>SJYQ01095259.1:303948-388338 GCA_006410935.1 Redunca redunca
TAGGTCCTTGTTGGTTATCTATTTTATATATAGTACTGTATATATTTTAAGTTTTCATAACTGAGATTTTGAGATCCTTTTGGGGTTTAGAATTTTATTTTGGTTATTTTGACTGTCAATATACTGTTGAAACATGAGGAAGTTTCTATTATGGATAATACATTTGTAGTGGAGGAATATGTAGAAATTAGATGATTGAACAAAGCCTTGGCATATAAAAATGCAAAAGGAAGAAATTTGAATTGATAAAGCAAGATATTAAAATTTAGTGTTACCTGTACATTTTTAGGATTCAAGCTTTAAAGTTCCCTTTGCTGAGTTATCCTAAAAGTTATTCCTTACTTTTTAGTCCTGTAAAACTGAAATGTAAAGATCTTAAAGAGAATACATGATTTCCTGCCAGATATTACTATACCTTAAGTGTCACACTTAGATTGAATTGCCTTTTTGAGAATTGCTTTCCCCTCCAAGCTGTCACCTCTTGTCATTTTCTGTGGCATTCAAAATTTAGTGTTTGAACGGGCGAGCATGTAGACCTTTTGCAGATGCCTCCCATATTATAACTGATCTTTTGTACTTCAAAAAAATATGTTACAAGAAAAGCCTCATTAGATACTGTAAGGCTAGATATTATCCACAACCTTAGGAAAATACAGCATGTGGATTTCTCACACACTACAGGCAACTGAAAAACTCTCTTGTTTTCTTAAGGTCTTACAACTGTATAGGTAAAAGGGAATTGGAGGTGAACTTGTCCAACTCTTACATTTCAAATGGGAAAACACTGAGATACAAAGGGACTAGGTGATGAATTTAAAGCTGTGTCTCCTGTTTGTCCATGTAGTGTTCTCTCCATAGCCCCAGTAGATTTCCAAGGCATGGCTTGGGTATACTTGAGCCTATAGTCTCATCTCTATTGTCGTTTTTTAGTCACTAAGTCTTGTCTGACTCTTTTGTAACTCAATGGACTGTAGCCCACAAGGCTCGTCAGTCCATGGGATTTTTCTAGGTAAGAATACTGAAGTGGGTTGCCCTTTCCTTCTGCAGGGGATCTTCCTGACCCAGGGATCAAATCAGAGTCTCCTGCATTGGCAGATGGGCTCTTTACTACTGAGCGACCAGAGTAGCCCATTAACCTACTGCTCAGTTCAGTTCAGTCATTCAGTCATGTCCGACTCTTTGAGACCCCATGGACTTCAGCATGCCAGGCTTCCCTGTCCATCAACAACTCCCAGAGCTTGCTCAAACTCATGTCCATTGAGACAGTGATGCCATCAAACCATCTCATCCTCTGTTGTCACCTTATCCTCCTGCCTTCTTTCCCAGCATCAGAGTCTTTTCTAAGGAGTCATTCTTCACATCAGTGGCCAAACTATTGGAGTTTCAGCTTCAGCATCAGTCCTTCCAATGAATGTTCAGGACTGATTAGGATTGGCTAGTTTGATCTCCTTGCAGTCCAAGGAATTGTCTGAAGTCTTCTCCAACACTGCAGTTCAAAAGCATCAGTTCTTCAGTGCTCAGCTTTTTTCATAGTCCAGCTCTCACATCCATACATGACTACAGGAAAAACCATAACTTTGACTAGACGGACCTTTGTTGGTAAAGTAATGTCTCTGCTTTTTCATACTCTGTCTAGGTTGGTCACAGCTTTTCTTCCAAGGAGCAAGAGTCTTAATTTCATGGCTGCAGTTACCATCTGCAGTGATTTTTGGCCCCCCAAAAAATAAAGTCTCTCACTGTTTTCATTGTTTCACCATCTATTTGCAATGAAGTGATGGGACCGGATGCCATTACTTAGTATTTTGAATGTTGAGTTTAAGCCAGCTTTTTCACTCTCCTCTTTCACTTCTATCAAGAGGCTCTTTAGTTTCTCTTCACTTTTTGCCATAAGGGTGATGTCATCTGCATATCTGAGGTTATCAATATTTCTCCCGGCAATCTAATTCCAGCTTGTGCTTCATCCAGCCCAGCATTTTGCATGATGTATTCTGCGTATAAGTTAAATAAGCAGGGTGACAATATACAGCCTTGACTTACTCCTTTCCCAATTTGGAACCAGTCTGTTATTCCATGGCCGGTTCTAACTGTTGCTTCTTGACCTGCATACAGATTTCTCAGGAGGCACGTAAGGTAGTCTGGTATTTCCATCTTTTAAAGAATTTTCCACAGTTTGCTGTAATCCACACAGTCAAAGGCTTTGGCATAGTCAATAAAGCATAAGGAGATGTTTTACTTGTATTCTCTTGCTTTTTCAGTGATCCAACAGATGTTGGTAATTTGATCTCTGCTTCTTCTGCCTTTTCTTAATCCACCTTTAATATTTGGAAATTCTCAGTTCATGTACTGTTGAAGCCTAACTTGGAGAATTTTGAGCATTACTTTGCTAGTGTGCGAAATAGTTTGAACATTTTTTCATATTGCTTTTCTTTGGGATTGGAATGAAAACGGACCTTTTCCAGTCCTGTGACTACTACTGAGTTTTCCAAATTTGCTGACATATTTAGTACAGCACTTTAATAGCATCATCTTTTAGGATTTGAAATAACTTAGTTAAAATTCCATCACCTCCACTAGCTTTGTTCATAGTGATGCTTCCTAAGGTCCACTTGACTTCACACTCCACAATGTCTGTCTCTAGGTGAGTGAGCACACCACTGTGGTTATTTGGGTCATTAAGTTCATTTTTTTATAGTTCTTCTGATTATTCTTACTACCTCTTCTTAATATCTTCTGCTTCGTTAGGTCCATTACATGTCAATAAGTACTTGAAATGTAAAGGGACCAAGAGTTCCAATAAAAAGACATAGAGTGGCTGAATGGATACAAATCCAAGACCCATATATCCTGCCTACAAGAGACTCACTTCAGATATAAAGTCTCACACAGACTTAAAGTGATGGGATGGAAAGAGGTATTCCATGCAAATAGAAATCAAAGAAAGCCAGGGTACCAACACTTATATGAGACAAAAATTGAAGGCAATTTTTATTGGGTATAGTTGATTTATAATGTTGTGCTAGTCTTAGGTGTAAAGCAAAGTAAATTGGTTATACATATACATATATCCACTGCTTTTTTAGATCTCTTCCTGTATAGACTATCATACAGAGTATTGAGTAGAGTTCTCTGTGCTATAAAATCAGTTCAGTTCAGTCACTCAAGGTGTCCGACTCTTTGCAACCCCATGGACTGCAGCACGCCAGGTCTCCCTGTCCCTCACCAACTCCCAGAGTTTAATCAAACTCATCTCCATTGAGTCGGTGATGCCATCCAACCGGTTGTCTCATCCTCTGTCGTCCCCTTCCTTCTGCCTTCAGTCTTTTCCAGCATCAAGGTCTTTTCAAAGGAGTCAGTTCTTGGCATCAGGTGGCCAAATTATTGGAGTTTCATCTTCAACATCAGTCCTTTCAATGAATGTTCAGGACTGATTTCCTTTAGCATGGGCTGGTTGGATCTCCTTGCAGTCCAAGGGACTCTCAAGAGTCTTCTCCAACACCACAGTTCAAAAGCATCAATTCTTCAGCACTCAGCTTTCATTATAGTCCAACTGACACATCCATACATGAATCCTGGAAAAACCATAGCCTCGATGAAATGGACCTTCGTTGGCAAAGTAATGTCTCTGATTTTTAATATGCAGTCTAGGTTGGTCATAACTTTCCTTCCAAGGAGTAAGCATCTTTTCATTTCATGGCTGCACTCACCATCTGCAGTGATTTTGGAGCCTCCCCAAATAAAGTCTGTCACTCTTTCTACTGTTTCCCCATCTATTTGCCATAAGTGATGGGACCAGTTGCCATGATCTTAGTTTTCTGAATGTTGAGCTTTAAGCTAACTTCTTCATTCTCCTCCTTTACTTCCATCAAGAGGCTCTTTAGTTTTTCTTTGTTTTCTGTCAGAAGGGTGGTGTCATCTACATATCTGAGGTTATTGATATTTCTCCCGGCAATCTTGATTCCAGCTTGTGCTTCCTCCAGCCCAGCATTTCTCATGGTGTACTCTGCATAGAAGTTAAATAAGCAGGGTGACCATATACAGCCTTGACGTACTCCTTTCCCAAATTGGAACCAGTCTGTTGTTTCATGTGCAGTTCTAACTATTGCTTCTTGACTTGCATACAGATTTCTTAGGAGGCAGGTACAGTGGTCTGGTATTCCCATTTCTTTCAGAATTTTCCGCATTGTGCTGTGATCCACACAGTCAAAGGCTTTGGCATAGTCAATAAAGCAGAAGAAAATATTTTTCTGGAACTATCTTGCTTTTTCGATGATCCAGCAGATGTTGGCAATTCAATCTCTGGTTCCTCTGCCTTTTCTAAATCTAGCTTGACCACCTGGAAGTTCACGGTTCATGTACTATTGAAGCCTGGCTTGGAGAACTTTGAGTATCACTTTGCTAGCAAATGAGATGAGTACAATTGTGCAGTAGTTTGAGCATTCTTTAGTATTGCCTTTCTTTGGGATTGGAATGAACACTGACCTTTTCCAGTCCTGTGGCCACTGCTAAGTTTTCCAATTTGCTGGCATATTGGGTGCAGCACTTTCACAACATCATCTTTCAGGACTTGAAATAGCTCCACTGGAATTCCATTACCTCCACTAGCTTTGTTTGTAGTGATGCTTCCTAAGGCCCACTTGACCTCACATTCTAGGATGTCTGGCTCTAGGTGAGTGATCACACCATCATGATTATCTGGGTCGTGAAGATCTTTTTTTGTACAGTTCTTCTGTGTGTTCTTGCCACATCTTCTTAATATCTACTGCTTCTATTAGGTCCATACAATTTCTGTCTTTTATTGCTCCCATCTTTGCATGAAAATTTCCCTTGGTATCTCTGATTTCATTGAAGAGATATCTAGCCTTTCCCATTCTATTATTTTCCTCTAGTTCTTTGCCTTGATCACTAAGGAAGGCTTTCTTATTTCTCCTTGCTATTCTTTGGATCTCTGCATTTATTTTTTTTTTTTTGCAAAGCTGAAAGAAACATTGTTTTAATAAAGCACTCACAGGANCTACACTTTTTGGAAGTGTTAATAAAAATCAAACACAAAGTAAGTCCTTACTGAAAAAAAGCCAAGAAAATCACAGTTACCACTTTTAGACAGGTTAAGTAATTATACTCCTACCTTATATTTTTTGTGCTTGAATAAATATGGTCCCAGATTTATTCTCTAGTTTAAACCAGTTACTGGAATGCATTTATAACTCTTATTCAATTTGTTACATACCAGTTAGCAATGTCCTTGTGAGCTACTAAATTCTGAAGAAACGCTTGTAATCCTAATTGCCTATCTTCTAGAAAGTCCGCATTGTAATTATCTCTAAACCAGCGTTTTGGTGGAAGGGCTAATCGAAAGCCTGGAAACATCTCTTTTAATTTATCATTAAGCCTAGAGAAGTCAGTATATCTTCTAAAAACTACCCAGCTTTCTTCTGGGGTCTTCTTTACTAATATTTTATATACAGTAAATTTAGCTCTTTCTTCCATCACCTCATAACCCAGGATAATAGGTGTAGAAGGTCTATCTTCCAAAGTCACTGTTTCAGGACTTTGTTCTTCACTTTCTCTTGGTCTAGCAGAATACTCAATGGAAGAATCTGCACCTGTAAATTTAGTCCTAATGAGGGGACTGCTACAGACAGATGAAGTGCTTTCCATTTGGTCAGATACACTGGTCTGTTTAAAATTACCCATATTTGAGTCTTCTAATTGGCCTTTGGAAGAATTTGAGCTTGTTGAGATACTCCCAAAAGAAGAACTTCTTTGGTTTCTGGTGGTTGCAAAACTGGAAGCAGAGTTCCCTAGGGGCATAGGAACTGGAACGTAAGGAGTTGCCATCTTCTTTTGGCTTTTGTAACAAACTTGCACACTTCTGAGTCCAAACAATTAGAGAACAAGTAATAAGCAATGCATTATTTTCTTCTCAGGAATTCACTCTGTGACCCCCTTCCCGAAAACAGCGGCTCCCCGCCCGCCTCCGCGCGGGCCGCGGGCCCTGGATCTCTGCATTTAAATGGGTATATCTTTCCTTTTCTCCTTTGCCTTTCCCTTCTCTTCTTTTCACAGCTATTTTTAAGGCCTCCTCAGACAACCATTTTACCTTTTTGCATTTCTTCTTGAGAACGATCTTGATCACTGCCTCTTGTACAATGTCACGAATCTTGGTCCATAGTTCTTCAGGTACTCTATCAGATAAAATCCCTTGGATCTATTTGTCACTTCCACTCTATAATTGTAAGGGATTTGATTTAGGTCATACCTGAATGGTTTAGTGGTTTTTCCTACTTTTTTCAATTTAAGTCTGAATCTGGAAATAAGGAGCCATGATCTGAGCCATAGTCAGCTCCTGGTCTTGATTTTGCTGACTGTATAGATAGAGCTTCTCCATCTTTGGTTGCAAAGAATATAATCAATCTGATTTCTGAATTGACAATCTGGTGATGTCCATATGTAGAGTCTTCTCATGTGTTGTTGGAAGAGGGTGTTTGCTATGACCAGTGCGTTCTCTTGGCAGAACTCTGTTAGCCTTTGCCCTGCTTCATTCTGTATTCCAAGGCCAAATTTGCCTGTTACTCCAGGTATCTCTTGACTTCCTACTTTTGCATTCTAGTCTCCTATAATGAAAAGGACATCTTTTTGGGGTGTTAGTTCTAGAAGTTCTTATATGTACTCATAGAATCGTTCACTTTCAGCTTCTTCAGCATTACTGCTTGGGACATAGACTTGGATTACTGTAATATTAAATGGTTTGCCTTGGAAAGCAACAAAGATCATTGTGTTGTTTTTTAGACTGCATCCATTTCTCCATTTTAGACTATTTTGTTGAGTAATGCTACTCCATTTATTCTAAGGTATTCTTGCCCATAGTAGTAGATATAATGGTTCCATCACTTCATGGCAAACAGATGGGGAAACAGTGGAAACAGTGGCTGACTATTTTTCTGGGCTCCAAAATCACTGTGGATATGGATTGCAGCCATGAAATTAAAAGATGCTTACTCCTTGGAAAGAAAGTTATGACCAACTTGGATAGCATATTAAAGAGCAGAGACATTACTTTGTCAACAAAAGAGACATTACTTTGTCCAGTCAAGGCTATGGTTTTTCCAGTGGTCATGCATGGATGTGAGAGTTAGATTATAAGGAAAGCTGAGCACCAAAGAATTGATACTTTTGAACTATAATGTTGGAGAAGACTCTTGAGAGTCCCTTGGACTGCAAGGAGACCCAATTAGTCCATCATAAAGGAGATCAGTCCTGGGTGTTCATTGGAAGGACTGATGTTGAAGCTGAAACTCCAATGCTTTGGCCACCTGGTGCAAAGAGCTGACTCATTTGAAAGACCCTGATACTGGGGGAGATTGAAGGCATGAGGAGAAGGGGACAACAGAGGATGAGATGGTTGGATGGCATCACCAACTCGATGGACATGGGTTTGGGTGGACTCCAGGAGTTAGTGGTGGACAGGGAGGCCTGGTGTGCTGCGGTTCATGGGGTCACAAAGAGTCAGATACGACTGAGCGACTGAACTGAACTAAAGTTAAATTCACCCATTCCAGACCATTTTAGTTTGCTAATTCCTAAAATGTCAATGTTCACTCTTGCCATCTCCTGTTCAACCATTTCCAATTTACCTTGAATCATGGACCTAACATTCCAAGTTACTATGCAATATTGCTCTTTACAGCATCGTACTTTGCTTCATCACCAGTCGCATCCACAACTGGGTATCATTTTTGCTTTGGCTCCATCCCTTCATTCTTTCTGGAGTCATTTCTCCACTGATGTCCAGTAGCATATTGGGCACCTACTGTCCTGAGGAGTTCATTGTTCAGTGTCATACCTTTTTGCCTCTTCATACTGCTCATGGGGTTCTCAAGGCAAGAATACTGAAGTGGTTTGCCATTCCCTTCTCCAGTGGACCACATTTTGCCAGAACTCTCCAGTATGACTCATCCATCTTGCATGGCCCTACACTACAGGGCTCATAGTTTCATTGAGTTAGGCAAGGCTGTGGTCCATGAGATCAGTTTGGTTAGTTCTCTGTGATTGTGTTTTTCATTCTGTGTGCCCTCTAATGGAGTAGGACAAGAGGCTTATGGAAGCTTCCTGATGGGAGAGACTAACTGTGGGGGAAAGGGTCTTGTTCTGATGGGTGGAGCCATGTCCAGTAGATCTTTAATCCATTTTTTTGTGGATGGGCGGGGCTGTGTTCCCTTTCTGTTATTGGACCTGAGGCCAAACTATGGTGGAGGTTATGAAGTAATGGAGACCTCCTTCAAAAGGTCCCATGCATACACCGTTACACTCAGTGTGGCCACTGCAGCAGGCCACTGTGGACCCACACCTCTGCTGGAGATTCCTAGACACTCATGGGAAAGTTTGGGTCAGTCTCTTGTGGGGTCACTGCTCCTTCCTCCTGGGCCCTGGTGCACACAGTATTCTGTTTGTGCCCTCCAAGAGTCTGTTTCCCCAGTCCTGTGTGAGTTCTGGTGGCTCTAGGTGGGGTTAATGGCTACCTCCTCCAAGAGGGCATAGGTCATACCCAGGTCTACCGCACCTAGAGCCACTGCTCCTGCAGCAGTCTACTGCTGACCTGTACCTCACAAGAAGACACTCAAACAAGTTCTGTCTCAGTCTCTGTGAGGTCTCTGGGTCCTGGTGCACACAAGGTATGTTTGAGCCCTCTGAGCATCTCTGGTGGTTATGCTGTTTGATTCTAAATGCGATTTTGCACTTCCTACCATCTTGCTGGGGCTTCTTCTTTGCCCTTGGATGTGGGGCATCTCCTCAATGTCATCCCAGCGTTGTGCAGCCCCCACTCCAGCACCATGCAGCTGCTGCTCCAGTGCCTACCGTTGTGCTATACCATGCTGCTGCTGCTAAGTCGCTTCAGTCATGTCCAACTCTGTGTGACCCCACAGACGGCAGCCCACCAGGCTCTGCCATCCCTGGGATTCTCCAGGCAAGAACACTGGAGTGGGTCCTTATTATTTATCTATATGTGTGTATATGTCAGTCCCAGTCTTCCAATTTATCCCCCTCACCTTCTGATAGCCATAAATTTCTTTTCTATATCTGTAATTCTATTATGTTTTATAGATAAGTTCATTTGTATTGTTTTTTTAGATTTCACATATGAACAATATCATATGATATTTGTCTTTCAGTATCTGACTTACTTCACTCTATGACAATCTCTGGGTTCATCAATATAGCTGCAAATGGCATTATTTTGTTCTCTTTTTATGGCTGAGTCATATTACATTGTATGTATGTACCACATCTTCTTTATCCATTCCTCTGTTTATGGACATTTAGGTTGCTTCTGTGTCCTGGCAATTGTAAATGGGGCTGCATTGAGCATTTGGGTACATATATCCTTTTGAATTACGGTTTTCTCCAGATATAGGCCCAGTAGTGGGATTGCTGGTTTATATGATAGTTCTATTTTTAGTTTTTTAAGGAGCCTCCATACTGTTTTCCATAGTGATTCCACCAATTTATGTTCCAACTTAAAATACTCAACAAAATATCAGCAATCTGAATACAACAATACATTAAAAGGATCATACACCATGATCAAATGGGATTTATGCCATAGATGCAAGCATCATTCAATATCTACAAATCAACCAATGTATAACACCACAGTTACAAATTGAATTACAGAAATTATACAATCATCTCTTTGGCATATGATATAAAATTCAATGTTCACTTATGATAAAAAGAACTCTATAGAATGTTTACATAGGGGAATTAATATTCAGTGTAATAAAAGTTGTATATGGCAAGCTACAGATAACATCATACTCAGTGGTGAAAAACTGAAAACGTTTCCTCTAAAATCAGGAACAAGATAAAGATGCCCACTATCATGACTTTTATTCATTGTAATATTGCAAGTCCTAGCCATAGCAATCAGAGAAGAAAAACACATGAAAGGAATCCAAATTGAAAAGGAAAAAGTAAAACTCACTGTTGGTAGATGATGTGAAATGATACATAGAATATCTTAAAGATGCCACCAAATAACTATTGGTGCTCATCAATGAATTTGGTAAAGGTGCAGGATACAAAATTAATATATAGAAATCTGTTGCATTTCTATACACCAGCAACAAACTATCTAAGAGAAATTGATGAAACAATCTCATTTATGGTTGCATCAAAGAGAATAAAATATTTGGGAATAAACCTACCTAAGGGGATAAAAGATCTATATTTGAAATGATATAAGCTGGTGAAATAAATTGAAGATGACACAAACAAATGGAAATATATGTCATGTTCATGGATTGGAAGAATTAATATTGTTAAAATGACCATACTACCCAAGACAATCTATAGATTCAATGCAATTTTATCAAAATATCAATGAAAATTTCCATAGACATAGAACAAATAATTTAAAAATTTCTGTGGAAACACAAAAGAATTTGATTAGCCAAAAACTGTCCTGAGAAAGAAGGACAGAGCAGGAAGTATTTTACACCCTGAATTCAGACTATACTACAAAGCTACAGTAATCAAAACAGAATGGTACTGGCACAAAAAAGGTACATAGATCAATGGAACAGAATAGAGTGCCCCAAAATAAACCAACACATTTATGATCAATTAATCTCTGGCAGGAGAAGAATTTGCAATATAGAAAAAACAGCTTTCTCAATAAGTGATGCTAGAAAATTTTTCAGCTACATGTAAAACATGAAGGAATGTTTCTCAGACCACCATATACAAAAGTAAACTCAAAATATATTAAAGGCTTAAACCTAAGACTAGAAAAATTCTAAGAGAAAATGTACACAGAACATTTATGTAAATTGTAGCTAGTTTTTTGGATCTGTCTTCTAAGGCAAAGGAAACAAAGCAAAAATAAACAAATGGGACCTAATTAAACTTAAATGTTTTTTTAGTAGTAATATAACCAATAAGTTCAGTTCAATTCACTTGCTCAGTTGTGTCCAATGCTTTGCAACCCCGTGAACTGCAGCACACCAGGCCTTCCTGTCCATCACCAATGCCCAGAGTCCACCCAAACCCATGTCCATCGAGTTGGTGATGCCATCCAACGATCTCATCCTCTGTCGTCCCCTTCTCCTCCGACCCCCAATCCCTCCCAGCATCAGGGTCTTTTCAAATGAGTCAGCTCTTCGCCTCAGTTGGCCAAAGTATTGGAGTTTCAGCTTTAGCATCAGTCCTTCCAATGAAGGACTGATCTCCTTTAGGATGGACTGGTTGGATCTCCTTGCAGTCCAAGGGACTCTCAAGAGTTTTCTCCAACACCACAGTTCAAAAGCACCAATTCTTTGGCACTCAGCTTTCCTTATATCCCAACTCTCACATCCATACATGACCACTGGAAAAACCATAGACTTGACTAGACGAACCTTTGTTGACAAAGTAATGTCTCTGCTTTTTAATATGCTATCTAGGTTGGTCATAACTTTCCTTTCAAGGAGCAAGCATCTTTTAATTTCATGGCTGCAATCACCATCTGCAGTGATTTTGGAGCCCCCCAAAATAAAGTCAGCCACTGTTTCCACTGTTTTCTTATCTATTTACCATGAAGTGAGGGGACTGGATGCCATGATCTTCGTTTTCTGAATGTTGAGCTTTAAGCCAACACTTTCACTCTCCTCTTTCACTTTCATCAAAAGGCTCTTTAGTTCTTCATTTCTGCCGTAAGTGTGGTGTCATCTGCATATCTGAGGTTATTGATATTTCTCCCAGCAATCTTGATTCCAGCTTTTGCTTCCTCCAGCCCAGCGTTTCTCATGATGTACCCTGCATATAAGTTAAATAAGCAGGGTGACAGTATACAGCCTTGACGTATTCCTTTTCCTATTTGGAACCAGTCTGTTGTTCCATGTCCAGTTCTAACTGTTGTTTCTTGACCTGCATACAGGTTTCTGAAGAGGCAGATCAGGTGGTCTGGTATTCCCATCTCTTTCAGAATTTTCCACAATTTATTGTGATCCCTACAGTCAAAGGTTTTGGCATAGTCAATAAAGCAGAAATTTTTCTGGAACTCTCTTGCTTTTTCCGTGATCCAGCAGATGTTGGCAATTTGATCTCTGGTTCCTCTGCCTTTTCTAAAACCAGCTTAAACATCTGGAAGTTCACGGTTCACATACTGCTGAAGCCTGGCTTGGAGAATTTTAAGCATTACTTTACTAGTGTGTGAGATGAGTGCAATTGTGCTGTAGTTTGAGCAGTCTTTGGCATTGCCTTTCTTTGGGATTGGAATGAAAACTGGCCTTTTCCGGTCCTGTGGCCACTGCTGAGTTTTCCAAATTTGCTGGCATATTGAGTGCAGCACTGTCACAGCATCATCTTTCAGGATTTGAAATAGCTCAACTGGAATTCCATCACCTCCACTAGCTTTGTTCATAATGATGCTTCCTAAGGCCCGCTTGACTTCACACCCCAGGATGTCTGGCTCTAGGTGAGTGATCACACCATCGTGATTATCTGGGTTGTGAAGATCTTTTTTGTTCAGTTCTTCTGTGTATTTTTGCCACGTCTTCTTAATATCTACTGCTTCTGTTAGGTCCATACCATTTCTGTCCTTTATTGAGCCCATCTTTGCATGAGACGTTCCCTTGGTATCTCTAATTTTCTTGAAGAGATCTCTAGTCTTTCCTATTCTATTGTTTTCCACTATTTCTTTGCATTGATCCCTGAGGAAGGGTTTCTTATCTCCCCTTGCTGTTCTTGGAACTCTGCATTCAAATAGGTATATCTTTCCTTTTCTTCTTTGTTTTTTGTTTCCCTTCTTTTCACAGCTATTTATAAGGCTTCTCAGATAGCCATTTTGCTTTTTTTGCATTTCTTTTTCTTGGGGATGGTCTTGATTCCTGTCCCCTGTACAGTGTCACGAACCTTCATCCATAGTTCTCCAGGCACTCTGTCTATCAGATCTAGGCCCTTAAATCTATTTCTCACTTCCACTGTATAGTCATAAGGGATTTGATTTAGGTCATACCTGAATACTAGTGGTTTTCTCCACTTTCTTAAATTTCAGTCTGAATTTGGCAATAAGGAGTTTATGATCCAAGCCACAGTCAGCTCCCGGTCTTGTTTTTGCTGACTGTATAGAGCTTCTCCATCTTTGGCTGCAAAGAATATAATCAATCTGATTTTGGTGTCGACCATCTGGTGATGTCCATGTGTAGAGTTTTATCTTGTTTGTTGGAAGAGGATGTTTGCTATGACCAGTGTGTTCTCTTGGTAGAACCCTATTAGCCTTTGCCCTGCTTCATTCTGTACTCCAAGGCCAAATTTGCCTATTACTCCAGGTGTTTCTTGACTTTCTACTTTTGCACTCCAGTCCCCTATAATAAAAACTGATAAGAGGCTAATGTAAAAGATAAACCGTTCATGGAACTCAATATCCAAAAAAAGAAACATCCCAATTAAGAAATGAGCAGAAGACCTGAATAGACATTTTTCCAATAAAGACATACAGACAGCCAATGGGCACATGAAAAGATGCTCACCATTGCTTAATCATCAGAAAAATGCAAATCACAACTTTGGTGTGATATCACCTCATACCTTTCAGAATGGCTGATATTAAAAAGAATACAAGTCAGAAATGTTGGTGAAGATGTGGAGAAAATGGAGCCCTTGTGCAACACTGATAGAAATGTTAATTGATTTAATCACTGTGGAAAATGGTATAGCGTTTCCTTAAAAACTAAACATGGATTATCCTATGATCCAGCAATTCCACTCGTGGGTATATATCCAAATAAAGCAAAAACACTAATTGAATGGTGATTTGAATGATACATTTTGAACACTAACTCAAAATGATACACTGAGCATCTCAGTGTTCATAACAGTGTTATTTACAGTAGCCAAAATACAGAAGCAATCTGAGTGTATATTTTAGATGACTGGATAAAGATATGTATATCTATGTATATTCAATGGAATGCTATTCAGTCATAAAAAGAAGGAAAATATGACATTTGCAACATGGAAAGACCTGAAGGGTATTATGCTTAGTGAAGTGAGTCAGACAGAGAAAGATACTCGTATCACTTATATCACGTATCTTTACCAGCCTCTTCAGACCCAATTTCCCTGTTCTTACTCCCTATCCCTCTTCTACTGTATAGTGGTATGACTATGTCTCCCCCTTAAACTTTTTGAAAAAATTCATTTGCAGCCATCTCCATGTTTTCATTGGCAATAAGCCCAATGGGAGACCAAATAAAATGCTGTTCCCCAAATCAAATATTAATATAAACTGTATCCGTAGAAGTGTGGATTTCAGAACTCTGGAAATCCTTCTCTGGCACTTTTGTGGACTGAATTTGGAACTCTGAGCCTAGTTTTTGATGCTGTTCCTGAGGACATTAACAAATGAGAAAGAATCCCAGGAAGGGTGTGAAGATTGTTTAATGCTATGGAAACCATTGCACAAAAAGAAAGAGTTGAAAGACATAGGGATATTTCATAGAAAAAAGAGTAGACACAGGATTAAAGGAAAGTCATTTTTAAACAGAAAGAGGCTGTTAATGTAGAGAGGAATGATCCTTAGGAAAATCAAGCCCAGAACCCTTCAGTCATTGCTTTTATTTTGTGGTGCTATAAGTAAAGCGTAAACAAATGCCACCTGCTTTTTAGGCAGGCATCTTTGCCCATTTGAGACTCACTGCCTGTGGTAGAAAAGGTTCTGGAGATGTGATTGCTCATTGTTACATTCTTAGGAAAAGGGTTAGAAGTCCTCTGGTTTAATGAATGTGTTTGTGCACTTATAATGGCAAACATATCCAAATGTTTTCTTGGTCAGAAAATATTATTAGTTAATATGACAACAGCTCATTTCAGTCAGGTCATGCTTTCTTTCACTCAATAGTTGTTTGATATTCATTCACATAGTCCTGATTAAGCCATCCACTTATGTAAGAGAAGCTTACTGAGCAAAGATAACTTTGATGAAAGAGAACAAATACTGTGCATTTAGAGAACCTAAGTCCTGTAGATAATGCCTTTAAAAAATTATACTGGAATACACATAATATTTACCATTTTAACCTCTTTAAAGTATAAAACCCAGTGGATTTTAGAACATTCACAGTGTTCTGTAACTACTGTCACTCTAGTTCCAGAGCATTTTCATCACTCCAAAAGGAAAGGAAACATGCATCCATTAACACAGTCACTCTTCACTTCTCCTTCCTCAAGTCTCTAGCTACTACTAACTTGCTTTCTATTTCTGTCCCTATGAATTTGCCTATTCTGGACATTTCATATAAATGGAATCATATAACATGTGGCCTTTTGTGTCTGGCTTCTTTCATGCAGGAAGTATTCAAAGTTCTTTTGTGATGTAACATGTATCCATACTTCATTTCTTTGTATGGCTGAATCATATAGTCCATTGTATACATATATTGCATTTTATCTGTCCATCAGTTGATTACTGTGAATAGTCCTGCTATGAACATTTTTGTGCAAGTTCTTGTTTAGTTGGCTGTTTTATGTTGTTTATGTGTCTACCTTGGAAAGGAATTAGATGATGCTTTTTTAACTAACTGAAGAACCTTTTTTCTTTTTAAAGTGAGACTTTAGGCTTCCTGTTCTCTGGTTTGCCTATTGTTTGTAGCATTATGAAAAGTTGTCAGTACATGATTCCCACTTCTTTAGAGCTTTAGCAATAACAGTGACCAAAATCTTATAAATAAATTTTTAGGAAATGTATAAATCTATAGAGGGATTTCTGCAGTCCTCAAGCTAGCATTTTATATCATTCCTTGTTTGCAAGGTGTTGTGCAAATGGGGTCCTGGATCTCTGCTTCCAAGTTGGTCTCTATACCATACACTGGGTTAAGGACATCCAGGCCTTGAGCTGGTTAAACCCTGGCTCTTGCTAGTGTTGGCCAGGTGGAAATGTGCTCTCATATTTTGATTTTTTTCAGAAGATACTAGAAATCTAGATCTTATATAATATTCTAATTTTTAAATTTGGCAACTTATTCATATAAATAAGTAAATAACCCAACCCATGAACCAACTAACGAACCAACCGACAAACCAGTGTGAACCAAACAAAAGGAGACTGGGAGTTAGATTTGGCTAGTAGTGTTGTGTGTCTGCTCAGTCATGTCTGACTCTGCAACCCTATGGACTGTAGCTGGCCAGACTCCTCTGTCCATGTGGTTTTCCAGGCAAGAATACTGTGATGGAGAGCCATTTCCTTCTCCAGGGGATCTTCCCAATCCAGGGATCAAACCTGCATCTCCTGCATTGGCAGGCGGATTCTTTACCACTACACCACCTGGGAATTGGATTTGATTTGGCTAGCAGGCCATCAATTTACTACTTTTGCTCTGTTTTTCTTTATGGCTATGCCATTACTCAGGGCATTATAATAACAATAAAGCCAATCATAGCTAGTGCATTCATTCCAAATACCACATTCCAGGTACAAGTCCAAGCATTTGACACATGTCAACTTAATTCTCATGACAATTCATCAATGTAGGTGTAGTTTATCATTATTTCTGAAGAATACTTCTAAGAATACTTCAGTTAGTTATTTATGAATTTAATTTCCTTTATATACTATAGGCAACTTGTGAGCAGGGACCATTGTTTATTTATACTTATGACCCCAGAACTGAGTCCGTGGCAAGTGTATGTAGATATTCTCTTCAGTTAAGTAAATGAATGAATTGTATCTGTCTCCAAGAATCGTATAATTCTTGTCTGCTCTGAAATAGTAGAATCAGTCACTAACATTTAAGGGTTTCTGTGTGCTTAGGGAATTGTCAGCTACATACCAGAGCTTTTAGGTTTTTAATAAAGCCCATACTATGAAGTTTCTGGATCTCTAGAAAAACTTTCTGATTCTAATCCTACCTCTGTTAGTTATAATTTGTGTGCTCTTGATCAAATCACATTCCTCTATGTACCTCATTTTAATTATCATCAGAATAGTGATAGTGATGTAAGGATAGTCATGTCCTCATGGTTACCATATTCTCTGTTTTAATCTAAGCAATTTGTAGGAATGATATCCCTTAATGATATCTAGCTCCTGGACTTTGTGAGGATTAAATAAGTTAATTCATTTAAGGATCTCTACTTTGCTTAGCACACAGTGAGCATTCAGCAGAGTTGGCTATTATTTTTATGTCCATTTTACCAAAGAGGAAATTTAATAGTAGATTGAGTAAATTGTCTAAGGTTACATGACTAGCAAACTGCAGGATTTGGATTCAGATCACTGCCTACCTGGATTAAAGATTCTTTCCTTAACCACCATGCCTTACTGCCCAACTCCCAGAATATTCCTTGCCTTTCCCCATTTCTCGGTAGCATCTATATTTAGTCCCTAGAAGTGTGGCCAAAATTAGCTCTCTCTCCCTTCTCTGATCTTCTTTGTTATTTATTGGGCAATTCATTTTGTACAAAACTGTGACATTTCCCTCTATCATTATATTAATCTGTATTTTAAATCTTACAGACTTTGGCTCTTGTCTTTCTTTTCTATGACACAGTCTAGCACAGTACACAGTACATGAGGGGTTGAACCACTTTGAAACTTCAGGAGAATTCCTATACTCTTGAGGTGTGGGTCCCTTACAGCTTTGGAGAGAGTGGACAGTAGCAGAAGGAAAGCGGCATCACCCATGAACTCACTCTTGCTTACCCTTGCAAGAAGTCTTTTTGGTTTTTGAGCCTCTACTAGGTGCTATAATAGACTCATTCCCTGTCTCCGAGGGGCTTGGCCACAGGTATATTCAGATCAGAATGATGATCAAAAGTGTGATGAATTTTGTAACCAGGTAGCCAACACATCTTTCTCATATACTGTGTATTGCTTCACCTCAAACAGAATGAAAAATTAAAATGTGTGCTTGGAGCATTCTTTCATTGTCTCTGAGTTGTCTGTATCTCTCAGCCTCTGTCTTCTTTTGGTCTTGGTCGTTCTCATTTCCATTTAAAACTTTCTTAGTGGACTAGGGGGTTGGGAAGATCCCCTGGAGAAGGAAATGGTAACCCACTCCAGTATTCTTGCCTGGAGAATCCCATGGATGGAGATGCGTGGTAGGTTACAGTCCACGGGGTCTCAAAGAGTTTGACACGACTGAGCGACTTCACTTACTTATTTAGTGGACTTGGGTGTGGACAGCTATTATTTCTGGTTAAAATATCACTTTTCTTTTTTGGTTAAAAACTCCTGCTGATTGGATCATGGTTGGATAGGTGACCCTGTTGATGACAGAAGCTTGACAATTCTGACCTTTGATCTTCGTTGTTTTATATACTAGGTAGCCTGTAGGTTCCACGTGAAATATGTCATGTAAACCTGCTGGAGCTCTAAATTCCCCATGGGTATTCTGCAGGGTAGTTAATCAAATGCATTGTACATAGTTTTTGTACTGAACCTATAAAGCCACATGTGATGCAGCTCAACAAATGACAGCGAATTAAAAAAGAAAACTGCAGACTGCACAAACTGATTAAGAGAATGGAGAGGATTATTTAGAGAAAAGATTAGAGGAGCTAATTACACACAGCTTGACTGAACAGAAACTAAAGGGGGAGTTAATGACTCTTTCATATTGTTTGAAGATGCTGAATGTTGAGGAGGAAAAAATATTTTATGTAATACAATGAAATGTTATTAAGAGCGATGAGGCAGAATTGAGAATGAGAATATTTAAATGAAGTACATGTGAACTCTATTAAAGATAAAATTTATTAAATTATGAGGTAGTCTTTCCAATTATAAGACAGAAGCCTCTCCTTGAAGAAATAAAAATAAGCATTTAAAGTGGGCTAAAGTTTTCTTAAAAATAATTTTAATATTTGTCAAGCAGTTTAAATGACATGCTATTTTTTCATATTTATTAGTCTTCGGTTTGAGCAATCTTTTTGTTCCAACAAAGACCCATTCTGTCCCACATATTTCTACAATGTGTGTCCTGTAAATTCCTAGGTCATTAACCATGTAAGAGAGGTCCAGTGTCGCAATATTGCAACAGTTGCTTTTTAGGATTTTGTTTCGTGTATGCTAAGTTGCTTCAGTTGTGGCTGACTCTTTGCGACCTCATGGAGTACAGCCCCCCACGCTTCTCTACATCCATGGTATTCTCCATGCAAGAATACTGGAGTGGGGTGCCATTCCCTCCTCCAAGGGATCTTCCTGACCCAGGATCAAACCCTTGTCTCTTAAGTCTCCTGTATTGGCAGGCAGGTTCTTTACCACTAGCGCCACCTGGCTAGCAGTGGTGCCTCAGTAAAGAATCTGCCAGCAGTGCAGAAACCCTGCATTTCACCCCCGGGGTCAGGAAGATTCCCTAGAGAAGGAAATGGCAACCCACTCCGATATTCTTGCTTGGGAAATCCCAAGACAGGGGAGCCTAGTGGACTTTAGTCCACGGGGTTGCAGTCGGATAGGACTTCATGACTAAACAACAAATCAGTCGTGGTATGAAACAAAATACACTGATTAATGAATACTAAATACAAAAAAAAAAAAAAAAATTGTTCCTGGTATGGTCCTAAGAGCTATTGACAAGGGTACAACATTTAGATATTTCTATGCCATTGTGTTTTCCTTTTCCAAGTGAGAAAGTTATTCCAGACACACAGGAAAATTGTGACAAATTGTTACTAACAAGCCCCCTAAACCATCATGAAAAGACAAATGGAACATATCTGTATTGTAGGTTGTTAAAAACTGAGTAAACAAAATGAACTTAAGTAAATACTATGACAAAACCTCCTTCAAAAGGTCCCACACTGCCACATCAGTGCCCCCGACCCTGCAGCAGGTCACTGCTGACCCACGCCTCTGCTGTAGACTCCTAGACACTCACAGTGGGGTCATAGCTCCTTTATCCTGAGTCCTGGTGCACACAAGGTTTAGTTTGTACTGTGTTCAAGATGGATTTAGAAAAGGCAGAGGAACCAAAGCTTAAAATCCCAACATCTGTTGGATCATCAAAAATGAAAGAGAATACCAGAAAAACATCTACTTCTGCTTTATTGATTATGTCAAAACCTTATACTGTATTCAATTCAGTTCAGTCACTCAGTTGTGTCCGACTCTTTGCAACACCATGAATTGCAGCATGCCAGGCCTCCTGGAGTTTACCCAAACTCATGTCCATTGAGTCAGTGATGCCATCCAGCCATCTCATCCTCTGTCGTCCCCTTCTCCTCCTGCCCCCAATCCCTCCCAGCATCAGGGTCTTTTCCAATGAGTCAACTCTTCGCATGAGGTGGCCAAAGTACTGGAGTTTCAGCTTCAACATCAGTCCTTCCAATGAACACCCAGAACTGATCTCCTTTAGGATGACTGGTTGGATCTCCTTGCAGTCCAAGGGAATCTCAAGAGTCTTCTCCAACACCACAGTTCAAAAGCATCAATTCTTCGGTGCTCAGCCTTCTTCACAGTCCAACTCTCACATCCATACATGACCACAGGAAAAACCATAGCCTTGACTAGACGGACCTTTGTTGGCAAAGTAATATCTCTGCTTTTGAATATGCTATCTAGGTTGGTCATAACTTTTCTTCCAAGGAGTAAGCATCTTTCAATTTCATGGCTGCAATCACCATCTGCAGTGATTTTGGTGCCCCCCAAAATGAAGTCTGACACTGTTTCCCCATCTATTTCCCATGAAGTGATGGGACCAGATGCCATGATCTTAGTTTTCTGAATGTTGAGCTTTAAGAAAGTCTTCCTCAGTGATCAATGCAAGGAAAAAGAGGAAAGCAACAGAATGGGAAAGACTAGAGATCTCTTCAAGAAAATTAGTGATACCAAGGGAACATTTACTGGGTAGATCACAACAAATTGTGGGAAATTCTTCACGAGATGGGAATACCAGACCACCTTACCTGCCTCTTGAGAAATCTGTATGCAGGTGAGGAAGTAACAGTTAGAACTGGACATGGAACAACAGACTGGGCCCAAATCAGGAAAGGAGTACATCAAGGCTGTATATTGTCACCCTGCTTATTTAACTTCTGTACAGAGCACATCATGCGAAATACTGGGCTGCATGAAGTACAAGCTGGAATCAAGATTGCTGGGAGAAATATCAATAACCTCAGATATGCAGATGACACCACACTTATGGCAGAAAGTGAAGAAGTACTAAAGAGCCTCTTGAGGAAAGTGAAAGAAGAGAGTGAAAAAGTTGGCTTAAAACTCAACATTTAAAAAACTACAACCATGGCATCCAGTCCCATCACTTTATGGCAAGTAAATGGAAAAACAATGAAAACCATGACAGACCTTATTTTCTTTTGGCTCCAAAATCACTGCAAATGGTGAATGTAGCTATGACCAACCTAAACAGCATATTAAAAAGCAGAGACATTACTTTGCTGACAAAGGTCCGTATAGTCAAAGTTTTGGTTTTTCCATTAGTCATGTATGGATGTGAGAGTTGGACCATAAAGAAAGCTGAGCACTGAAGAACTGATGCCTTTGAGCTGTGGTGTTGGGAAAGACTCTTGAAAGTTCCTTGGACTGCAAGGAGATCAAACCAGTCAATCCTAAAGGAAATCAGTCCTGAATATTCATTGGAAGGACTGATGCTGAAGCTGAAGCTTGAATACTTTGGCCACTTGATGAGAAGAGCTGACTCATTGTAAAAGACCCGGATGCTGGGAAAGATTGAAGGTAGGAGAAGGTGACGACAGAGTATGAGATGGTTGGATTGTATCACTGACTCAATGGACATGAGTTTGAGCAAACTCTGGGAATTGGTGACAGACAGGGAAGCCTGGCTTGCTGCAGTCCATGGGGTCACAAAGAGTTGGACACGACTGGGTGGCTGAACTAAAGCTGATGAAAAAATCAACCAGTTAAAGAATTTTGTCATCATTTTAGTCTTTGAGAAGATGAGAAGATAGTGGCTTACATAAATCTTACATAAATAAGATTATGGTATTGAGAAAATAAGGGGGGTGGGAGGAGGCCTGATTCTTGATTACCTGGGTAAAATTCAAAAAGTAATCATTGTAAATATTGGCAAAGACTTTGGTGTTTGGTTTTTACTGCTGAGGTAGCCTGAACTTAAAGGAAAAATAATAGGAAGTTAGCCTATGATGAGAAACACAGAAAACAAAGTGAGGGGATGTCTTCACCAAAGTGCCCCCAAGTGCTAACAAAGAGGCTTCCTTTGCGAAGCAACGTGGAGGCGGCCCCTGTGTGCATTACTGGCAGATTCTGTCCAGTTTTCTTATCCCTTATGAGAATGTTGTTGATGTTTAGTGAGAAAGAGGTCTCTCACATTACATTTGGTTCTTAGTGAAGATCTTCTGAATCTTCCTCTGCTTTTTCCTCATGGTCTTCCTGATTCGTTGTTATTGAATATCACAGGGTTTTCTATTTGATCTTTCCCCCATGTGAGGAAATTCTATTTCAATCTATTATTTTTCTTCATAACAATTGTTGTGCAATCTTCAAGTGGCAGAGCTTCTAACCCTGGCATTGTTGTTGTTCAGTCACTCAATTGTGTCCAAGTCTTTGCAGCCCCATGGATTGCAGCACGTCAACCTTCCCTGTCCTTCTCTATCTCCTGGAGTTTGCTCAAACTCATGTCCATTGAGTTGGTGATGTCATCCACCCATCTCATCCTCTGTCACCCCTTTCTCGTTTTGCCGTCAACCTTTCCCAGCATCAGGGTCTTTTCCAATGAGTTGGCTCTTCACATCAAGTTGTGTCAAAGTATTGGAGCTTCAGCTTCAGCATCAGTCCTTCCAATGAATACTCAGGGTTGATTTCCTTTAGGATTGCCTGGTTTGATCTTGCAGTCCAGAAGCTCTTTATCCCAGCTATTTTTGTGGCCTACATTTTTTTTTTCATAAAATTTCAACAAAGCTCAGTTTAGAAAATGTTAAAGTCATATTAAAAATAGAACTCATTGAAATACATATGCTAATCATCATCTATGTGTACTAATTTCTAAGGTAGAGTAAATAGTATGTGATACATACGTCAGGAATAAAAAGAATTCTATCTATGGAATTAGCAGTTCTATGATGTTGATGATTCAAAAGGAAACTACATTTTTTGGTAGAGAACTTGGAGTAGTGGGAAGTGTTCTGCCTATGATGGTTGCATTGAAAGGATCTGTGTTTCTACTCTCCTGTTGCTTAACCTTGAATTAGTCACCTCTCTGAGCCTTGATTTCCACATTGATAAAAGAGAGTTAATAAAACCTGTCTTTCTAAAAGTTATTAGATGTTTATTTCTGACACTTAATCATGTAAGCATCTGCCAGTGAATTACTTAACATCAGTGCAAATCTTAATCTAACCTGTAAACCAGAGATAACATTATGCTTACTTCATAGAGCTCTGAGGATTTAATGAGCTAATATATGTAAGTACTTAGAATAATGTCTGGCACAAACTAAATATTAGAGAAGTATTTATTATTATTATAGCATTATATGAGGATTGCAAATTGTTTTTATAAAATTTATGGGAGAAATTTTAGTGACCGAGGAACTGGATTTTGAGTATAGAAACTAAGACTGTGTCACATAAACTTCAGTTCATTTCAGTTCAGTCGCTCAGTCGTGTCCGACTCTTGTGACCCCATGAATCGCAGCACGCCAGGCCTCCCTGTCCATCACCATCTCCCAGATTTCACCCAGACTCACGTCTGTCGAGTCCGTGATGCCATCCAGCCATCTCATCCTCTGTCGTCCCCTTCTCCTCCTGCCCCCAATCTCTCCCAGCATCAGAATAAACTTAGTATCTTACTTTTAAGCTCTGTCTTAGAAGTTACTTAACCTCATGAATCCCAACTTTTATCACTTGCAAAATGGGGATGACAATTACAGCCAGTATCTACCAGATGCATCTGCAGTATTTTAAGAGTTTGTGCCATTATCTCACTTAATTATCCCTACAATTGATTAAGCTAATATTACTAATAAACCCATTTTACACATGAGAAGACTAAAGTATAAAATAGTTAAGTAGCTACGTAGAGTAGCTAATAAATGATAATGATTGGATTTGAAGCCAAGTACTTGAAAGTCTGGAGTCCTTGACCATGTTATTATACTGCCACCAAAGATGATGTACTATAATACCTCTTAGTATTATTGTGAGAATTAAATTAATGAATCCATGTAAACGGTTTAGTCTAAAGCCTGACACATGAAAAATGCTCAGTAAATGATAGTTCTCATGAAGGAACATGATCATTATATTAGGTTGGCCAAAAAGTTTGTTCCGGTTTTTCTATAACATCTTACAGAAAAACCTGAACAAACCTTGTGGTCGACTAAATAATATGGTGTGTAAGTCTTAAGGCTGTGCCACATGGAAGCAATGTTCCTCAGTAGTCAGAGACATAACTGTGTTAACAGATTTGAGCCTCAGTCTCTTCTTGCTAACTGTAACCTTGGTCAACTTACTTAGATTTTTTTTTTTTTCTCATCCCTCTATTAGACAGAGGAAAAAACCTACGGATGCCAATTATTCACCTATTGTCTCTCATCTCCAGCATCCCTCCTGCCTCCTACCCTTTTATTTTACCATTATGCAGTGCTGAAGGTGGAACTCAGTGGACCACATTTCTCAAACTCATTGATTAGCATTCTGAGCACCAACTGTGTAGAGACTTTTCCTCTGAATCTGTAAGTTCTGTTAAGCCCACGTCTTCCCTTTTTCTCCAGCCTGAGGACTTCTTGCACTTATTAATACCTGCTTTATCTCTGCCTACTTACTTCTCTTTCAGTCACCTAATACCTGTGCTAAATTCCCTAGTTGTGGAATATCTACTTGGTCTTTGTTTTAATGACAGGGCCCATACAAAATACACACTCCTAGGGTTCCTGTGAAAATCAACTAGCATAATGTTGCAAAAATTACTTACCTTAGAGCCTGGCATAAAGCAAACATTCAAGAAGTGATAATCTCTAGCATTATCTGGAGATAGAATTGGCAGAACTTGTCTATTTATAGATTGGTTCAGGCCCTGTAAGCAATGTGAGCCATACTGTTCCATACTCTAATGATGAGGAGCCAGATCCTGAGTAACCAGAATGAACACCAAGGTTGTGGATGGGAGATCTGAGAGTTGAGAGTACTGCTCTTGGCCAGTTGGTGTTGCAAAGGTTTGCCGTGAGGGACTGGTGATATATGTTAAGCCTGTCCTCTTTAGTAGAAACCCAATAATGTATATGGAGAAGTGTACACTTTAGAAATGTACCTGACATATTTGTTGTTGTTCAGTTGCTCAGTCATGTCCAACTCTTTGCGACCCCCATGGACTTCAGTACTGCCTGACATACACTGAGGACCTATTCACTGTCGGAGAAACAGATTTGGGACAATCTAGATCATCAGCAGGCAATGGCACCCCACTCCAGTACTCTTGCCTGGAAAATCCCATGGACGGAGGAGCCTGGTGGGCTACAGTCCATGGGGTCGCTAAGAGTCGGACACAACTGAATGACTTCACTTTCACTTTTCACTTTCCTGCATTGGAGAAGGAAATGGCAACCCACTCCAGTGTTCTTGCCTGGAGAATCCCAGGGGCGGGGGAGCCTGGTGGGCTGCCATCTATGTGGTCGCACAGAGTCGGACACGACTGAAGTGACTTAGCAGCAGATCATCAGCCTAGTGTTGAAAGTGTTAGTTGCTCAGTCATGTCTGGCGCTTTGTGTCCTCATAGACTGTAGCCCACCAGGCTCCTCCAAGAATTCCAGTCTATGGAATTCCAGTCTATGGAATTCTTCAGGCAAAAATACCGGAGTGGGTAGCCATTCCCTACTCCAGGGGATCTTCCCGACCCAGAGACAGAACTTGTATCTCCTGCATTGCAGGCAGATTCTTTACCATCTGAGTCACCAGAGAAGACATGTACCTGACACATTCAGTTCAGTTCAGTCCAGTCACTCAGTCAAGTCCAACTCTTTGCAACCCCATGGACTGCAGCACGCCAGGCCTCCCTGTCCATCACCAACTCCCGGAGTTTACTCAAACTCATGTCTATTGAGTCGATGATGCCATCCAACCACCTCATCCTCTATTGTGCCCTTCTCCTCCCACCTTCAATCTTTCCCAGCATCAGGGTCTTTTCAAATGAGTCAGTTCTTCACATCAGGTGCCAATGTATTGGAGTTTCAGCTTCAACATCAGTCCTTCCAATGAATATTTAGGACTGATTTCCCTTAGGATGTACCTGACACATATTGAGGATTTATTCTCTGTTAGAGAACAAGATTTGGAGAAATCTAAATCTTCAACCTAGAGCCTCATCAATTCTTTTCTGGGGGGGTCGGGGGGGGCTCATCGATTCTTCCCCATCAGTTTCTATAGCTTGCATAGTGAATGCATAAATAATTGATATTCATAAATATGTCCCTGAGTCATGGTCTAGAGTAATGGCTCACAATCCTGGTTTTACATTATAATCATCTGAGGCACTTAAAATAAAAAAGAAAGCCTGATGTTCTTGGCCTAAGCTTCAGAGATTCTAATTTAATTCATGTGGGGGAGGGCAGAAAATGGATATGTTTTTAAAAGTTCTCCAGTTGATTCTAAGATGCAACCAAATCTGTGATTTAAAGATGAATTATATATTTCACATACCATTATTAACGTGGTAAAAGACCATATGTGCATGCATGCTAAGTCACTTCAGGCATGTCCAATTCTTTGCGACCATGTAAACATGTAAAGCCCACCAGGCTTCTCTGTCCATGATATTCTCCAGGCAAGAATACTGGAGTGGGTTGCCATGCCCTCTTCCAGGGGATATTCCCAATCCAGGAATTGAACCCATGTCTCTTGTGTCTTCTGCATTGCAGGTGGATTCTTTACCCACTGAGCCACCTGGGAAACCCAGAAAACCATATAGTTTGTATTTTAAAATATTTCCATTGTAAAATTTCTTTATTTGAGGAATGGAGAGGCTTTCTTTTAGCTTTCTGGGAACCTGAGCAATGTTCATTGTCTTAGATTCTCCTCCATAACTGTTTCCTCTGTGTACATTTGGTGTTGCTGCTCTTTTTACAACATAGAGATATCTAAAATACTTCATAGAACTAGTTCTAGTTTAGTAACTCAATAATTCTTAAAAAAATTTTTTTTTGATCGAGGTATAGTTGATTTACAACACTACTAGTTTTAGGTATACAACATGGTGATTCAAATTTTTATAGATTTTACTCATTTAAAATTATAAAGTATTGTCTATATTGCCTTGCTGTAGAGTATATTCTTAAAGTTTATTTTATACATAGTAATTTGTACTTCTTAATCCCCTACCCATATTTTGGCCCTCCCCCTTCTCCATCCCCACTGTTTACCACTAGTTTGTTCTCTGTATCCGCGAGTCTGTTTCTGTTTTCTTATATTCACTAGTTTGTTTTATTTCTTAGATTCCACATATAAGTGATAGCATACAGTATTTTTATTTTCCAATATGATCTGTTTCACTAGGCATAATACCTCCAGATCCATCCATGTTGTTGCAAATGTCAAAATGTCCTTGTTTTTTCTGGCTCAATAGTATTCCATTTATATAAATATACCACCTCCTCCTTTTCCATTCTTCTGCTGATGGACATTTATGTTCTATATCTGGGCTATAGTAAATAATACTGCTATGAACATTGGTGTGAATATGTTTTTTTGAATTATTGTTTTCATTTTCTTAGGATATATACCCAGGAGTGGAATTGCTGGTTCATATGGTAGTTATGTTTTTAGTTTGTTGAGGAAACTCCATACTGTTTTCCACATTGGCTGAACCAATTCATATTTCCACCAGTAATGTACAAAGGTTCCCTTTTTGCCACATATTTACCATCATTACTTGTAGTCTTTTTGATAATAGCCTTTGTGACAGGTGTGAGGTGATATCTCATCGTGGTTTTGATTTGAATTTCTCTGGTAATTAGTGATGTTGAGCATCTTTTCATGTTCCTGTTGGCCATCTGTGTGTCTTCTTTGGGAAAAAGCCTATTTAGATTTTTCTGCCCTTTGTATAACCAGGTTGGTTGTTTTTTGATACTGAGCAACCCACTCCAGTATTCTTATTGTATGAGATGTTTATATATTTTTGATATTAACCCCTTGTTGATAATATCATTTACAAATATTTTGCTGCATTTCAGCATGCTGTCATTAAATTTTATCAGTGGTTTCCTTTGCTGCAACTCAGTAATTCTGAATGCGATTGAAATTCTTTACTACAGAAAAATTCTATATGGGAATGAAAAGGGCAATGTGTGTTTAGCTACAAGTACTCTAGATGTGTGTGCTAAAATGGCATGTGTTCATTTCACAAGTCATCTATTTTAAAGTATTATCAGATGCCTGGGAAGAGGGATTTTTCCAAAGTATTTTCTAAAATACTTTTGAAATAGGCTATTGCAATTTATATAATCTTATAAGAGAGAAATATAATTGGAACTGTATTCTCAGAAAGAAGTAAGAAAATAAAATCAGAGCTGCTTTGGACAAAGAAATACGGTAGCATTCATTCTCACTTTTCAAATCGTAACTGTTATTAATATCTTCCTTGCACGCTTGATCAACTGCAGTTTTGTAGTTTATCTTTTACTGTTGTCTTTTGGCTTATTTTTCTTGTCACATGTACTTTTTTCTACGTATTTTTCCTATCCTTGAGAACATGGAAGCACCTTTTTCTTTCTAAGGACCTTACTTACCCACAATAGGCGGTCAACATATGTGAATATCTACCTGTGGAACTGATATGAAGAATAAGTATTTATGAAGTGCAAGTTGTACCACAGTTAACTGGCTTCCATTTCTTCTACCTTTCTTTTGACATGGCTTTATTTTTCCAAGGCCCACTCCCACTTTTCTGAATAAGTGCACAGGCTTTGGCAGTGAAAGGCATGGGTCTGAATCCTGGCTCTGTCATTTTCTAGTTAAGCAACCTTGGGTAAATTGCCTGAATTTGATGTGCTTCATTTTAAATGCAGATAAAACAGTATCTAGTCTACAGGAATTTTGTTAGGATTGGAATAAGATATTTAATGTAAATAAAGGTTTACAAAATGCTCAATAGAAAGTGCTCAGATTTGGTCAACTATAGAGATATGGATGGAGCTAGAGACCATTATGGAGAAGGCAATGGCACCCCACTCCAGTACTCTTGCCTGGCAAATCCCATGGACGGAGGAGCCTGGTGGGCTGCAGTCCATGGGGTCGCTAAGAGTCAGACATGACTGAGCGACTTCACTTTCACTTTTCACTTTCATGCATTGGAGAGGGAAGTGGCAACCCACTCCAGGGTTCTTGCCTGGAGAATCCCAGAGACGGGGGAGCCTGGTGGGCTGCTGTCTATGGGGTCGCACAGAGTCAGACACGACTGAAGTGACTTAGCAGAGACCATTATACAGATTGAAGTAAGTCAGAAAGACAAAAGCAAATATCATGTATTAATGCATATATGTTGAATCTAGAAAACATGGTATAGATGACCTTATTTGCAAAACAGAATAGAGACACAGACATGAGAACAAACCTGCTGCTGCTGCTAAGTTGCTTCAGTCGTGTCCGACTCTGTGCAACCCCATAGACGGCAGCCCACCAGGCTCCGCCATCCCTGGGATTCTCCAGGCAAGAACACTGGAGTGGGTTGCCATTTCCTTCTCCAACGCATGAAAGTAAAAAGTGAAAGTGAAAGTGAAGTCGCTTAGTCGTGTCCAACTCTTCACAACCCAATGGACTGCAGCCCACCGGGCTCCTCCATCCATGGGATTTTCCAGGCAAGAATACTGGAGTGGGTTGCCATTGCCTTCTCCGAGAACAAACCTATGGACACTTAAATGGGGAAAGGGAGTAGGGTGGAATGAATTTGGAGATTGGGGTTGATTTATGTACACTATTGATACTTGTATAAAATAGATAATGATAACATAGGATATAGCCTACTTTGTACTCTGTGATGATCTAAGTGGGAAGGAAACCAAAAAAAGAGGAGATATATGTATACATATAGCTTATTCACTTTGTTGTGCAGTAGAAACTAACATAAATTCTAAAGCAACTATACTCTAATAAAAATTAATGTAAAAAAGATAAAGAAACCATGAAACCTTTTCACCAGTAGCCAAATGGAAGTTTAGCTAATATGATGTACAGTATATAGTAAAAGGTAGATGTTTCCTTCAGTATGTTTTGTTTGTGATGTTTGCCAAATTAACTGGTGTTATCCTAGTGAATTTATCCCATTTTTATAAATAACCTATATCACATTAAAAAAAGTGCTCAGTGCATGGTCACTATTTTTATTTGTGGTAGTCATTGAAGTTATTTATTTATTCATTCAGTTTATTTTCCATGAATAAAATTCATTCATGAATTTATTATTCATTAATGAAATGTATTTTAAAATATCATGATTATCTTCTATACTTGAAATACCATTCAAGGCACTGCATTGGTGAGGCAGATGGAAATGTTTTCCCTTGCAGAATTCAGGATCCAGTGGGAGATAAAGAGAAACAACTGGCAATTTGTGGACAATCACTATGATTAGGCTTGACCTTTGACTCATCATCTCCCCTATAGAGTCAGTCACAAAATCCTTTCTAAAGAAAGTAAAGAAATATTTTCTTTAAAGTGTTTCTAAACCTCCCCTTTGTAGTACTCTGACACCTCCCTTATCCTGTACTTTGTCACTTTCTGCCTATCATCACAACAGCCTTCGCATTAGTGTCCATGCCTATAGTATTTTTCCCTTCACTCTCTTCCTCCTTGACCACGTTAATCCTCTTTAAACACTGCTTTCATCATGTCACTGCCCTGTTCAGTAACTCAAATAGCTCATTTGTTACTCTTCTATCAAGTCCAAAGTTATCTGCTAACTTACCAGACCCACCCACCATTTGTCCCCAGCTCTATGTAATTATGTTTTTCGCTTCTCACTGTAGAGCAGCTGCTGTAGGAGGAAGGAATCTGTGTGCCAGAGACACTAAATCTCACCTCCAGACTTCTTACCATTCTCGTAGAAATGGCTTCTTTTGAGTGTTTAACATGTGCAAAATATTGTATAGCTGTTTTACAATTTATCTCTAATTCTTGAGAAAGTGAGACTCTTAGTAGACATCATTATCCTGATTTACACATCAGGAGAAGGAACTTACCCATGTCAAGCCAGGATCCAGACTCACCTCTGTTTCACTTCAAATTTCTTCTCTGTTCCTTGTGCCTCTACCCCATGCTGTACTCTATATTACACTCCACACTTCATTTGGTCCAGAATGTCCTCATTCTCATTCTGTTAATCTAAAACCTTAAATTCTCTCCATAAGTGCAAGTTCAAGGCCTGTCTCTTTCAGAAAATGTCTAATTCTTTCTGCCTTTGTTAATGCAAGGCTTCCCTGATAGCTCAGTTGATAAAGAATCCACCTGCAATGCAGGAAACCCTGGTTTGATTCCTGGGTTGGGAAGACCCGCTAGAGAAGGGACAGGCTACCCACTCCAGTATCCTGGCCTGGACAATTCCATGAACTGTATAGTCCATGGAGTCACAAAGAGTCGGACACAACTGAGTGACTTTCTCTTTTACTTTGTTATTGCAAGTTCATATGACCAACGCACAGTGAGGCCAGACAAATTGAAACGTGAGGCTTCCCAGGTGGTACAGTGGTAAAGAATCCACCTGTCAACTCAGGAGATGCCAGAGATGCAGTTTCAATACCTGGGTCAGGAAGATTCCCTGGAGAAGAAAATGGCAACCCACTCCAATATTCTTGCCTGGAAAGTTCCATGAACAGAGGAGCCTGGTGGGCTATAGTCCATGAGGTCACAAAGGGTCAGATACAACTGAGTAACTGAGCATACACACAATGAGCACAGTTGGGATGCAGGGAGACAGGTGGCTCTTGCCCTTGTCGACTAAGAAAGATGCACATCTGGAGAGTTGCGAGTTAAGTTTTATTTGGGGCAAAATAAGGACTGCAGACATGAAATTAAAAGACACTCCTTGGAAGGAAAGTTAAGACCAACCTAGATAGCATATTCAAAAGCAGAGACATTACTTTGCCAACAAAGGTCCATCTAGTCAAGGCTATGGTTTTTCCTGTGGTCATGTATGGATGTGAGAGTTGGACTGTGAAGAAGGCTGAGCGCCGAAGAATTGATGCGTTTGAACTGTGGTGTTGGAAAAGACTCTTGAGAGTCCCTTGGACTGCAAGGAGATCCAACCAGTCCATTCTGAAGGAGATCAGCCCTGGGATTTCTTTGGAAGGAATGATGCTAAAGCTGAAACTCCAGTACTTTGGCCACCTCATGCAAAGAGTTGACTCACTGGAAAAGACTCTGATGCTGGGAGGGATTGGGGGCAGGAGGAGAAGGGGACGAAGAGGATGAGATGACTGGATGGCATCACTGATTCAATGGACGTGAGTCTGAGTGAACTTCAGGAGTTGGTGATGGACAGGGAGGCCTGGTGTGCTGCGATTCATGGGGTCACAAAGAGTCAGACACGACTGAGTGACTGAACTGAACTGAACTGAGGACTGTATCCCAGGAGGTAGCACATCAGATAGCTCTGAGAGATTGCTCCAAAGCAGCAGTGAGAGAAGGACAATATATAAGGTTTTGGTGAAGGGAGAGTTCAATACCATTAAGCACTCATTTTATAAAAGCTTTTTTGTTAGTCATGAGGAGCTGATGTCATCCTGGATTTAGTGCTTCTCTAGATATGAGGAGATGCAAGGATTAAGATCATAAAATCTGTTCCTAAGAACATCCAACTATCTAAAGACCTGTCCCACTGGAGCACAGTGCTTCACTCCATCCTGAACTCCCTTAGGGGTTGTTGAAGGTCAACAGCTATAGCAGCATGGAGCTCTCCATAGAAGCAGATGGCAAATGCCTTTGTTGTTCAGTCATTGACAATGCTCTTGGTAAGTGCCAGTTTGTAGTTGACACCCTAAAAAACCACTAACTCCCTGAAGAGTTTTGGCAAAGCATTTCTGAAAGCCAGGTGAGGGAGGTGAGGGGTACAAAGTACAGAATAAGATCATGCACAGTTCTTTGACTGGCTGGTAATGAGGAAACTGGGTTGTGTCACAGGTGTTAACAATAGCCGTTAGGCTCCAGGAGGCCTGGGACTCTGTACTCAAGGTCATCAAGTAGTGAACATCTTCAGTTTGGTGGGGTGTTTTCACATTGGCAAAACAACTTGGGAAATTTGCATCAAATACTATTATCTAGGTGCTGGGAGAGGAGAAGGCTATGGCACCCCACTCCAGTACTCTTGCCTGGAAAATCCCATGGACAGAGGAGCCTGGTAGGCTGCAGTCCATGGGGTCGCGAAGAATCAGACTTGACTAAACAACTTCACTTTCACTTTTCACTTTCATGCATTGGAGAAGGAAATGGCAACCCACTCCAGTGTTCTTGCCTGGAGAATCCCGGGGACGGGGGAGCCTGGTGGGCTTCGTTTATGGGGTCACACAGAGTCCAACACGACTGAAGTGACTTAGCAGCAGCAGCAGGTGCTGGGAGGGATTGAGGGCAGGAGGAGAAGGGGACAACAGAGGATGAGATGGCTGGATGGCATCACCGACTCGATGGACATGAGTCTGAGTGAACTCCAGGAGTCGGTGATGGACAGGGAGGCCTGGCGTGCTGCGATTCATGGGGTCACAAAGAGTTGGACATGACTGAGCAACTGAACTGAACTGAACTGAGGTTCTTCAGAAAGAAGCTACAGCTGAGGATATGGGGAAATACTTGTCCTAGGAAGGCCTCATAAGATCCTACTCAATTACACCTTCATTGATTTCCTTCATCTTTGAATTCCTGCACTGTTCACCATCAATACCACTGTGTTGCTAGCATTTCCCATTGCCCTGTGTTCTGTGGTTCTATATATACCAGTCTTCTTTCCCTAATGCATTGTAAGTGACTTAAGAGCAAGTGTTTTGTCTTACTTTAAAATTCCTCAGATGAGTTGCAATTTTTCTGAGCATCAGTCAGTATGAAATACATGCTTGTTTGATAGGACCATTTGTCATGCTTAGCCTTTGAGTTATCTTGTTATCTTAGACCCAGATGGGCAAGACAGAAAGAAGTCAAGAGTAAACTTTCATTCAGTTAAAAAAAATATTAAGACACTCTGTAAGAAATATAGAGGCTTCTCAGGTGGCACAATGATAAAGAATCTGCTTGCCAGTGCAGGAGACGGGGGTTTGATCCCTGGGTCAGGAAAATCCCCTGGAGAAGGAAATGTCAACCTGCTCCAGTATTCTTGCCAGAAAAATTCCATGGACAGAGGAGCCTGGTGGGCTTCCGTCCATGGGGTCACAAAAGTTGGACAGGACTGAGTGACTGAGTACATACATAAGAGCATATAAGAGATATGAGAAATACAGCGAGAGTATTTGTATGAAATAAAATAGAAAAATAAAACTGATGACACTGTTGCTGGGAATATGACTTAAAATGTGCAACATTATACTAGAGGGAGGGTCTGCTTCCTGGCAGTCAAAGGCAAAAACTGAAACCTCTCTTACAAAATCCAGTGTCCATGTGATGAAAAACAAGGCAATTGCTCATAAACAGTAAATCTATTTTTGGTATCAAGACCAGACAGAAATTTCTCCCCAAGGAAAAGATAAGAGGAAATTGGGTAGATTAGTGAATAACATTCTGGCCAACATCATTAACAGTAGTTACAATAAAGAGTTTCATAGGAATTTTTCTAATAATGACCCTGAGTCTAGCCAGACATCATAGCAATGAAGGAAAAAACAGTAAGAACATTGGGGTACCTGTGTCTCTTTCAATTCAGGTTTCCTCGGTGTGTATGTCCAGCAGTGGGATTGCTGGGTCATATGGCAGTTCTATTTCCAGTTGTTTAAGGAATCTCCACACTGTTCTCCATAGTGGCTGTACTAGTTTGCATTCCCACCAACAGTGTAAGAGGGTTCCCTTTTCTCTGCACCCTCTCCAGCATTTATTGTTTGTAGACTTTTTGATAGCAGCCACTCTGACCGGCATGAGATGGTACCTCATTGTGGTATGGATTTACATTTCTCTGATAATGAGTGATGTTGAGCATCTTTTAATGTGTTTGTTAGCCATCTGTATGTCTTCTTTGGAGAAATGTCTGTTTAGTTCTTTGGCCCATTTTTTGATTGGGTCGTTTATTTTTCTGGTATTGAGCTGCATGATGAGCTACTTGTATATTTTTGAGATCAATTCTTTGTCAGTTGCTTCATTTGCTATTATTTTCTTCCATTCTGAAGGCTGTCTTTTCACCTTGCTTTATAGTTTCCTTCATTGTGCAAAAGCTTTTACATTTACTTAGGTCTCACTTGTTTATTTTTGCTTTTATTTCCATTACTCTGGAAGGTGGGTCACAGAGGATCCTGCTGTGATTTATGTCAGAGAGTGTTTTGCCTATGTGTTCCTCTAGGAATTTTATAGTTTCTTAGATCTTTAATCCATTTTGAGTTTATTTTTGTGTATGGTGTTAAAAAGTTTTCTAGTTTCATTCTTTTATAGGTGGTTGACCAGTTTTCCCAGCACCACTTGTTAAAGAGATTTTCTTTTCTCCATTGTATATTCTTGCTTCCTTTGTCAAAGATAAGGTGTCCATATGTGCATGGATTTATCTCTCAGCTTTAAATTTTGTTACATTGATCTATATTTCTGTCTTTCTGCCAGTACCATACTGTCTTGATAACTGTAACTTTATAGTATAGTCTAAAGTCAGGCAGGTTGATTCTTCCAGTTCCATTCTTCTTTCTCAAGATTACTTTGGCTATTTGAGGTTTTATGTATTTCCATACAAATTGTGAAATTATTTGTTCTAGTTCTGTGGAAAATACAATTGGTAGCTTGATAGGGATTGCATTGAATCTGTAGATTGCTTTGGGTAGTATACTCACTTTCACTGTATTGATTTTTCTGATCCATGAGCATGGTATATTTCTCCATCAATTTGTGTCATCTTTGATTTCCCTCATCAGTATTTTGTACTTTTCTATATAGAGGTCTTTTGTTTCTTTAGATAGATTTATTCCTAAGTATTTTATTATTTTCATTGCAATGGTGAATGGATTTGTCTCCTTGATTTCTCTTTCTGTTTTCTCATTGTTAGTGTATAGGAATGTAAGGGATTTCTGTGGGCTAATTTTATATCCTGCAACTTTACTATATTCATTGATTAGCTCTAGTAATTTTTTGGTGGTGTCTTTAGGATTTTCTGTGTAGAGGATTATGTCATCTGCAAACAGTGAGAGTTTTACAATAGCTAGGACATGGAAGCAACCTAGATGTCCATCAGCAGACGAATGGATAAGAAAGCTGTGGTACATATACACAATGGACTATTACTCAGCTATTAAAAAGAACACATTTGAATCTGTTCTAATGAGGTAGATGAAACTGGAGCCTATTATACAGAGTGAAGTAAGTCAGAAAGAAAAAGACCATTACAGTATATTAATGCATATATATGGAATTTAGAAAGGTGGTAACAATGACCCTATATATAAGACAGCAAAAGAGGCACAGATTTAAAGAACAGACTTTTGGACTCTGTGAGAGAAGACGAGGGTGGGATGATTTAAGAGAATAGCATTGAAACATGTATATTACCATATGTGAAACAGATCACCAGTCCAAGTTCAATGCATGAAACAGAGCACTGAAAGCTGGTGCACTGGGTCAACCCTGAGGGATGGGATGGGGAGGGAGGTGGGAGAGGGGTTCAGGATGGGAGACACATGTACAGCCATGGCTGATTCATGTCAGTGTATGGCAAAAACCACTGCAATATTGTAAAGTAATTAGCCTCCAATTAAAATAAATAAAATAATTTTTTTAATAGGAAGAAATAATTCTCACATGGCAAACAGGGAAATTGCTGTGGCTTTACCCCCCAAAACTCTCATCCAGTAGAAGGGCTAAGGATCTAACTGTTAAGAGAAGATGCTGTCCAGGTGAATACTCTAGAGGTCTTGAGGCTTATACACAGAAGTTGGGGGATGGCATGCATCCAGTGGGATCAGGTATGGTAGATCTCACCTGTTTTTCCAGATAGGTGTTGTTCTTTTCATTCTCCTGGGAACTGTGTCTGGAGTTTTGGTAGAAATTGAGACTGTCATTGGGGTAGATTCTCCCTGATGGAAACTAGGCAGAGTGTCAGAGCCACACCATTTTCATTTTGGCTAGAAACATAGTACTAATCAAGAATTATGGGTTAGCACTGCCATGCACACAGAATTAGGGCAGAAATGGTGAAGGATGTGGGATTAGCTGGATTGATTTGTTTATGTGCTGATTCACTTAAATCAGGATATATGAAATGTAGGATTAGTGAGATGGGGCTAACAACATGAATGCTGGGACTTTGTTCTTATTGATTTGTGGATGGTTCTCAGCATGTATAACAGAGTCACTTAGAGGTGCTTATCAGCATGCACACTCCTGTGCCCCAACCAGGGCCATCCAGGACCTACTGAGTCAGTAGCTTTGGCATAGGTCTTGGGGAGCTGCATGTTTTACAAACTCCCAAGTGATTGTCAAATAGGCTAAGATTTAAGAACCAATGATTGTCAAATAGGCTAAGATATAAGAACCAATGATTTAGGGACCAAGTGGGGTAGAACCTACAGGTTGCAGGTATAAGTATCTGTCCTTAGAAACTCCTTAGACTGACTTTGAGCTGACATTAGACACAAAGTAATTTTAGTGAGTCTTAGAGGGTTGGATCCCATTAAATTTTTTATGAAACATAGGATGATGAAGTGGTTTGGAACAAGTCGTTGAGTTTAAAAAAAGGATTTTTATGAGAAAAGTACAGACAGGGAAATTTAGAAGTTCACTTAATAATGGGAGAAGGTACAAACTTAATGAATGGGGAAGTTTTAATATGAAGCTAGCAGCACTTCCTGTCGTGTACCTTCATAAGAAGCAGCTCTAAGAGCATCTGAGAAGTTTTATTTTGGGAGAAGGGGAATCTAGAGTGGTTCTACAAGCAGCTAGGGAAATGATAACTTGGTAGAAGATGAAAACAGAACAATAGGTTGCCATAAGCAGAATGTCTGGGCAGTCTTATTCTAGAAAATACTCCTGGGTTCTGGATACACTTTGTCAGCATGAGCACAAAGATCTGGGGCATACAGTGCACGTTATCCTTGGTCTTGACAGGTGAGGGGGAAGTATGACAGGCTTTGTTTGCATTAGCCTCAAAAATAGGTGTTTTGACTGCAAGTTTATGCAGCTGTCGTTCATGATGAGGGGCTCAGCCCACGCTGCTGCTTGTTGTGTTATTGTTTCATTTGTTTGTTGTAGTGATTTTAAATAGAGAAAGAAAGGAAATGGGGAAAAGGTTTGAACCAAAGCAATCAGGCAACTTCAATAATGAAAAGCTACCCAAGCTTTTGCCATCGGAAATCTATGCAATCCCACTGCTAATGCTACTCTCGCTATAGGGATTCATCGAGCCAATTTTATCAGCTCAGCAGGGTTCAGAGCCTTTCTTCTCTGAAGAGAAAAAAGGAGAATTATCACCAGGGTAATGAAACACACCCCTCCCATGTTTATGGAGTGTTTTATTAAAAGCATGTTGCTTTGGTCTCACATACCAGTTGCAATAAGTGAGTATAAAATGCCAGAACAGTTTTCAAGGGAAATGCTTTCCTTTTTGCTAATTTAAAATTCCTCAAAGAGCAGGCAGTCAGGTGTGATGTTAATATTTGGGCTCTTTGCTACCTGAGATTTTTATAAAGGGGTTCGTCAGTGCAGTATTGCAAAGGATCAGCAGAGTTTGGGAGCCTCCTGACCAAGGTCAGCACTTCACCATGACCTTCTTTCAGAAAGGTAATTTCAGTGACATTTTTAGCATTCTCACTTCCTGATATCCCAGACCCTCAAGCTGATTTTCTTATATGATTAATCATTAGTGAATTCTAATTAATGAACAGACCAGGAGCATTTTGCTTACTGATGTTGCTAATAATCATCATTTTTTCTATCTTAAGCTTTTATTTTGCCAGTGACATGTTCACAGTTTACTTAGTTTAAACTTTTAACCCAACAGTACTGTTTGTACATTTCACCATTAGTTCCATCCAATTAGCATTTCATTCTCCAGATCATCTCCATCCTAAGTCTTCCAAAACTTTAGGGCCTATGTTAAGTTCTAGGGCAATTAACTCCTATCACACCATGTAGTCTAGCAGAGGAGATAGATTTGTAAAGAAATAATTCTAATACAGTATGGTAAGGATGGTAATAGAGTTGTTTGAAGAGCGAAGTATAATTGAGAAAAGCGATATTTGAGTTGGATCATAAAAACATTGAATGGAAATTCACCAGACTGTGTAGAGACAGGTACTCATGCCAGGGAGAGACCTGCAAGTACACGGGAACAGAGTTATGGAATAGCAGAGCGTTTGGGATGTTCAGAGGATGACTGGTAGCTTCAAGCCAGTGAAGTGTGGGTTGACAGACAAAAGATGAAGCCATAACTCAGACAGTAAAATAATCTGTCTGCAATGCAGGAGACTTGGAATTCAATCCCTCAGTTGGGAAAATCCCCTAGAGAAGGGACTGACAATCCACTCCAGTATTCTTGCCTGGAGAATTCCATGGACCGAGGATCCTGAGGGGTTATAGTCCATGGGATGGCAAAAGAATAAGACATGACTGAGATATTAACACTAGGTTTCACACAGTTGGGCTTGAACTTTTTTCTGTGAATATTAACAGCAATTGGGCTTTCAAGTAGGGAGACCATATTTTGAGGAGCATCTTAGAAAGATGACATTGGCAGAAATATGCAAAATGATTTGAAGTGAACCAAACGAGTCAAGGAGATCACCTAAGAGGCTATGGCAGTAGTTCTGAAAATAGCTAAGAGGAACTACAAATTAGGCCAAGTTTGATCTTCGCTCAAGAGAACTTGGTAGTTACTGTCTGAAGCAGAGAAGAGGAAAGGGAAGAAAACACAGGAATCTAAGCTTTCTAACTTGGGATATTGGCTGGGGCTGTGTCAGTTCAGATAAGGAACATGTGACTATGTTCCTGAGTTATATTTTAAGGACAAGAAATTATTAAGTTCAGTTTTGGATTAATGAGTTCCAAGTACCCTGGATATCCAAGTGGAGATATCTAGTATTTAGTTAAATGAAGGGACCTGGAGCTTAGAAAGAAAGTTTTGACAGGAGACCTGGATTGAAAATGTGGGGACTTATTGGCCTGCCTGAATCATGACTTTATAATGCTATTAATAAGCCTATTCATGCAGCTTCATTACATAGATGGTTCCTTGCGAGATTCTACTCTCATAAATCTTAACTATTTTTATAACTTGTGCTGCTGAGTCAAATCTACTCTAGGCTATACTTGTATTTCTGTATTTTTTTTCACCCTAAATGAAATGGAGACTTATCTATTTATCTTTGTTTCCAATATCATACTATTGAGTATTCAACAAGGTAAAGTGGAGGAAATTTGGACTTAAGGGCCTGGTAATCACCAGGGCTTTTCGTAAAGGTTTCAGCTCTTCTGCCTGGAGCAGTAAGATTAAAATCCTTCTCCCCCATAAGTTAGATTTCACTCAGTGACCAGCTCTTAGCTCCTGGAATGTGAGTAGGCAGACCGTGTCATTTCTAGGCAGAAGCTATAAGATTTACTTTATGAATTAGCACATCTGCAGTCTTAGAGAAAGGATTCCTTATCTGCTAGGGTCCCTGAGTGACTCTAATAAGCAGAGTTCCCCTATATGACCCACTTTAGACAGGTAGCATGAGTGAATAATAAAATTTCCTGCCTTAAGCCACTGACCTTATTTTTCTCAAAGTATAAACTAACCAGTCTAACTAACTAGATATGAGCATAAGCCTTGGCTCTGTTACTAATTAACTTAACTCTTACACAATTTGTCTTAAGAGCAAGTTCTTCATTTTTGAAATAAGAATGATAATATTGAGGTTGCGAGAGCTCCATAAAGTACCTTATAAATTGTAGCCATTCATTACATTGCAGCTTTTATTATCTTTATAGATAGTTCTTCATTTTTAGCATACTGATTTTGTAATACTATATGGTCATTTCCCTCTCAGATTTGTTGGACTCAAGTATCTTAAATACGTTTTTATGTTTATCTGAGTTGTTGCTATAGTAGGGGGAACAAGAAAGGGACAAGGAAAGGGCCAGTTTGGCCATGCCAGCATACATCATCTCATGGGTATACCATTTATTAATGGTTTATCATTAGTGTTGTGCAGACAGTTCACCTGCAGTCTCCCCAAATTTTTCACCTTGTCTATGAAGATGAAGATATTTTTTTCAAAAGTACCTTATGAAGTACTAAGTCAATCATCTTGCTGAGATTGCATCTGAAATAATCCCATAGACTTCTTGAAGATTTATAATCTGTTTAGTGATATCCCAGCTTTTTTCAAGCTAAACAAAAACAAGCTTATTTTTGTGTGTGTTCTGAAGTACACAAATAATTTCTTAACTATTCTGCTTACTTCCAGTGTTATCTTACACCAAAACTTGTTATTTGATTGCCATCAAAATTATCTACCAGGATCTGATTATCAGCTTATATCATCTCCCTTATTTAAAACTCTCCAGAGATGAGTGATTTCTCCTTATCCCTGGGGTCAGGAGATCCCCTGTATTAGGGCAGAAACCCACTCTAGTACTTTTGCCTGGAGAATCCCATGGACCGAGGCACCTGGAGATCTACAGTCCATAGGGTCACAAAGGGTCAGACATGACAGAAAGGTCTTAGCATGCACTCAGCGGTCCCATAGGATCACTGCCTACAGGATACAATTTATGGAAGCTTTTTATTTATTTGAATATCAACAGGAAATCTAAATCTACATTCAGAGAGCCATACAATAAGACCCTTGATTAATGTGGCTGACAAAACTCTTAGAAAACAAAAGAAGGGACTCTCAGAATTGCACCCCATATATTTATTTTGAAAAACATAAATTGTTGATATAAGGGAGATGGCAACTTTGGGACAAAGTGGTCTTGGCAAACATAGAGATAATAGAACCGGAGAAAAAAAGAGTGTGAATAAGGTAAATGTAGTTCTAGAATAGTAGAAAGAATTACCTTGAAAGTTAGGTCTGAAGCATATAAAAGGAAGTATCATTTCCTGTGATTGTGTGCTCAGGCTATAAATCTTATTTTTTCCAGGTATGGTATGGGCTAGAAATATATTCAGAGACTAAACAGGTTTAGATCGATTTACAAATTCATCACTAATAATTCTATGTAGGGAAGGACAGATGACAGGAAAACAAATATGGTATTTGAAGGAAACTTGGGTCACTCTATTTTCTAAAAGGGAACTTAGATGGTTCAGAAGCTTGGCCAAGGTTAGCCATTTCTTTGTCCTTAGATTGTATCATCACAATTTAATTTAAAAATTTTAAGAAGGGGGCATGGACTTCTATTCTCCTTAAAGTGTATTAGAGATTGTTGGAAGTCATAAGTCTGAAAATATTCAATTACAAATGTGCATGTTTTTTTAAATAATCTGTCCCTCAGTTGGGGTAACAGTAGCTGTCACTATATCCCTTCCCTAGGTGGCTAAATTAATTGGGGAAGGGAAGAATTTGTGTACTGAAGCCTAGATTCACACAAGATACAGTGTCCGTTTCCTGCAGCCCTGGCAGCACCCTATGGTGGCCCCTGTTCTACCTATGTGATGGCCTTTCAGAAATGACAAATGGTTCCTCTTAGGAGAAAAGATTTAACTGGCAATTAAAGAGACATCCTAGGTTGAAAAAAAAGTAACTATAACTTCATAATTTTATTTTCCTAGCATCTGTTCTATTCAAGCCAAGCCTACTGTGGTGATCTTCATGGAGACAATTCAGTGGTTTCCTAGCAACCAAGTTTCCTGTGGTTTCCTTGGTTATAAGCAACGACATAACTCTTGTGGGCAACTTCAAAAGCTCAGAAGAAAACTCTCCTTCTGAAGAATGAGGTTCCAAAAAATTCAGGTTACTGCCCACTGTGTCACTGTGTTTATAAGGAAGAGCTCTTTCCTTGTGGGCATTAATAATTCTAATAAATGATTATGTGGAAATTACAAAGTAAAATCACGTGTTAGATTGTACATTGTTTTTATGGTATGCCTGATCCTAATTTTTTTCTAAATTAGGATACTTTTCCTATCACTTCTAATTGAATACTATCCATAGACGTACCCACCAGATGAAACTTCAGTTCAGTTCAGTCGCTCAGTCGTGTCCAACTCTGCGACCCCATGAACCACAGCACGCCAGGCCTCCCTGTCCATCACCAGCTCCTGGAGTCTACCCAAACCCATGTCCATTGAGTCAGTGATGCCATCCAACTATCTCATCCTCTGTCCTCCCCTTCTCCTCCTGCCCTCAATCTTTCCCAGCATCACAGTCTTTTCAAATGAGTCAGCTCTTTGAATCAGGTGGACAAAATATTGGAGTTTCAGCTACAACATCAGTCCTTCCAAAGAACACCCAGGACTGATCTCCTTTAGGATGGACTGGTTGGATCTCCTTGCAGTCCAAGGATTCTCAAGAGTCTTCTCCAACACCACAATTCAAAAGCATCAGTTCTTTGGCACTCAACTTTCTTTAGAGTCCAACTCTCACATCCATACATGACCATCCATAGCCTTGATGAGATGGACTTTTGCTGGTAAAGTAATGTTTCTGCTTTTTAATATGCTGTCTAGGTTGGTCATCACTTTTCTTCCAAGGAGTAAGCGTCTTTGAATTTCATGGCTGCAGTCACCATCTGCAGCAATCTTGGAGCCCAGCAAAATAAAGTCAGCCACTGTTTCCACTGTTTCCCCATCTATTTCCCATGAAGTGATGGGGCCAGATGCCATGATCTTCGTTTTCTGAACGTTGAGCTTTAAGCCAACTTCTTCACTCTCCTCTTTCACTTTCATCAAGAAGCTCTTTAATTCTTCTTCACATTCTTCACTTCACCACGCCATAAGGGTGGTATCATCTGCATATCTGAGGTTATTAATAATTCTCCTGGCAATCTTGATTCCAGCTTGTGCTTCTTCCAGCCCAGGGTTTCTCATGATGCACTCTGCATATAAGTTAAATAAGCAGGATGACAATATACACCCTTGACTTACTCTTCCTATTTGGAACCAGTCTTTTGTTCCATGTCCAGTTCTAACTGTTGCTACCTGACCGGCATACAGATTTCTTTGCATATTGTCTGCTTATTCTTTTTATTCTTTCAGATATTTATCATGGACCTACTATGTATCTGTGTGTTAAGTGCTCATAGAACAATGATAAATAATGTAAACATGATTCCTGACTCAAAGAGCTTGAAAAAATTGAAGTTATTGGGAATTATAAATGAATTAAATGAAAGTACAAACAAAGAGGCTTCCAGGTGGTGCAGTGGTAAAGAATCTGCCTGCCAATGCAGGAGTGCAAGAGATGCGGGTTTAATCCCTGAATCAGGGAATTTCCCTGGAGGAGGAAATGGCAACCTATTTCAGTATTCTTACCTGGAAAATTCCATGGGCAGAGGAGCCTGGCGGGCCACAGCCCATAAGTTACAAAGAGTCAGATGTGACTGAGCATGCATGCATGTACATACAAACAAAAATAAAAATGTAAGTTTGATCAGTACTATAAAGAGAAGATACATGATGTGGTGAGTTTAACAAGGACATCTTTCTGATTCAGGGGTCAAGGAAAATCTCTCAGAAGTAACATTTAAGCTAAGAAATGAAGGGTTGAAGGGTTGGATAGGCATAAGGAAAGAAAAGATGGATGGAAATAGTATAGTCAGAGAAAAGAACATGTGCAAAGGACCTGTGAGAATTGAAAGGAACCCAAAAAAGTCCAGGGAGACTGGAGTTGAGAAAGTAGAAGTGAGCCTAGAACAGGAGATTTCAGTCTAGAAAGATCCAAAGATCCCTTAACTAGTCTTCTTGGCCACATTCATCACTTAGGAGAAACAATTTAGAAAACGTTTGGGAACTTTGCACATAGTTGCACTTTAATATTTACAGTAATAAATATATTTTAGAAATCACTTAAAACCTTGATATCAGGGTGAAAATGTAATTCTGACGTTACAGAGATAGTTGAGTAGCTGTAGGGTAGGGCTGGTGGTATGACTGTGGCATTTGAACAGACTGTACTAGGCAGTCTGGACCAGGCAGACAATTTATGGTATACTGAAGGCCAGACAGTAGCTTCAATAATCCAGGCAGGAAGGCTGGAGGCCAAACACTCAGAGTCAGGCAAAGAGCATATCAATAGATGAGGGGGTAGAAAGTAGCATTTATTAAAGATGCTCTAGGACTTCACCTAATTTTAACAACTGCAAAGCAAGGTGGGTATTATTTTACCTGCCCCCCCCGCCCCCGCCATAATGTTAAAAGATTGAGGAATAGGGACAGTAAGTAAAATACTCTGGATGGCATAATAGCAGTGAAGCTGAGGTTAGGATCTAGGATGTTCTTGGGTTTTAAAAGCTGTGCTTTCTTTTTTCAGGATATCATATTTCTAATCTTCTGTGCTGTAGTTTAGGTCAAAGTGTCTTGTTATCAATATGCCCTTTCTATAGTGGCCAACAATAAAGAGAGAGGCAAAGATTCATCCTACTCTTACTTACTTGAAACTTCTAGAAAATGGACAACACTAAACAATCTAGTTGAAGTGAATTTCTTCTTTAACTTTTTTCATACAAGCATTTATTTATGTACTTATTTTTCAAGCAACTTTATTGAATTATCCTTAAAATCACTTGTTTAGCAAGTATTTTGAAATGGACCTATTTGCAATTTGATGTTTTAGTTCTATACCAAGAAGAAGAGTGACAAATCAGTTTACCTCTATGCCCCTTAAATTTTAGAGTCAAACATTTAGAACCAGAACAGACCAAGGGATCACTTGGACCTCTGAGGTTCATTCATACATTCAACGATTTCTAAAATTGTACTTCTATTCTATGCTAGGTACAGTTCTAAGTATTGTGGATACTCCATTGAACAAAGTCATTGAAATGATAGGAAAACACACATACACACATATACAACACACGTTAAGAAAATCATTATAACTCATAGTCAAGGCATGAAAAATATATGAAGTAAAACCAATGGATGAGAGCAGTAAAAGGTGGTTAGGGAAGAACTTTCTGAGGAAGTGACATCTGATCAGAGACCTTAGGGAAGGTAAGAGATTCTATATGAGTCAAGAGAATTCCAGACAGAAAGAATAGAAAATACACTGACTCTGAAAGAGGTAGCCACTTGATATATTAGAAGAAGGGCTGCCCTTTAGATTTTATAAAAACTTAATGGTTAATGACTTTTCAAAATAATAGACTGAGTTTATAGTTGTTGCCTAACAGAAGAGCCTTTCAAAGATCTCTCACTTACCTAGTGAACTAATGAGTCCCTGCAACAGAAGGCATAACCATTCAAACCTGGCTTCTTTTAGCTTGGACAGTTGTATTAAAAGCAGTTTCTTTTTGGCATTTGAGCATTGGGCTTCCCTGGTGGCTCAAACAGTAGAGAACCTGCAGGCAGTGCCGGAGACTCGGGTCCAATCCCAGAGTCGGGAAGATCCCCTGGAGAAGGAAGTGGCAACCCCTTCCAGTACTCTTGCCTGGAGAATTCCATGAACAGAAGAGCCTGGTGGGGTACTCTTATGGGGTCACAGAGAGTCAGACATGACTGAGCAATTAATTTTCACTTTTTCTTTTTAGCATTAGGATTTAATTGACTGAAAACTAAAAATCACTCTTAGCTTCTAAACTTTGCAAACCACTTTTGAATTTTTTAAGGCAAAAACACAAATTCAGAGGGAAAATGGTTCACTATTGGTGCACAATAATTTATGATTATAGAATCGTAGAACTGCAAAATTTAAAGTGATTGCCACAGTCATCTAGAAACACAATGATAATAGCTAACAACAGTTATAGAGCCAATCATAATTCTAAATGTCTAAATCATATTAACTTATTTTGGCCTCAGTATCTTTGGAGAAGTTAAGAAGGCTAGGGGTTAAGTAATGTCCCCCAAATCACACAACAGATAAGCAATGCACCTGGGGAATCTGACTGCAGAATCTTTGCATACTAGACAGTATGAAGAAATTGAGACTGGTGGTTCAGTAAAATCTTTCAGAGGCAGGGGTGGAATTTTAGCCTTATCCTGATGACCCTAGAATTTGTGTTCTTGGTCACCACTTTGTGCTATAATGTATCATCAGTCCTTGGAGAACATCCAGCCTTAACTCTATCTTGGGAGCGAATGCTGTCTAGTAGAATGTATATGGGCTTTTTGAACTAGAAGAACCTTCATTTAAATCTAATTCAGTACTTAATAGCTTGCAATCTTGAGTAAGTTACTTCTCTAAGTCTTGGTTTGCTTATCTATAAAATTTGGATAATCGTCCTTGCTAAATTTTGTTGTAGAGAGAAAGGAATGATGCAAAATGCCTGATGCAGCACTGAGTACATATGAGGTAATTTAAAAGAGTGGTGAAGCAACTTAAAGTGGTGCAATTATTATTATAGAGAGGAAACTAGTCAGATAAGTATACCACATAACTAACTAGTGGAGGAATATTCAGGATACAGATCAGAATTCCTGATTTGTGTATTTCTTGCATTGAACCAAAGGACTTAGTTGTGATAAGGTTCGTAGAAAAATAACCTGCCAGCTTTTATATGTGTGTGTTGCTATTCCAGTTCAGAATCGGTGGCATTATTTCCTAGAACTAATTTACTGAACTTGAAGTTGGAACTAAAACCACTTCGATATTATGTATGTCATGGATTGCTGTGCAATATAATTTATATTAGTTTTGCTTTCCCTTTAGATTGTAAAATTCTTATACAGGAGTGTTTCTTGTTCGTTTTTGTATTTCCTCTGTATTCTTGAGCTTTGCTTTCCAGGGTGGGAGAAAAGGTCTTTTATGTGAGCAGACTCACAAATCAACTACTTTGCTTTTTAAAAAAAAAATTAGCTTTACATATCTTATATACAATAAACTGTGACAACTTTGAATGTATGATTCAATGAGTTTTGATAAAAGTATACAGCTGTGTAACCACAACCACAATCATAATATGGAACTACCTTGTCCAAAATGGTAGCCACTAGCCACTTGTGGTATTGATCACTTAAAATGTGGCTGCTGCTGTCGCTTCAGTCGTGCCCCACTCTTAGTGACCCCATGGACTGCAGCCTACCAGGCTCCTCCATCCATGGGATTTTCCAGGCAAGAGTACTGGAGTGGGGTGCCATTGCCTTCTCTGAACTAGTCCTAATTAAATTGTGCTTTGTAGTTGTTCGTTGTTGTTCAGTTGCTAAGTCATATCCAACTCTTTGCAACACCATGACTGAAGCATGCCATGCTTCCCTGTCCTTTACTATCTCCTGGAGGTTGCTCACACTCATGTCCATTGAATTGGTGATGCAATCCAACCATCTCATCCTCTGTCACCCACTTCTCCTTCTGCCCTCGGTCTTTCCCAGCATCAAGGTCTTTTCCAGTGAGTCAGTTCTTCACATCAGGTGGCCACATTATTGGAGCTTCAGCTTCAGCATCAGTCTTTCCAAATATCCAAGGTTGATTTCCTTTAGGATTGACTGGTTTGATATCCTTGTTGTCTAAGGGATTCTCAAAAGTCTTCTCCAGCACCACAATTCAAAATTATCAATTCTTCGGTACTCAGCCTTCTTTATGATCCAACTCTTATATCCATACATGACTACTGGAAAAATCATAGCTTTGACTATACAGACCTTTGTTGGCAGAGTGATGTTTCTGCTTTTTAATACACTGTCTAGTTTTGTCATAGCTCTTCTTCCAAGGAGTAAAGCATCTACTAATTTTGTGGCTGCAGTCACTATCTGTAATGATTTTGGAGCCCAGGAAAATGAAATTTGTCACTGTTTCTACTTTTTCTCCATCTATTTGCCATGAAGTGGTGGGACTGGATGCTATGATCTTAGTTTTATGAATGTTGAGTTTTAAGTCAGCTTTTTTACTCTGCTCATTCACCCTCATTTAAGTGCGAAATATACAAAGGCTTCAAAGGCTTAGTATGAAAGAAATTGAAATATCTCATTAATAATTTATATGGATTGTTCATTGAAAATATTTCGATACCTCAAATTAAATAAAAATATAATACTAAAATTAATTTGACCTCTTCCCATTCACTTTTTTAATGTGGTTAGTACTGTTGCTGTTCAGTTGCTAAGCAGTGTCTGACTCTGCAACCCCATGAAGTGCAGCACACTAGGCTTCTCTGTCCTCCACTATCTCCTGGAGTTTGCTTAAATTCATGTCTATTGAGTCAGTGATGCTATCTAACTATCTCATCCTCTCGCATCCTTCCCAAGTGTTACTAGTGGTAAAGAATCCACCTGCCAATGCAGGAGTCACAAGGGATGTGGGTTTAATCTCCGGGTCAGGAAGATCCTCTGGAGAAGGGTGTGGCAACTCACTCCAGTATTCTTACCTAGGAAATTGCCTGAACAGAGGATCCTGGTGGTCTACAGTCCCCAGGGTCACAAAGAATTGGACATGACTGGGCACACACACACACACACACACACACACACATATAATGTGGCTAGTAGAATACTTAAATTATATGTGTGATCTATGCATGAGTGCATGCTCAGTCAGGTCTGACTCTTTGCAACTTCATGGACTTAAGTCTGCCAAACTCCTCTATCTATGGAATTTTCCAAGCAAGAAGTGGAGTAGGTTGCCATTTCCTATTCCAGGGAAATTACATGTATAGCTGGCCCTATATTTCTATTGGACAATAGACAATTTCTATTGGACAAGGTTGTAGTAGATATGCAACCTTGCCATCACCCCTAAAAACTCCCCTCTTGCCACTTTGCAGTCAGTCTCCTTCTCAGCCCTCTGCAATCACTGGGATTCTTTCTGTCACTGTAGTTTTGCTTTTTCTAGAACACCAAACAAATGAAGTCATAGTGTAGTGTCTTTTGTATCTGGTTTCTTTCATCAAACATAATGCTTTTCAGATTTATCTTGTGTTGTTATGAATCAGAAGTTTGCTCCTTTATTGTTGAATGGTATTTATGAAGAGATATTCCATAATATTTTAATCTACTTAGCTGATGAATATTTGGGTTATTTCCAGGTTTTGACTATTGTAATAAAGCCCATTCTATTGTTTTTCTCCATTTCTTTGCAGTGATCACTGAGGAAGGCTTTCTTATCTCTCCTTGGTCTTCTTTGGAACTCTGCATTCAAATGGGTATATCTTTCCTTTTCTCCTTTGCCTTTGCCTTCTCTTCTTCTTTTTTTTTTGGTTATTTATTTATTTATTTATTTTACTTTACAATACTGTACCGCTTTTGCCATACATTGATGTGAATCCACCATGGGTGTACATGAGTTCCCAAACCTCACGAACCTCTGTCCATAGTTCTTCAGGCACTCTTATCAGATCTAACCCCTTGAATTTATTTGACACTTCCACTTCCTTAATCGTAAGGGATTTTGATTTAGGTCATACCTGAATGGTCTAGTGGTTTTTCCTACTTTCTTCAACTTAACTCTGAATTTGGCAATAAGGAGTTCATGATCTGAGCCACAGTCAGCTCCCAGTCTTGTTTTTGCTGACTGTATAGAGCTTCTCCCTCTTTGGCTGCAAAGAATATAATCAATCTGGTTTCGGTATTGCCCATATAGTGATGTCCATGTGTAGATTCTTCTCTTGTGTTGTTGGAAGAGGGTGTTTGCTATGACCAGGGAGTTCTCTTCCTGCTTCCTTCTGTATACCAAGGCTAAATTTGCCTGTTACTCCAGGTATTTCTTGACTTCCTACTTTTGCATTCTAGTCCCCTATAATGAAAAGGACATCTTTTTTGGGTTTTAGTTCTAGAAGGTCTTATAGGTCTTCATAGAACTGTTCAACTTCATCTTCTTTAGCATTATTGGTTTGGGCATAGACTTGGATTACTGTGATATTGAATGGTTTGCCTTGGAAATAAACAGAGATCATTCTGTCGTTTTTGAGATTGCATCCAAGTACTGCATTTTGGACTCTTCTGTTGACTATGATGGCTCCTCCATTTCTTCTAAGGGATTCTTGCCCACAGTAGTAGATATAATGGTCATCTGAGTTAAATTCACATATTCCAGTCCATTTTAGTTTTCTGATTCCTAAAATGTCTGATGTTCACTCTTACCATCTCCCGTTTGACTACTTCCAATTGGCCTTGATTCATGGACCTAACTTTCCAGGTCTATGCAATATTGCTCTTTACAGCATTGGACTTTAATTCCATCACCCATCGCATCCAAACAGCTGTTGTTTTTGCTTTGACTCTGTCTCTTCATTCTTTCTGGAGTTATTTCTTCACTGATCTCCAGTAGCATTTTGGGAACCTACTGACCTGGAGAGTTCATCTTTCAGTGTCCTATCTTTTTCCCTTTTCATACTATTCATGGGGTTCTCAAGGCAAGAATATTGAAGTAGGTTGCCATTCCCTTCTCCAGTGGACCAGGTTTTGTCAGAACTCTCCACCATGACACGTCGGACTTGGGTGGCCCTACATGGCATGGCTCATAGTTTCATTGAGTTAGACAAGGCTGTGGTCCATGTGATCAGATCAGTTAGTTTTATGTTGATTGTGGTTTTCATTCTGTCTGCCCTCTGATGGAGAAGGATAAGAGGCTTATGGAAGCTTCCTGATGGGAGAGACTGACTGAGGGGAAACTGGGTCTTACCCGTGAGTGTCCAGGAGTCTCTGGTGGAGGCATGGGTTGGCGGTAGCCTGCTGCGTGGTTGGGGGCACTGAGTGTAGCAGTGCCTGCATGCGACCTTTTGAAGGAGGTTGCCATTATCTTCATTACCTCCACCGTAGTTTGGCCTCAGGTCAAATAACAGGCAGAGAAAACAGCCCCACCCATCAACAGAAAATTGGATTAAAGATATATTGAGCATGACCCTGCCCATCAGAATAAGACCTTTCATCTTCCTGGGGGCCAGATCCATGATTTCCCTCTAGTCAAAGCTATGGTTTTTCCAGTAGTCATGTATGGTTGTGAGAGTTAGACTATAAAGAAAACTGAGCACCTAAGAATTGATACTTTTGAACTGTGGCATTGGAAAAGACTCTTGAGAGTCCTTTGGACAGCAAGGAGAGCCAACCAGTCCATCCTGAAGGAAATCAGTCCTGAATATTCATTGGAAGGACTGATGTTGAAGCTGAAACTCCAATACTTTGGCCACCTGATGTGAAGAACTGACTCATTTGAAAAGATCCTGATGCTGGGAAAGATTGAAGGTGGGAGGAGAGGGGGATGACAGATGAGATGGTTGGATGGCATGACTGGCTCAATGGACATTAGTTTGAGTAAACTCTGGGAGTTGGTGATGGATAGGGAGGCTTGGTGTGCTGCAGTCCATGGGGCCGCAAAGAGTCAGACACGACTGAGTGACTGAACTGATTCAAATCCCACTGCTCTCCAAAGTCAAATTCCCTGGGGGTTCTACTGCTATCACTCCAATCTAAAATGAACCACCATCATGTCTTAGAAGGATAGTACTATAACCATACAACCAGGTTTCCACAGACCTGGCTCCGCCAAACCCAACCTCTCAAAATCCTCCAGTAATTTTTCATTCCACTCAGTTTGAAATCAATATTCATAGTTAAGTGTCTTCTAGACTCTATGAGATCTCCACCCTACATGGCCCTTGGCCATGCCTCCCCCAGCACCTTTTGATCTTATCTTCTACTATTTTGTTCTTGTTCACTGTACTCTAGCCCCACTGGCCATGTGATTCCTCAAGAAGTCAAGGCACACTCCAACCTCAGGGCCTTTTACTAACCATTATGTATGCCTGCAGTACTCATCCCCCACCCCACCCACCAACCCCAATACCACCACTCCCTCCCCTGCAGCCATATTATCATGACTCATGCCTTCAAGAGCACTTTGCCTGTTATCACTCTGGTCTTCTTGGACTATTTATTTATTTATCTATTGTTTCACCTCAAGGCATGTGGGATCTTAGTTCCCTGACCAGGGATCAAAAGTGGGCTCCCTGTATTGGAAGGCAGAGTCTTAACCACTGGACCACCAATTTAAAACGGTAAGCACCTTTACTCCAAGGCCTCTCTCACAGTCTTCCCTGCATTATTTTTCTCCCTGGCACTCATCATCATCTGACTTACTTCTCATTGACTTTACTTGTTTTAAGCTGCACACGGGCAGGAATCTGTTTCTCAGGTACACTGCTATAGCCCTAGGATAGTGCCTGGCAGTCATTTGTTGAATGAATAAGAAACCTGAATGCCCAATAAACAGAGGGAAAAATGCCCAAACTCACTGGTAATCAACAAAATATAAATTAAACAAAAATGAGATACTATTTCACAGTTAAACATTATCAATTTTTGTCAAAGATGTGGACAACAAAACAAGTTCTTGGCGTTGGAGGCAACACACAGCCACACAAGTATTTTAGAAAGCCATTAGGCAATATCAAGAACAGCTAAGCAACTATATGCCAATAAACAAACAACAAAAAAAGAGCAGCTGTAAGAGGGCAAGCCTAAGATTCAACAATTTCACTTCTGGTGTATATAAAAAAAATTATCAAGGATGCTCAAAGTGGCATAATTTGTAAAAGTAAAAAATGTTCATCAGTAGGGGAATACCATATTTGACTTGTCTATTTCCCACTGATGAACACTGGGCTTCCCTGACAGCTCAGTTGGTAAAGAATCCACCTGCAATGCAGGGGACCCCAGTTCGATTCCTGGGTCAGGAAGATGCCCTGGAGAAAGGATAGGCTATCCACTCCAGTATCCTGGCCTAGAGAATTCTATGGACTGTAGATAGTCCCTGGGGTCCCAAAGAGTTGGACATGACTGAGCGACTTTCACTTTATATGATGAAAACCATTCATCAGCTAAAAGAACGAGGCAAATCTCTTAGTTTTAACATGGACATATCTAGAAAGCAAAATGTGCAGTGTAAAGAGAAAGTTTCAGAATGTTAACACATATAATTTACAAAAAGGAAAAATAAAATCTTCTACACCAGCTACATCTACATATCTACATAAAGTTTATATTATGAACTAAAAACAAAAATATGGACTAGATATACACTAAATTTACTTATAAGAAAAAACAGAAGAAAAGAGGGACTGAGGAAGAAACATATGGAATTTCAAATTTGTCTTTGACATTTTTCTCAAAAACATGGTAGATAATGTTAACACTTATNTGGATGCCATCACTGACTCAATGAACATGAGTTTGAGTAAGCTCCGGGAGTTGGTGATGGACAGGGAGGCCTGGCGTGCTGCAGTCCATGGGGTCGCAAGGAGTCAGACATGACTGAGTGACTGATCTGAATAAAGCTGCTATGGACATGTGAGCACAACTCTATGCACACGTTTTCATTACTATTAGGTAGATATAGCGGGATGGGTTTACTGAATGGTGTATGGTGAGTATAGATTCAGTTTTAGAAGAACCTGCTAAGCTATTTTCCAAAGAGCTTGTACCACTTTGCAATTCCACTATGAGTGTATGAATGTTCCAAGGATTCCACATTTTCATCAGCTTGATATATATTGCTGCTGCTGCTAAGTCGCTTCAGTTGTGTCCAACTCTGTGCGACCCGTAGACGGTAGCCACCAGGCTCCCCCGTCCCTGGGATTCTCCAGGCAAAAAATCATTCTCTAAATTGTACCCGTTCTAGTGAATATCTATGGTATCTCACATGGTGTATAGTTTATATTTTTCTATGACTAATGATGTTGAGGATATTTTCATGTTCTTATTGGCCATTTACGTTTCTTCTTCAGTGAAATGTATCATTCAAACATTTTGCCTTTTTAAAAAATGTTATTTGTTTTCTAATTGAGTTGAAAAAGTAAAGTGAGTGAAGTCACTCAGTCATGTCTGACTCTTTGAGACCCCATGGACTGTAGCTTACCAGGCTCCTCCATTCGTGGGGTTCTCTAGGCAAGAATACTGGAGTGGGTTGCCGTTTCCTTCTTCATGGGATCTTCCCGACCCAGGGATTGAACCCAGGTCTACCGCATTGCAGGCAGACACTTTACCCTCTTAGCCACCAGGGAAGCCCCTGAAAAAATAAAGCGTTCTTTATATATACTAGATTTGATATTTTCTATTTTTATGTAATTAAGTTCAGTTATATTTTTCTTCTGCAGTGTTTACTCTGCTGACAATAGAATGTATTGTATCTTTTCATTTCAGATATTGAAATTTTCATCTTTAAATTTCCACCTGGCTGTTTATCTTACTTTTTTGTTGTTGTTGTTATGTTTGTGTTTTCCTCTACATCCTGAAACAAATGGAGCATATTTTTAATAGTTTTTTAAAAAGATCTTTCTCTGCAAATGCCATTATCTCTGTTATTTCTGGATTTTTTTATTGATTGATTGCTCCCCTGTTTATTGATTTTATTTTCCTCCCTTTTTATTGATGCTGGACATTTTGGGTTTTATATGATTTGCTGCTGGCGTTTGTTGTGCTTATTTAAATAGTGATAGACTTTTTTCTGGCAAAGTTAAGCTACTTGGAATCAGTTTAATTCTTTTGAAGTTTGCTTTTGAACTAGTTAAAACAGGTTCATTGTAGCCTTTAGTCAAAAGATAATTGATCTTCACTATTACGGTGATAACTAAATGATGTTTCATATCGGTACTCCATGTCACCACACTGGATGATGGAACATGGATTGTGATTAACTCTGCATAAATGCTAAGAATTGTCCAGACTGGGGTTCGTCCTTCAGTCTTGGGTAGTTTCCTCTCACATAATTTCTTATCAGTATTCAGTCGGACTCAGTGGGCAACCCTCAGTGGATCCCTGAAGTGCCATCTGTGTACAGCTTCTTTCTCTGTGCGATCTTTGTCTTGCAATTTCCACCCCCCTTGCCTTCCCTCAACTCTGATCTCAATTCAGTGAGAATGCTGGGTCTGTCTGGATTCTTCTTGAACTGCAGCCAGGCAGCTATCTTTGGATATAGCTGGGGCTTTCATTGGATTCACCTGGCTTATTTTACCTTCTCTAAGGAATCACAGTTGGTCCATTGCTTTATATATTTTGTCCTTTTTTTCTGGTTGTTTGAGGTGGGGGCATTATTTGTTATTCCAATATGGTCAGAAGCAGAAGTCCAAATACTTTAACTTTAAAATCAAGCATCATCTTTTAAACCTATACAAATTGCATATGCACCTGGACCTGGAGTGTTTCATTTCCCTCACCAGCTCAGGATGTCAACCCTGCTGGTGAGTCTTCTAGGGGTTAGTTGAATTGCTGCTCACTAGAATCCAAGAAAAATATACTTAAGAATATTAATAGATTAATATTTTAAGAAAGGTAGTCTACAGATTATAATGAATATACTTGCTTTAAAATTTTTGCATTCCATTTCTATAGCAAGTTAGTCCACTAAAAAGCATTTTAATTGGAATACTTTCATTTAACTCTTCCATAAATGAGTTCATTCAGCTGTATAAGGCTTATAGCTTTCATGAAGGCCTTATAAAAAAATATTGCATCTTCTGTTTTAAACACACACACACACACACACACACTGAACTTTAATTACTCTAATATACCTCACATCATTTTTTTGCTACCTTGGTTGCTAAGAAGCTCTGAACTAAATTTAATTCTCAGACCTTTTGTTTCTGACTTGGTGAAAATCTTGAACAATTTGAAAGAATAAATAGATGCCATTTAATATATTTTTATAGTTTTGACTCTTATTTCAACTTCATTGTTTCTATTCACTTTTTATGTTTTTATGTTATCATGGCAAGCCAATCCAATATTCTTTTCTGGAAAATTTCATGGATAGAGAAGCCTGGTTAGACTACAGTCTCTGGGGTCACAAAGAGGCATAACTAAGCACGTACACACGCATATAATAGTAGAATATACATTTTAAAAGAATAAAATGTTTTCTTTTTAATCTTTACAATGAAAAAAAAAAGTGAAGTCGCTCAGTCGTGTCCAACTCTTTGCGACCCCATGGACACCAGGCTCCTCCGTCCATGGGATTTTCCAGGCAAGAGTACTGGAGTGGGTTGCCGTCTCCTTCTCCAGGAAACTTCCTGACCCAGGGATCGAACCCAGGTCTCCCACATTGTAGACAGATGCTTTCTGTCTGAGCCACCACTTGATCTTAGCCAAAAGGCCAAGAAGCGATGCTGAACACATAGCTGGCATTCAGTAAACCCTAATAAAATTGAAGTCCATGCTGATAGATGAAAGCTAGTGAACATATCCTTTCTTCCTTTTTTGAATTCTAAAGTAGCAGGTATTGAATTTATTAGTCAATTTATCTTAGTGCCAAGCACATATCAGCTCCTACACTGTGCAAAATATTGTGGTGGGTGCTGGGTGATAAATTGAGGGATGTGGTCTCTGTCCTCATGGAACAATTGCTCCAGAATTCTTTTCTTTATTGATGTTATCAGAACTGAGTTCTTTCTTTGCTTAGAATGTTTCTTATCTCTGTGACACACCTCACCTAGATAATATCCTGTCTTACTCCCTGCTTCATTTAAATCCATCCTTGCTTAAATGTCTCTCTATTGAAGATGTCTTCATTGACCATTTTTCCTAAAATTAAAGTACCCCTTTATTCTCTTACTCTGATTTATGTTTCTTCATAGGTTTTGGTCCTAAAATACTGTCTTGTAAAGTAAATGCTTAAAAAGTATTTGCTTTGTCAACCAATGATGAATTTAAAAAATGAATTCTTTATTCAGATGATTATAGGTCTTTTAAGTTTAAACGATTTGTAGCTTGCTAGAATTTCCCACTGGTGGCCAGCTGTACTAGACATCACTAAGAATACAGTTTCCAAACTCACTGTTGTTTGTGTGGAGGGTGTTCTAGGTGTAGATTTTAATTGCACATTTCCCAAAAAGCATTAGTGCTGAAATCAAGATACCTAAGTCCTTCACCATTAACTATCTATGGTTAAGTTAAATTCCAAGTTTTTAGTTTTTATACTTTGATTCTAGTAGCTAATTCAAAATGACCCTGGTCATTTTACATATTAAGAAGATCTTTTAGGGTTTTTTGTTTGTTTTAAGGAAAAAATGTATTGTACCATTTCTCTGCTTTGAATTTATTGTATATTTTCAGAGAGAAGAGTTGTCTCTGCCTAAGCGTTATTTCAAATGTTATGAAAAAATGTAGCTAGTCCCAGACACACTGAATCCTGTAATTCAGAAATTATCATTCTAGCAGCTCATGTGGAGTGATAGGATTAATTTTGCTGTGAGTATAGTCAGTAAAGTGAAGAGGATTGTTATACTTAGAATCTTTGATGTTTTAGAAGATTACCTTTAAGGTCTTTTAATTATACATTTTCAATTGTAACATCTTTTTTTCTGAAATGCCCACAAAATAGATTTCTTTTTGTATATTTTGACTTGTGTTACACATTTTTTCATATGGTTCAACAAAATGAAGCAAACCAATATCGTTTATTATTAGATATAGAAGAGATCTGCAAGATAATTGAGGTCTACTTTTTCAATTTACAAAAACAAACAAACTAAAAAAACCAACTGAGCCCGGCTTTTCGTGTGTCAGAACATGACTTTCTCCGAAACATAGTTAATGATGGTCAGGACTAGAAATCAGAACCCTCCTGCCCAATTTATTAACATGCCAAGCTTCTTTGACTCCAAATTCTTTGGAAATTATGGCTTAAGTATTGTTTCAATGATAACATTTTCCTCTTGGGGTAGATACTCCAGAGAATAAATCAACAGTCCACTTTTTAGAACATTAATTACATTAAAGGAAAGTTCTTTATGATTCTCCATGAAAATATTTTCTAAAATAGTAAATGAAGGTTTGTTATTAGCAATTGAGTAAAATCACATTGCCCACCCCCTACCCCAGATTATTTAGTTTAGTTGTAAGAATGCATTGTTAAAATATTTGTAAATTGTTGATTTTGTTAAGAATTGTCATCTGATTCTAGAGAATCACTGTGCCTCTTCATGGAAAGATTAAAATGAGTTGTTGATATTGTTGAGTAAGAGAAATCTCTGCCTTACGCATGTTTCTTCATATTGCTTCTTTCTTTTCTAGATCTTGAGGAAACTCAAGTGCCAGAGACAAGGCTGATGTTGAACAGGTTTCTCCTAAAAGCTGGAACTTTAAAAAAGAATTTGAACTTTAGCTTTCATCAAAATTCCTGGTCTTACCTTACTTATTCTTTACCTTAAACTCCTGAAATGAGGCCAGCATGTCTGCTGCTGAAAAATGGCCTTAGAGTTCCCCTTTTAGTGAAGTTGTATATTTGCCTGTACATGTCCACAGTCATAGAGTTTAGACATTGATTTAGCATGATAAAGCTCTGGAAGAAGGTTTGGCTTTTCTAGTGAAAATCACAGTAACCTTTTTTCCTTTATACTTACAGTTTCCAGTAAGATATTAAAACCACAGAGAAAAACAAGCCAATAAGTACACATAAATAAACAATGCAATTCCATAACATTGAATTGGAATGATAGCCATTAAACCCAAATGAATCAGCTATATAGATATATATCCCCCTGTGCAATCTAACAAACATTTTAAGCTTCCAAGTGGTCTCTGAGTGAAATTCACTTTTCATTACAAAATCTGTTTACATTAAAGCATATACTCCATTTCTTTCCAGAAAACGGGAAATCATAGCCTACTGTGAATGCATAAAAACATACCAACGCAATACACACACGTTAAATTAAGATGGATAGGTATCATTCATTATTTTCAATGTGCACTTGAAATGAGAAAAGCATAGTAATGAACTTAGGTGGTTAATACCATCACATTTCCCACTGGTTTATTCAGGATCGTGGTGTACAGTGACCTCTAAAACTATTTTTTGCCTTTGTACTTTAAAAAATGTTTTAAGCTGTTCCAGTCATTTAGAAAACAGCAAAAAATACCTGCCTTCCCATGAGAATTCATGACAAGTCTAGCATGGCAACCAAAAAGACTTTATTTGTTGAGTCCTTGCCTCAGGAGATGGTATGCTGTCATGCAGATGCATTCATTTCAAGGCAGAACACCACATTATTTGATGGTATTTATCTCTGTAAGAGCTTTCCTGATTTTAAACCTTTTGTGAAATGGGTAAAACAAGTCTTTCTGAAAACAAATGGGATACTGTTGAATGCAAAACTGTTCTAAGCTACCAGGTAAAAATGGTCAATCTCAGTCATATAAGCATCAACCTAAGACAGTAAAGGGTATTTTGCAGTTCTTGTTGCTATGAAGTAAATGTCAATATAAAACAGCAAGTGCAAATCTTGAAACTTATGGTAAAATGTTCAGAGGTTTCATTTGTACCTTTTTAATAAGGTGCACATTCAGTTTAATATCTGTTGTTAATATTATAGTGTTAATATATAAGCATTTAATGAGCATAGTATCAAAACATTCAATTTCAACTTACAGAGCAATTTTAAATTATTATGATGCAACTGAAAAATCAAGTCAGATGATTTGATATAATTTTTAATGAAATTATCTTACCTAATTTCTAGGGTATTTTTAGTGATTTTAAGTCAAACCATTGGTCATATAAAAAGTCTCTGTTCTCACAGCATTACCTTTGTCCCATTGTGAAAGTGAAAGTCACTCAGTTGTGTCCATGCTTTGTGACCCCATATACTAGACAGTCCCTGGAATTCTTCAGGCCAGAATACTGGAGTGGGTAGCCTATCCCTTCTCCAGCAGATCTCCCTGACCCAGGAATTGAACTGGGGTCTCCTGTATTGCCTCTCCAGACAGCTATTTTGCTTTTTTGTATTTCTTTTCCATGGGGATGGTCTTGATCCCTGTCTCCTGTACAATGTCATGAACCTCATTCCATAGTTCACCAGGCACTCTATCTATCAGATCTAGGCCCTTAAATCTATTTCTCACTTCCACTGTATAATCATAAGGGATTTGATTTAGGTCATACCTGAATGGTCTCGTGGTTTTCCCTACTTTCTTCAATTTGAGTCTGAATTTGGCAATAAGGAGTTCATGATCTGAGCCACAGTCAGCTCCTGCTCTTGTTTTTGCTGACTGTATAGAGCTTCTCCATCTTTGGCTGCAAAGATTATAATCAATCTGATTTTGGTGTTGACCATCTGGTGATGTCCATGTGTAGAGTCTTCTCTTGTGTTGTTGGAAGAGGGTGTTTGCTATGACCAGTGCATTTTCTTGGCAAAACTCTATTAATCTTTGCCCTGCTTCATTCTGCATTCCAAGGCCGAATTTGCGTGTTACTCCAGGTGTTTCTTGACTTCCTACTTTGGCATTCCAGTCCCCTATAATGAAGAGGATATCTTTTTTGGGTGTTAGTTCTAAAAGGTCTTGTAGGTCTTCATAAAACCATTCAACTTCAGTTTCTTCAGCGTTACTGGTTGGGGCATAGACTTGGATAACTGTGATATTGAATGGTTTGCCTTGGAGACGAACAGAGATCATTCTGTCGTTTTTGAGACTGCTTCCAAGTACTGCATTTTGGACTCTTTTGTTGACCATGACGGCTACTCCATTTCTTCTGAGGGATTCCTGCCCGCAGTAGTAGATGTAATGGTCATCCGAGTTAAATTCACCCATTCCAGTCCATTTTAGTTCTCTGATTCCTAGAATGTCAACGTTCACTCTTGCCATCCCTTGTTTGACCACTTCCAGTTTGCCTTGATTCATGGACCTGACATTCCAGGTTCCTATGCAATATTGCTCTTTACAGCATTGGACCTTGCTTCTATCACCAGTCACATCCACAGCTGGGTATTGTTTTTGCTTTGGCTTCATCCCTTCATTTTTTCTGGATTTATTTCTCCACTGATCTCCAGTAGCATATTGGGCACCTACTGAGCTGGAGAGTTCCTCTTTCAGTATCCTATCATTTTGCCTTTTCATACTGTTCATGGGGTTCTCAAGGCAAGAATACTGAAGTGGTTTGCCATTCCCTTCTCCAGTGGACCTGGATCATGGAAAAAGCAAGAGAGTTCCAGAAAAACAGCAATTTTTGCTTTATTGACTACGCCAAAGCCTTTGACTGTGTGGATCACAATAAACTGTGGAAAATTCTGAAAGAGATGGGAATACCAGACCACCTGACCTGCCTCTTGAGAAATCTGTATGCAGGTCGGGAAGCAACAGTTAGAACTGGACATGGAACAACAGACTCGTTCCAAATAGGAAAAGGAGTACATCAAGGCTGTATATTGGAACCCTGCTTATTTAACTTCTATGCAGAGTACATCATGAGAAACGCTGGACTGGAAGAAACACAAGCTGGAATCAAGATTGCCGGGATGAATATCAATAACCTCAGATATGCAGATGACACCACCCTTATGGCAGAAAGTGAAGAGGAACTCAAAAGCCTCTTGATGAAAGTGAAAGTGGACAGTGAAAAAGTTGGCCTAAAGTTCAACATTCAGAAAACGAAGATCATGGCATCTGGTCCCATCACTTCATGGGAAATAGATGGGGAAACAGTGGAAACAGTGGCAGACTTTATTTTCTTGGGCTCCAAAATCACTGCAGATGGTGATTGCAGCCATGAAATTCAAAGACGCTTACTCCTTGGAAGAAAAGTTATGACCAACCTAGATAGTATATTCAAAAGCAGAGACATTACTTTGCCGACTAAGGTCCATCTAGTCAAGGCTATGGTTTTTCCTGTGGTCATGTATGGATGTGAGAGTTGGACTGTGAAGAAGGCTGAGCACCGAAGAATTGATGCTTTTGAACTGTGGTGTTGGAGAAGACTCTTGAGAGTCCCTTGGACTGCAAGGAGATCCAACCAGTCCATTCTGAAGGAGATCAGCCCTGGGATTTCTTTGGAAGGAATGATGCTAAAGCTGAAACTCCAGTACTTTGGCCACCTCATGCGAATGATTGACTCATTGGAAAAGACTCTGATGCTGGGAGGGATTGGGGGCAGGAGGAGAAGGGGACGACAGAGGATGAGATGGCTGGATGGCATCACGGATTCAATGGATGTGAGTCTGAGTGAACTCCAGGAGTTGGTGATGGACAGGGAGGACTGACGTGCTGTGATTCATGGGGTTGCAAAGAGTCGGACACAACTGAGCAACTGAACTGAACTAAACTGAACTCTTGTACTGCAGGTGGATTCTTTACCATCTGGTTACCAGGGAAGTCCTTTGTCCCATTAGTTTCCTCATCAACCATTTTCTGCCCAATGTCTTGATTGTAGTTCCTACGGTATGTGGAGAAAGGAAATCAGTATTGACCCAAATAACCAAGTTTTTTAAAATATCTCTTGCTAATCATTGTACCTGATAATTAAAGGGGAAGGTAATTGAATTAGTGAAACTACTTTAGACAATCTTGATGAAGATATATCTAAAATATACCAACAGATATCTCAGGAAACTTCTTAAAATTGTATTGGTTTCTTAGAGTTTCTTTGCCAAGTATGTTGGAGAAAACACATATGACTGGTGATGATGGGATAATTCTTTGAGTGAGCATAATAGTAGCTGTGTATGTGAAATTAAAGGGCCATGTTAATATTGATAGAATTTTCGCATTAGGTATTTTTTTAGGATATCAGGGGTCAAATCTGTGGGACTCTTTCTAAAAAGATACATGAATGACTCAGTTACTTTCTGTGGAGTACTCCTAGAAAAGAGACATTTTGATTTGTCTGGTTGCAGAATGATCCAGCCATTTATTGTCAACACTTTTTAATTGAAAAGCTACCTTAATATAAATTTCCAGCACTAGATACCATATAATCCCAATTGTTCTAGCATAAGTTTGGAAGTGTTCATAAATGCACATCAATATTGGTGAAGAAGGTCTTGATTTTTAAATTTTTAAATCATTACTTAAACCTAGATTTTCAGTAAAGAGCAGAAATTGATGAGAATTTGAGACAATAGTGCTAATGGACATAGTCAAAATAGTAACTTCTGTCACATTTCTAAGTATGGAAGTGTGAATGGAGATGTTTAGAGAAGCTTTGAGCTCTTCACTGCCTCCAACTTAACCAGCTTTAACTGGATTGGAAGAGTTCCAATGTGTGGGTATTGCCAGTAACTAGGAGAGGGCAATGGATCAACTGACTCCACAAATCATGTCTCCAACTCTTCAGAATGATTTGCTGAGATAAGGTATGAAAAAGCACATAGCTTGATACCTGGCACACAGTAAATGCCAAATACGTGGTAGATATTACTAAGGGTAGTGAAAGTGAAAATGAAGTCGCTCAGTCGTGTCCGACTCTTTGCGACCCCATGGACTGTAGCCCACCAGGCTGCTCTGTCCATAGGATTCTCCAGACAAGAATACTGGAGTGGGTTGTCATTTCCTTCTCCAGGGGATCTTCCCAACCCAGGGATCGAACCCAGGTCTCCTGCATTGCAGACAGACGCATTATCCTCTGAGCCATTTAATGGCTAAAGAAGCATGGATTCTGAAGTCAAACCATATGCATTTTCATCTTCTACCATAATCAGCTGGGTAAACTTGGAAATACTGTTTAACTTCTGTGAAGCTTACAAGATAATAATAGTTTCTACCTCACATAATTATCAGAAAAATAAATGAATGACTACATAGAAAGCAAATAAAACAATGTATAGTATGTAGTAAGCACTCAAGTTAAATATCAGCTGTTTCCACCACAACTACAACTATGATGGTGACAAAACTGTTCCCGATACTACCACTGATACTATAACTACTGTTACCTTTCCTATCTTGTTAGGAATTGGCTGGATTGAGATTTTGGATAGCAGCATTACTTAAGTCACAAGCTGATTAATATGACCAATTTGGACAGGGCAGAGTCTTACTTTGTAACACCTATGAATCAAGTATGAAAAAAAAAAGGTTAAAACGAATATTAACCTATATGAGAAAACAAACACTTTTATAAACATTAGCAAAGAATTTATAAGTAAATGACGAAATGATGCTCTTTAGGTCAAAGATTTTAGGTATGCCAAATTCTTACCAAAAGGAAAAGACTGAACACAAGGATTCATGAAGAAAAATCTTATGTGATATGAACTTTGAAACAGTTTTCTAGCAGTGATTTGGGTGTTTTAAAATAATTGATTTGTTTCTTTTTTACTGTGGTAAAATATGCATAACATAAAAGTTACCATTTTAACCATCTTCAAGAGTACACTTCAGTGATACTAAGTACTTTCACACTGTTGGGTGACCATCACTGCCACTCACCTCCAGAGCATTTCCGTACTCCCAAACTGAAACTCTACCCATTAAATAGCATCTCCCCATCCTTCTTCCCCCTAACCCCTCACAATCGCCATTCTACTGTCTATCTCTATAAATTTGATTAGGCACTCATGTAAATGGAATCATACAATATTTGTCCTCTTGTATCTGGCTTATCTCACTTAGCATAATGTTTTCATCATTCACTCACATTGTAGTACTTGTCAGGATTTCATTCTTTCCAAAGGCTTAATAATATTACATTGTAGGCTTTCCTCATGGCTCAGCAGTAAAGAATTCCCCTGCAGTGCAGGAGATACAAGAGACATGGGTTCAATACCTGGGTCAGGAAAATCCCTTGGAGGAGGAAATAGCAACCCACTCTAAATAGTTTTGCCTGGAGAATTCCATGAACATAAGAGCCTGGTGGGCTACAGTTCATGGGGTCGCAAAGAGTAGAACATGACTGAGCATGACGAGTGATATTACGTTGTTTACCCATTCATCTGTGGGACACTTGACTTACTTTCTTCTTTCCATATTTTGGCCTTTATGAATAATAGTGCTATGAATACTGATATACCAGTTTCTCTTTTAAGATGACTATTTAACTTAGGCTTCCTATTGAAATGAACTTTCTCCTATAATAGTTTCAGTTAATGAACTTTTTCTTGTCTCACATGTTTGATATTAGAATGGTACCTTAAAGTTACTAAACTTTAGTATGCATCAGAATCACCTATCTAGAGAGCTTGAGAGATACAGACTGCTGGTCCTGACCCCAGAATTTCTGATCCAGTAGGTCTAGAGTAGGGCCTGAAAATGTGTCCTCCTGACATATCACCTAGTGATGCTGTTCCTGTTGGTCTGGGTACCACACTTTAAGAGCCATTGCCGTATAGAGTTGTCTTAGTTGATAAAAATACTCTCTGGTGTTGGTTTCATCAATAACTTTGTCACTTTGAGCAAGCTACTCTCTCTCCCTTCATCTAAAAACTGCAGTGGTATATAATATGTGTGAACTTAACTCTAATCTAAAATTTTACATGTATATGTATGTCAGGATCTTAATGGGAAATAGATAGTGGTCCCAGATTAGGATAACTGGAGGAGGTTTATAAAAAGATTTATGTTCAAAGGTGCGTCCAGGAAGCCACCAAGGATACTTCAGTAGCCCAGGTTAGTATATGCCCTTTACTGTCCCTAAGGTTCAAGAGGAGAGAAGGAGCAATTTGAGAAGGAAAGTTGGGTAGAGATAGTCATCTAAGGAGATGAGCCTTTAAGCAGTCCTCCTTGACCTCTTGGATATAAGCCTGGAGAATAAATGCCTCTCCAGTTCTGCCTCCACTCCCCACCAGCTGAACACAAAGAGAAGTTGAGGCAAGACAGGCATTCAGTCACGGTGGGCATCCTTTGGTAGCATAAAGCAGAGTGGGGAAGGGTGGAGTGGACATGTGGCGGGAGCAAGCAGAGTACCCAGCACAACAGAACTGTAAATAGAAGTGAGAGTGTGTGTTCAGCTGTGTCTGACTCTTTGCAACCCCATGAACTGTAGCCCCCAGGCTCCCCTGTCCATAGGATTTCCCAGGCAAGAATACTGGAATGGGTTGCCATTTCCTTCTCCAGGGGATCTTTTCAATGCAGGGATTGAACCCACATCTCTTGTGACTCCTGCATTGGCAGGGAGATTCTTTACCATTGAGCCACCTGGGAAGTCCAAATAGAAGAAGCAACTGCTAGAAATCTATCATAATAAGTTGCTTTTAAAAAATCACAGTTAATTTTTTTTTCTGTTGCCACTACGATGTCTCAAAACATGACCTTAAGTTATGTTTCTTATAATTGCCCTGTCTAACAGATGTTGATTAGTCATATTCATTATAGTCTAGGGCTTTGTTTATGTCACAGAAACATTTGCAGGTATGATTACATGTAGAATGAGGCCTGGAGGAGAAGAACACTGCCTCCGCTTGATTTCAGCTTTCTCAATGACAGTAGATCAACAAGTGATGTATTCATAAGATCCGTTTGGCTTGGTCTGATTTGTAGTTGATTAAAAGGGCTCTTACTTTCTTTTTTTTTAAATAAATTTATTTATTTTAATTGGAGGTTAATTACTTTACAATATTGTATTGGTTTTGCCATACATCAACATGAATCTGCCACAGGTATACACGTGTTCCCCATCCTGAACCCCTCTCCCTTCTCCCTCCCCATACTATCCCTCTGGGTCATCTCAGTGCACCAGCCCCAAGCATCCAGTATCATGCATCGAACCTGGACTGGCGATTCATTTCATATATGATATTATACATGTTTCAGTGCCATTCTCCCAAATCATCCCACCCTCGCCCTCTCCCACGGAGTCCAAAAGACTGTTCTGTACATCTGTGTCTCTTTTGCTGTCTTGCATACAGGGTTATCGTTACCATCTTTCTAAATTCCATATATATGCGTTAGTATTCTATATTGGTGTTTTTCTTTCTGGCTTGCTTCACTCTGTATAATAGGCTCCAGTTTCATCCACCTCATTAGAACTGATTCAAATGTATTCTTTTTAATGGCTGAGTAATACTCCATTGTGTATATGTACCACAGCTTTCTTATCCATTCATCTGCTGATGGACATCTAGGTTGCTTCCATGTCCTGGCTATTATAAACAGTGCTGCAATGAAGCAACTGACAAACAACTAATCTCAAAAATATACAAGCAACTCCTGCAGCTCAATTCCAGAAAAATAAACGACCCAATCAAAAAATGGGCCAAATAACTAAACAGACATTTCTCCAAAGAAGACATACAGATGGCTAACAAACACATGAAAAGATGCTCAACATCACTCATTATCAGAGAAATGCAAATCAAAACCACAATGAGGTACCATTTCACACCAGTCAGAATGGCTGCGATCCAAAAGTCTACAAGCAATAAATGCTGGAGAGGGTGTGGAGAAAAGGGAACCCTCTTACACTGTTGGTGGGAATGCAAACTAGTACAGCCACTATGGAGAACAGTGTGGAGATTCCTTAAACAACTGGAAATAGAACTGCCATATGACCCAGCACTCCCACTGCTGGGCATACATACCGAGGAAACCAGAATTGAAAAAGGGCTCCTACTTTCTTTGATCAGGTATTTTTGTATCATGTGATTATGGTTCTATGTCAAAAGAGAGAAATTCAGAGTTCACAACAATCACCATTTCCTACTTTAACGAAGCAACTGAGCATCCCCAGCATCTTTGGCAGGACTAATCTTTTATATTGGAAACCCATAATTTATGTGTTTATCTAAGAATGGATTCAAGACAAGTAAAATGACTGAAGAGAGAATATGAGTTAAGCTGATCACTATATTCATTGAATAAGTATTATAGGCAAATAATCGACTGAGATGCTGGGAGAAATACAAAGAACTATAACTACTTTTTATATTTACTTTATAAAGTAAGTAGTTATTCCTCTAACTACTTTGAGTCATATTTATGACCTTAAGTTTGTTTGTAGAGAAAAAGAAGACATGTTTGAAAAAGTCAAAGTAGTCATAAAGGGATTGAAATCCTCCCTAACTCTTCTAAGTTGGATCGATATTCTTGTGTTGCTTCTTTTTACAGAACTCATTACAAGTAATAATTACATATTTGGAGAAATTATTTATTGAATGTCTGTCTCACCCTAGACCAAATAAGAATAGAGTTAATATAATAATTTATCCCTCCAATGGAGCACTGGGGCTTCCCTGGTGGCTCAGATGGTAAAAATCTGCCTGCAATGCAAGAGATAGGTTCAATTCCTGGGTCTGGGAGATTCCTTGGAGAAGGAAATACTCATTCCAGTATTCTTGCCTGGAGAATCCCATGGACAGAGGAGCCTGGTGGACTACAGTACATGAGGTTGCAAAGCGTCGGATACGGTTGAGTGACTAAGCATGCATGCACATGCCAATGGTAACGTAACGTCTGTTGGTAAACTGGTAAATGTAAACATTGACAAATGTCTGTTGGTAAATGTCTGTTGAATCAGTTAATCAAATAACCATATAGACACAATAGTTAAAAGTGGAAAAGAAAAGATTTACTGTCTGTCTGCTGGGAGCCAGAGACTGCATAGATTTCGTTTAATTGACCTTGTCAGGATGAGGATCATAAACAAGGAAGTGAGGATGCCCCTAACTGCACGATATGGCGCTGCCACTCTTACTGCGTGATTATTATACAGATTCACTCTCCCTTTGTCTCAGCTGTTATGCGCATGTCCTCACATGCCTCTGGCATTGATGCATCCACACCTTTTCATTTTGAAACACTTTGAAGTGTTTTTCACGTTACAGAGGAACCGACAAATTTCCATAGCACCTCTAGGAAGAATGTGGTATCCTCCCCACTTTAAAAAGGAGGACAGAGACTCAGAAATGTGATGACTTTCCTAAGATGGCGCAGCAAGTAAATAGCAGAACAGAACTTAAACGAGGTCTTCCACTTCCAAATCTAGTGCTGCCGCAAGCAATAAGTTGGTGCTCTTGCTTCTTTCTAGTGATTGTGACAGCATCTGAAGTGGTCAAGTTTCCTTTTTGTTCCTCCTCTCCCTTGATGTTAAGTTTTTGAGACAAAATTGGGGTTCACATTTAGAATTCTCAAGTACTGAACGGTGCTTTCCCCTGTGGTTTTGAATTAGATGTACCAGTAGCATGCAAAAAGGTTAAACTGTTTACCGAACTAGAACATTTTGCACAGCAGAAAAGAATCCCGGAGTTGCATTGCTGTGTTGCTCCAGATGTCTTATGCTTTGAGCTGCTTTATTTGCATTTGGTATTTCAAAGCTTGTGATCAATTTACAATTATAATTGCCATCAAAATTTTTCTTGAACTAGCATTTTGTGAAGGAAAACATCAATTTACATTATTTTACAGAGTTGGAAAATATCTAATGATTTGTAAAACAAAATTCGGTTTCATCAAGACGAGTGAGTACAAAATTGCTGTTGCTGCTCTGTGTTGTAATCATTTCCTAATACAAGATCCTGTTATTTTCATACATGTGTTTTACATTCACTGTGCTAGTCCGTAATAAGATAATTTTAATCATTGAATTATACAGCTGCTCTAAGAGAATGAAGAGCCCAAATGTGAAGAAGAAAGTGAAACATCTGATTATAAAATGTGCATCCAGTATCTGTCTAAGCAACACTTGTAACTAGATCAACTGTGAGCCTAATTCCATTTTAGGTGTTTCTTACTTCTTATGTCTTTTTAAAAATGCAAAAATGTACTCACTACAAACAATATCAATAGAGTTGTCAGTGAGATTGAGAAATTCCAATAAATATCTGTTTTCTAAACTCTAATAATAGCAGACAGAAAAGAGATATAAATTATGCATTGAATATATTGTTTTGAGAGTTGATAGACAATAATAAATATTTATTAAGTACTTTGTGTTAGGCACTGTGCTAAGAACATTATATGCATAATTCATTTAATGCTTACAAAAATCTTTTGAGGGTAAGCACTTCAACTCTTATGAACCCTTTCTTAAAAATGAGGAAACCAAATTTAGGGTGTTTAAGTTGCCTAAGGTTTTACTTCTTATTGCCAATAAGAGGTAGATAAAGCATCAAATAATACAGTAGATTTTAAAATGAAAGTGAAAGTACTAATGCCTATTCCTGAATTTTATTACTAGTCTGATAAAAATAAAATAATTGATGTGCAAATTATACAAGCTTAGCATAAGAAAGAAACTTAGATTGAAACCTCTCTGAAAACAAGAGTCTGTGTCTAATTCATTTTTGGATCTCCTTTATACAATATCCCTCAGAAAATATTGAATTGAATTGTGTCCAACTCAAAGCCTTCCAAGGTTAGGGAGTTTGTGATCCAATCTGTACTTGAAAAGTTCTAGGCATTAAAAATTATTTTATCTGTTAGGTAGCAATCTTTCTCACCATAATTTCCCCCTGTTGAAACTGTCTGATTGTGGAGCAAAAAGGAATATGATAAATATTGATAATATTGGTATAAAAAATGGATAAGATTCATACTGAGCTATCAGCAGTCCTATGTTAGTTTAAACTCCTGACCTACAGTGACTTACCTCAAAGAAATGATTCTCTTCTCTTGCTTACTTTTGGGTCACCTGGGAAAGCACTTAAAAATTATCAATGCCCAGATCCCAGCTAAGATCAGATAAACTGAATATCTGGAGATGGTCCATACATCAGAAATTTTTTAAACATCTCCTCAGGTAATACTAATTAGCCAGAATTGAAAATCGCTCTTTTAGAAAAACACACACTACATCTGAAGAATTATTGTCAGGCAAGGAGCAATCTAGCTGCCCAGTCAAGATAATCTAGAATGGTGTAATTTTTGTGAATTCATCAAGACTTGAAGTCCAAAATTGGTTCTAACACTGCATAGCAATTAATCAAACCCTAGGGAATTTATAGTATGTTAATCAAATACAAAATTGTCTGCTATAGAATACAGAAAGCTGAGATTGTGGGGACTGTATATTGGGCACACCCATTGTCTGAAAACCCCTTTCTCTGTTTTAATTAGTTGGTTAATGTATTTATTAAATTATCGCTCTGGATGACTGGAAGCTGAGCAAAAAGGATCAGGTGCTGGCATATTTTGCTTAAGGTGTTCAGTTCAGTCCAGTTCAGTTCAGTTAAGTCACTCAGTTGTGTCCAACTCTTTGCGACCCCATGAATCGCAGCACGCCAGGCCTCCCTGTCCATCACGAACGTCCGGAGTTTACTCAGACTCACGTCCATCGAGTCTTTGATGCCATCCAGCCATCTCATCCTCTGTCATTCCCTTCTCTCCTGCCCCCAATCTCTCCCAGCATCAAGAGTCTTTTCCAATGAGTCAACTCTTCGCATGAGGTGGCCAAAGTATTGGAGTTTCAGCTTCAGCATCAGTCTTTCAATGAACACCCAGGACTGATCTCCTTTAGGGTGGGCCTGTTGGATCTCCTTGCAGTCCAAGGGACTCTCAAGAGTCTTCTCCAACACCACAGTTCAAAAGCATCAATTCTTCGGTGCTCAGCTTTCTTCACAGTCCAACTCTCACATCCATACATGACCACTGGAAAAACCATAGCCTTGACTAGATGGACCTTTGTTGGCAAAGTAATATGTCTGCTTTTTAATATGCTGTCTAGGTTGGTCATAACTTTCCAGAATCCTGATAAAATGTTCGTTCCTGAAAAACTAATGCCAATGCACTTTTGTACAAATTCTCATGTCCTATAGGTTCAGAACTGTATTCTTGAAACTGTCCCCTGGATATTCTAAATTAACAATGCCAAATCTACTTCTTTGACTCCAAGGAAGCATTTAGCATTGGCAACAGTCTATTTCTATTGTATTTCCCTGATTGTATTAGTAAGGGTTCTAGAACTCTTAGAGCATAGACTATAGAACACTCATCCAATGTGCAGAAGGACATCTGGAGGGATAGAACAAGCATTAGAAGAGAAGTTAATTCTTAACCTATTTTTCTGCTGAGTCAGTCACCAGGAGGGATGTTCACTTGCATGGGCATACATAATTTTGAAAATTTTGTCCAGTTGTCTCTGTTTCCTGTTTCTTTATCTGGGGCTCTCACATGTTTAAGCTTTTCTTAAATGTGTGATGATTCTTGATTGTCTTTTATATTTAGGAACAAATCAATAAAGGAATTCAGTACGGAGAAGCAGGTGTAGCTTTAGGAAAAACAGACAGCGAGTAGACAGAACATTGAACTGGGTACTTAGTGCTGAGCTCCCCTTCCATCCTCGGCACCACACACACATCCTGGAACCCTCACCATACGGGTTAGTCTTTTAAGGAGTTCTTTGAGTTTTGTCTCAGGATTTGGGATGGAGGTATAATTATCTTGAACTCTTATCTATAAAAAAGACTTTTAACTGCTCTTCCAGTTTTCCTCCCTAGGCCTCATTCTGACTCCTTTTTCAGCTGCAGTCCCTAGAATGTCACTAGTCTGCATTACTTCTTGCCCTGCTTCATCATTTATCACTCCCCAGTCCAGTTTTCATCTTCCAAATACGGATGGCAGATTCCTGTATCTGCTTCACTGTATCATTGTGTATTCATCATATTGAAAATTCCATCTTTATTTTTAAAATGTCTCAGGAGAGAAAGAAGACAAACACTTGTGTGTAAAGTAAAACAGACCTTCAGGAAAATTGTGAATGTAGGCTGAAGCATGGATAAGTAGACGTAGATAATGTACAACTCCAGCGGCTCCAGCTGTATTCTGTCTCCTTGTTCTTCTCAAGAAACTCTTACAAATTGCAAAAAAATAAAAAGATTGTTGATAGTATAGAGTTGTTTTTTTTTTTTAACTTCTCGAATCAACAACCTAGATGTCCATCAGCAGATGAATGGATAAGAAAGCTGTGGTACATATACACAATGGAGTACTACTCAGCCATTAAAAAGAATACATTTGAATCAGTTCTAAGGAGATGGATGGAACTGGAGCCGATTATGCAGAGTGAAGCAAGCCAGAAAGAAAAACACCAATATAGTATACTAACGCATATATATGGAATTTAGAAAGATGGGGATGATGACCCTGTATGCGAGACAACAAAAGAGACTCAGATCTATAGAGTGAACTTTTGGACTCTGGGGGAGAGAGAGAGGGAGAGGGTGGGATGAGATGGGAGAATGGCATTGAAACATGTATACTATCAAGTAAGAAACGAATCGCCAGTCGATATCCGATGCAGGATGCAGGATGCAGGATGCTTGGGACTGGTGCAAGGAGAGGACCCAGAGAGATGGTATGGGGTGGGAGGTGGGAAGGGATTCATGTTTGGGAACGCTTGTACACTCGTGGTGAATTCATGTTAATGTTTGGCAAAAGCAATACAGTAATGTAAAGTAAACTAAAGTTAAAATAAAAATTTAAAAAAATTAAAAAAAAAAAAACAAATTCATGGATGCGAGTATTTGAGTGTTAATGAGAAATTCCTTCTGACCCTCTTCACAACTGTTTATGAATAGCCACCCAGTTGTAACACTAATTTAAAAATGATTTCATTAGAAAACTCGAGAGCCCGGAAGATCTTCACAACCTATAATTATGGGAATTATCTGGCAAGGTAACAATTAATACTGGTAGATGGAAGATTGTACTTGAGTGCAGAAAAATTAGCAGATGAAGTGTACAGGCTGGAAGAGATGCAGTGGTAACAGAGAATTTACTTCAACATTGAGCTTCCAAGGATACAGCTACTTCTAAATTATTTCACATCCCCTACCCTCTCCAGATAGCTCAGTGGTAAAAAATCTGCCTGCTATTGCAAGAGACTCAGGAAACATGTATTTGATCCCTGAGTTGGAAGATGCCCTGAAGTAGCAAGTGGCAACCCACTTCAGTATTCTTGCCTGGAGAGTTCCATGGACAAAGAAGCCTGGCAGGCTACTGTTCATGGAGTTGCAAAGAGTCGGGCATGACTGAGCTACTGAGCTCTCTTGCACAGACTAGACCCTCCCATAGCATTTAGCTCAGAGCTTTATCCACAGTGAGTACTCAGTTTTCCAATGATCAATTGAATTAGTTTCCAGGACCCTGATAGCCACTAACATAAAATATTAGGGCTGGATGGGATTTATCAGATTATCTAGTTTTTTTCTTGATTGTAAGACATCTTTTCTTTTTATATATCGTCCTTGCTGAAAAGAGAATGTATATGAAAACTGGGATGCACAGATATGCATTAGTGATTCTCTTTCTAAAAAAACACACCAAAAATGTTGTTATATCTTTTACATTGATGAATTGTCTCAGAGTTGGATGCATTTAAAACTAAGTAGATACATCCTTGCTTGTTTCTAATGTGCCATATATATTTCTTCCCTCTCTCCTTTTGCACATGCTTTTATCATTGCCTGGAATGCCTATTTCTTCTTCCTGTCTTGGTGAATTCCTCACTAATTTTTTCAAAACCAGTTCAGATATTATCTTTTTGAAGCCTTCTGGGATCCTCACAGAAACAACTAATGCTACCTTCATCTTTATTTATAATTGTCTTCAACTTTTTCATTTTAAGTAGCAAAATTCATCCAGAGAAATGACTTGGGTTTTCAAGACTTCACATCATCAAGCCCTCAGAGAAGCAAGAGGAGTCTCATTTAAGATCCATGTAATCTCCATGAATCTGTCTGGGTGAATCTAGACCACCTGGGTTCTGGATAGTTTCTGTTCGGGTTGAATTCTAATGATATTTGAGGAGGAAATAGGAGAGTTGGAAAGTTCAGGAGTTCATTGTAAGGGGGGTCTTCAGAAGACTTCTTCTCCATGCAGTTCCTGTATGTGCAGAAACACAGCAATGTGTTTTTCACTGTGATTTTGGCCAGTGAGCTGCTCTATACAGAGGCAGTTGGTACATTTGGTCCTGCAGAATCAGGTAGGACTTGACCCTTTAAGGCATTTAGTCTGAGGCAGAACACACAGAAAAACTGCTAGTGCATTTGGTCATATGTACAGATAGCTGAGCATATCCTCATATTACAAGGAGGACAGAAAGATATTTACTTGTTTCTCAGGAGAAGTAATGTTGTCTCCAGCATTCTCCATCATCAGTAGGAAAGCATTTCCATGTCCCAGGACTGTGCTTTTTAAAAGATGTTACTGCCATAGTTCCCAGTTCTCTATTCCTGGCACAGGTTTGTGCTGGGATTTTCAAGTTGCAGAGAGAGCTCTGCAGGAAGCTCTGGAATGTGGACAGTAATCACTGTTAATGGGTTGAATTGTTTTCCCCCAAAAGATATCAGTATGCCAGAAAATATGGAAAACTCAGCAGTGGCAACAAGACTGGAAAAGATCAGTTTTCATTCCAATCCCAAAGAAGGGAAATGCCAAAAAATGTTCAAAATACCACACAGTTGCACACATTTCACATGCTAGAAAAGTAATACTCGAAATTCTCCAAGCCAGACTTCAATAGTGTGTGAACCGAGAACTTCCAGATGTTCAAGCTGGATTTAGAAAAGCAGAGGAACCAGAGATCAAATTGCCAACATCCACTGGATCATAGAAAAAGCAAAGGAATTCCAGAAAAACATCTGTTGCTGCTTCATTGACTATGCTAAAGCCTTTGACTGAGTGGATCACAACAAACTGTGGAAAATTCTTCAAGAGATGGGAATGCCAGATCACCTTACCTGCCTCCTGAGAAATCTGTATGCAGGTTAAGAAGCAACAGTTAGAACTGGACATGAAACAATGGACTGGTTCCAAGTCAGGAAAGGAGTATATCAAGGCTATATATTGTCACCCTGCTTATTTAACTTATATGCAGAGTGTATCATGTGAAATGCTGGGCTGGATGAAGCACAAGCTGGAATCAAGATTGCAGAGAGAAATATCAATAACCTCAGATATGCATATGAAAGCAAAGAGGAACTAAAGAGCCTCTTGATGGAGGTGAAAGAGGAAAGTGAAAAGTCTGGCTTAAAACTCAACATTCAAAAACTAATCATGGCATCTGGCTCCATCATTTCATGGCACATAGATGGAGGAAAAGTGGAAACAGTGACAGACTTTATTTTGGGAGGCTCCAAAATCACTGCAGATGGTGACTGCAGCCTTGAAATTAAAAGACACTTGCTCCTTGGAAGAAAAGCTATGACCAACCTAGACAGCATATGAGAAAGCAGAGACATTACTTTGCCAACAATGGTCTGTCTAGTCAAGGCTATGGTTTTTCCAGTAATCATGTATGGATGTGAGAGTTGGACTATAAAGAAAGCTGAGGGCAGAAGAATTGATTCTTTTTGATTATGGTGTTGGAAAGACTCTTGAGAGTCCTTTGGACTGCAAGGAGATCCAACTAGTCCATCCTGAAGGAAATAAGTCCTGAATATTTGTTGGAAGGACTGATGCTGAAGCTGAAACTCCAATACTTTGGCCACCTCATTAGAAAAGACCCTCATGCTGTAGAAGATTGAAGGCAGGAGGAGAAGGGAACAATAGAGGATGAGATGGTTGGAATGCATCGCTGACTCAATGGACATAAGTTTGAGCAAGCTCTGGGAGATCGTGAAGGACAAGGAAGCCTGGCATGCTGCAGTCCATGGGGCTGCAGAGTCATACATGACTGAATGACTCAACAACAAAAAAGAAGTCAAAGTTCTAGCACCCAGGACCAGTGAATGCACCTTACCTGGAAATGGGATCTTTGCAGATGATAAGTTAAGATAATGATCATTAGAGTAGATCCTAATCCAATATAACTGTGTCCTTATGAAAAGGGAGAATTTAGGCAGAGACAGATGCAGAGAGAGATGACTCCATGAAGACACGGTGTGAATGCCATCTATAGGCCAAAGAGCACCTGAGGCTACCAGAAGCTAAGGGAAAGGCATGGAATTGATTCTCCCACATAGCACTCAGAAGAATTCACCCTGCTGACACCATGAGTTTGGACTTCTAGTCCCCAGGACTTTGAGACAATAAATTTCCGTGTTTAAACCCCACAGATACCATGGCTAAGAGCCATTGTACCCTTCTCCAGTCTCCTGGAGAAATTTACTGTACTTCCTTCCCATGCCCTGGAAGTGATGGAAAGAGTTATAGTAAAGACTCCCTGCATTTTAGGTAAACATCACGGATCTCTGACATTCTGTCTTTTTATCACACCTGCCTGAAAATCTCAGGTCTGATAGTCTAAGCTGGTGATCATAGCTTGGATTCAGCACACAAATGGGTTTTATTTTCCTGCACAGTGTTTGATTCAAGTAAAAAACAAAATCATGACAGTTGCAAAACTATAAAAATTGCAAGATTTCACATCAATATTTGAATTTCTGGCATAGTAGACTGGCATTCCCACACAGTAATGATGAGCTATTTCCAGCTTGTTTCCAATGAGTGGTGATCACTTTTGAAGGGTTCACTTTCCACTTCCACTGCCTCCATCCCTCCATCTTCTTCTTGCATCAGGCCCAGTGCTGGCTTCTCTCACGGATACTATCTCCATGGGTCCTACAGGCATTTGAGTTTGTGGCCTCAGTAGACATCATTATGAGAACTATATTTTTACTTACTTATTCCTCTGGGAGTCTAGAACGTAATTTAAGTCATTTTAGAAGCTGGGAAAGATTGAAAGCAAAAGGAGAAGAGGGCAGCAGAGGATGAGATGTTTAGATAGCATCACTGACTCAGTGGGTATGAATTTGAGCAAACTCCAAGAGTTGGTGAAAGACTGGGAAGCCTGGAGTAATATAGTCCACTGGGTCACAAAGAGTTGGACAGAACTTGGCAACTAAGCAACAGTAGCAACATTATGTGTCTATGTAGATATATACCCTGTAATGAGTACGTGTATGCCCCGATAGTGGAATATGTATGGTGGAAATTAAGCAAATATTTATTTAAAGCCTAGTTTGTCCACTCTCTCAAAATCAATGCTTTAAGTACCATGAGGTCTCTAAAGGTAGATCAAATAGTGGTGCTGCCTCAGAGGTTATAGTCTGCCCTGAAGAAGTAAGATGTTGAATCATCCATGTAAGAGTCAAGAAAAAAATGAAAAGTGTAAAGAAAAATGCAGAGGAAGTTAAACAAATACAGACAAAGTAAAACACAAATTCAGAGGAAGGAAAGCACCATTCTGGTGAAGCCACCAAGAGGAACCATCAGGAAAGTTTTGTAGTGGGAGTGGGGGGTGTTTTAACTGGGCCTTGGAGAGTGTAGAATTTGGCCAAGCATGAAGAAAACTGAGCATTTGTGTGGGCAAATACGGGATAATTTGAGAAATAATAAATAGTTCAATTTGCCTGAGCTAAGGGAAGTTATGGAGAATAAGATAGACAGGATTACTTGGAGCCATCTAATCGTAACAGGAATGTCAGGCCTAAGGTTAGGCAGTGGTGAGTTATGAGTCTCTTAAAGAAACTTTGTTTATTCTTTGGCTAAGAATAGGCAAGAATAACTAAGATTTAAACAAGAAGGCTGTGCCTTAACCTCTGGTGCTCAAGAAGAAAACTAGCCATTTAACATTTGCATCTAGTGGATGCATGGTGGAAAATTTTCCTTCATTTATTTGTTCTTTCGTTAAGAGCGGTTTTCAGGGAATGGGTCCAGCACAACTCCTGGTAGGTAGTCCTAAAGAAGTAACGCGGCATTATTTCTGCTGCAAGTTCACCTCCCCAGATTTCTCATATGAGTGTGTCAGTGTGCCTCACTTTCCCAGAAGCACTCTCAGTGACTTACTGAGTTTCACAGCTGTTCATTGAGAGATCTCATCTGTCATTTTGAAACTTGAGTTAAATTATTTCCTCTGATCTTTTTCTATCTCTGTTCCACCTACCCAGTGTTCCTCCACTCTCCCTCCTAGCTCTGTGTTCCCTCCTTCCCTTCCCTTCCTTTCTTTGTTCCCCATTCTCTCTCCCCTTCCTCTTCCCATCCTCTCTTCTTCCTTTCTCCCTTCCTGATTCCTTTGTGCCTTTGTAACATAATGCAGAGGTTAAGAATAACTTTGGAGTCACATGGTCTGTATTATAATTCCAGAGCACCTACTGACTGGTTGTGAAACCCTGAAATAGCTGTTTAGCTTCTTCAAACCTCAGTTTTCTCATCCGCAAGATGGGATAATAATAATACTCACCTCATAGGGATCTTGACAATATTTATACATTAATATATGCAAAGCACTTAGAACAGAGCACGGCACATGTTAAGTACACAGTGTTAGCTAGTATTAACTCATTATTAGCTTGTTGTTGTTCTCATTGAAGATGGGCTGTTTCTAAAATACGGAAATAAATTATGCTATTTATCATTTAATTTTAGGCCTAAAAGATTTATTTTGATATTGAAAAAAAATTATGAAATGACGTAGAGTCTATAACCAGGGTTCAGATAATGAAAACCATGGCTTATTGGAGGCTGACTGATAAATAGGTTAATTTTACAAATATAATCAACATTAGATCACTTTTAGGAGAATATAGCTGTATTGTAGATACCTTCTTCTAATCTCTTGAGAAAGAGAAACTTTTCTGTCATATGACATATTTTATACAAAAGGCCTGAGGGCTCTCGGGCTTCTTTAGGGTTTTCCAAGTGCCATATGATTTGACCATTTATCCACTTTCTCTTTTCTTTTTTCTTTATGGGAATAACCAGCCTATCATACCTTGACATTTGAAAAGGTCAGTATTTTTCCACATGCTAGTAAGCATGTTCTACTTAAAATATGTGGAATAATGAAGTTCTGAGACATCTTTGTTAAGACAGTGATTTTTAGCAAAAGAAAAATATCACAACTTAAGCTTGTTCTAGTAAGTGTGGATTCAACAGGTATGATTGTTGAAATCCTAATAGATTTGACAAGAAAATATACGGATGTAACATTCTTGACACCATTTTGAAGGCTTTTGTATATTTGTGTACCTTGCTTCCTGAAATACTTATGTTCATCAGCCTTTTCAGATTTTGATTCTTCAAGTCAAGTATGGAATATGAGTGGGAGTGGAGCCTGCCTTCCTTCCTTTCTCTCTTCCTCTCTCCCTCCCATTTCTTCTTTCCATCTTGTATTGATTTTTCTTTTTCAAAAACTCTAGTATCATTCTATTTCTTTGAAATTTGTAAAGTGAAGTGAAAGTCACTAAGTTGTGTCCGACTCTTTGTGACCCCGTGGACTACAGTTCATGGAATTCTCCAGGCCAGAATACTGGAGTGGGTAACCTTTTCCTTCTCCAGGGGATCTTCCCAACCCAGAGATCGAATCCAGGTCTCCCGCATTGCAGGCGGATTCTTTACCAGCTGAGCCACAAGGGAAGCACAAGAATACTGGAGTGGATAGCCTGTCCCTTCTCCAGCAGATCTTCTCAACCCAGGAATTGAACCAGGGTCTCCTGCATTGCAGGTGGATTCTTTAACAACTGAGCTATCAGGGAAGTCCAAAACTTTTAAATGTTGCCATTAAATAATTATCACAGAGACCTTTGCCCTCTGCTCACTGTCAGTTCATCAAATAAAACATACTAGTTGTATTTATATGTGAAAGTGAAAAGTGAAAGTGTTAGTCACTTAGTTGTGTCCAAATCTTTGAAACCTTATGGACTGTAGCCCACCAGGCTCCTCTATCCATGAAATTCTCCAGGCAAGAGTACTGGAGTGTGTTGCCATGCCCTCCTCTAGGGAATTTTCCTGAACCTAGGGATTGAACCCATGCCTCCTGCTTGGCAGGCATATTCTTTACCATCTGAGTGCTCAGGGAAGCACAATCTAGTAGATTGTGAGTGCCTTTGTGTGTTAGTTGCTCTGTTGTGTCTGACTTTTTGCAACCCCATGGATTGTAGCCTTCCAGGCTCCTCTGTCCGTGGGATTCTCTAGGCAAGAATACTAGAGTGGTTTGCCATCACCTTTCACAGTACCTGGAAGTCACAGGGACATGTGATCATGAGTGATCCCTTGCCCTGGCTGTGGCTTTGTTACTTAACTTGTACACTTGGATAATGATTCTCATCCTCTCTGTCTACCTCACCAGGTCGTCATATCATTACAGCAGTAACAACAACATGATTTATCCTCAGCCTCTAAACATTTTTAAGTTTCCTTGTACAAAGTGATGAATGTGAAAGCCCTTTGAAATATAAGATGCAAATCAAATGCAAGGTATTGGTTTCATTAATAAGTTTAAGGTAAACTGTTCTATACAGAAAGAAGTCTGTGTGATGCCATTAAGCATTTAATTTTATTGATCAAATTATGGATTCATCCCATGAGAGGTGATGTGTGAAGCAGCATGTGTGAAGTAGGATTAGCATAATGCATAAATGTTATTCCAGGAGAGCTGGGAAGGCATCAAAAGTGCCTACTTTTGCCATAACTTGAAATAGAAAAATGATCATGCTTCTTGGTTAATTCTGAAGAGCTAACAGATTGACAGTCATATGAAAAAGATCTAATTTTAGACTGATGCAGTTTAGATAAAATATATAAGTGTTCTGGTGTTAGAACATGTGTACTTGCTTTAAGTTTTATTCAGTTGGACGTTTTGTGTACCTATGAGCACAGTACTCCTATTTCAATGATATTCAAGTAGATGTTAGAATGATGGAAAGTATTATTGTTGTAAATGACTTTAGGAATCACCTAACCAGTTTATTTATGGGGAAACTGAAAGCTGGAAAGGTGAATGAATTTGCTATGTTCACATAGCTTTTCAATGGCTGAGCCAGACTCTTTTTATATATTGCTCTCTTACTTTGCCTGTAACAATTACAATTTTGATTAGTTTAAGCTTCCTGAGGGCAGGTATTTTGGCCCATCCATCCATCCATCTATCTATCTGTCTGTCAAGAATTTATAAACAGTAAAATGAAAATCCATATGTATTAACACTGTGTTATAACCTAAATAGTATATTGAAAAGCAGAGATATTACTTTGCTAACAAAAGTCCGTCTAGTCAAGGCTATGGTTTTTCCAGTAATCATATATAGATGTGAAAGTTGGACTGTGAAGAAAGCTGAGCACTGAAGAATTGATGCTTTTGGACTGTGGTATTGGAGAAGACTTTTGAAAGTCGCTTGGACTGCAAGGAGATCCAACCAGCCCATCCTAAAGGAGATCAGTCCTGGGTGTTCATTGGAAGGACCGATGCTGAAGCTGAAACTTTGGCCACCTCATGCGAAGAATTGACTCATTGGAAAAGACTCTGATGCTGGGAGGGATTGGGGGCAGGAGGAGAAGGGAATGACAGAGGATGAGATGGCTGGATGGCATCACTGACTTGATGGACATGAGTTTGAGTGAGCTCCGGGAGTTGGTGATGGACAGGGAGGCCTGGCGTGCTGTGATTCATGGGGTCGCAAAGAGTCGGACGCGACTGAACTGAGCTGAACTGAACTGAAGTATTGCAGATACAATGGTAAATCAGATGAGGAAACTGATCCCAAGGAGTTTGTAGTCTTAGAGGAAAGAGAAAGGGAGAGAGGTTGAGGGTGGGGAAGAATGTCCACAAATGAAATACAATGTAAAAAATGTAGCGAATATCAGAGCCACTAACAGACATTGAAGAAAAAGGTGAATAATTGCTCTGCAGAACAACTCAGAGAAGGATTTTGAGAAGAGGTATTTGAGTTGGGTTGTGAAATATGATCAATTCCTTACCCAGAAAAATATCTTCAATTTCTTGAATACATAATTGAATGATCGAAACTTGATAACTCTAATATGCCTCTGCTGTTACTAACATCAAATACAAATAAAGAGTTTCCAAGATTGAAGCTTTCCGTATAGTATTTGCTTTATGAACTCCCCCCCTTTTTTTTAAATTTTTTTGGCCCATGATAACATTTCTTCATTAACCCCACCGTATTAAGATAACAACTTTAGTCTTCTAAAACTTAAGTTGTTTCAGAAGACCTAGGACAAAGCAATAAAATGTTCGTTTATTTGCAAAACAACCAAAAATAGAAACAAAGAACTGTCCTTATAACTCCCTTTTACAGAAGAATTTCAATGAATGCACATAGAAAGAATGAGAGAAACAGAAAGTCACCATTAAAACATTGCAGTAATAGCTGTAGGCAAGATCCACCAACACACTAAAACTGTTTGTTGTTTAGTTGCTAAGTCCTGTCCAACTCTCTTGCGACCCCATGGACTGTAGCCCACCACGTGCCTCTGTCCATGGTATTTCTCAGGCAAGAATACTGGAGTGGGTTGCCTTTTCTTCCTCCAGAGAATCTTCCTGACCCAGGGATTGAACCTGCTTCTTCTGTACTAACAGGCGAATTCTTTACTGCACAACTGGGAAGCCCAAAGGATGAAGGGTACTCAGCAACTCTCTACTGCTTTGCCACTTTCCTATAAGTTTAAATTTATTTCAAAGTTAAAGCTTTAAAGATAATTCTCTCTATACATTGTGGACACTTCTAAGTGATTTGAACTTTGAAGACAGGGTAAAATGTTGAAAGTCATTTCATTAAAGAAAATGTCAAAACACTAAGAAAGGAAGCATTTCTGTAGCATTTTTTTCTAGAGTTTAAATAAAGTATAGAATTTAATTAAAGTATATAATCACTTTTATTAATCATTTGAGCCTGAGAAATATCAGAATTAGTCGTAACTTCTTTAGTGACCTCCCCCCAT
>SJYQ01095259.1:388345-472788 GCA_006410935.1 Redunca redunca
ACCTCCCCCCATATTTTGATTTTTACACTGCAAATAGTATATAATACAAAAAAAGAAAGTCTGTGATTTCTCAAGTATATCCAGAAAGTTGATTCTGTAGAAAAAGAAAAAGACTGCAGAAAGACAAATAGTATATGATATCACTTATATGTGGGCTATAAAATAATGATTCAAATAATTTATGTACAAAATAGAAATAGACTCGCAGACATAGGAAACAAACTTATGGTTATCAAAGAGGAAAGTGATAGAGGGATCAATTTGATATTTGTAATTAACAGTTATATACTACTGTATATAAAATAGATAAACAACAAGGACCTACTGTATAGCATAGGAAATCATATTTAATATCTTGCAATAACCTATAATGGAAAAGAATCTGAAAAAAAGAATACATACATATATATAAATATAAATGTGTATATAATTCATGTATGTGTATATGTAATGTGTATACATATATGTACATATATATGCAAAGCTGAATCACTTTGCTGTGTACCTAAAACACTCTAGTTCAGTTCAGCTCAGTTCAGTCGCTCAGTCATGTCCGACTCTTTGCAACCCCATGAATCGCAGCATGCCAGGCCTCCCTGTCCATCACCAACTCCTGGAGTCCACTCAGACTCACGTCCATCGAGTCAGTGATGCCATCCAGCCATCTCATCCTCTGTCATCCCCTTCTCCTCCTGCCCCCAATCCCTCCTAGTATCAGGGTCTTTTCCAATGAGTCAACTCTTAGCATGAGGTGGCGAAAGTACTGGAGTTTCAGCTTCAGCATCATTCCCTCCAAAGAAATTCCAGGGCTGATCTCCTTCAGAATGAACTGGTTGGATCTCCTTAGGTAATTCTATTTCAGTGTTTAGAATTCCAAATGTCTGTCTATACTTCTAAAACATGTAAAGGTTTATTTGTTTGACCTTAACTGAGCTAACTGGGTTTTATTGTACATTACTTCTAATAATATCATGTGTTTGAAAATTCCACTAGTTTAAAACAGGTAGATTCTGGGCCTAATTACTAAATTTTCATTGCTTGAATTTCTGTGCAATGAAGGTGAAAGGGTTTGTTTCCAAGGAAACAAATGCACTCCATTTTCGTCACGTAAAATGTTTTCTGCAAGAAAATTCTATAATCAGTCTCCAGGGAGATACTATGTCATAAGATAGCTCTCACTGGAGACTTCTCCAAAGAAACATTTTATTTTTGTTCCCTTGAAAATCAGCCTGTATTAGTGTAATTGAGAATGTATTGGATTTCAAAAAAAAAGTTAACAACAGAGCCATTGTTATCACCTTATTAGAGTCATAAAATGTACAGTTCCAGGAGAATGTGATTTTCCTCTGGCCATGAAGTTTCATTTATATTGGAGTCTAAATAGCATGTATTTGAGATGTTCACTTGAGAAGAAACAGCCTCTTCAAAGGATATTTCTCATGCTGAGGGCTGAAGAACTTGACTCTTTATCAATTATTATTCGAGGTTAAAAGTGACTGCTTTTTCTTAAGAAATTTGAAAACCATATAAGTAGCTTGATTTCATGTACTCTAATGGCTGAACAACAAGTAAAACTCTGAAGGAAGCTGATTCAGCTCACATAGGTCCAAGGCTTTGTTCTGACACGTCTCTCGTGGTGGTCGTTTGTCTTACCTATGTGAGTCCCTGCATTTAGTGACACTATTATTCATCTTGCAGTGTGGACTTGGTATCGAATAAGTAGCACAAAAATGTTTCATAATGGAATGAAAGAATCAACTAATTATACAGGAAGAAGGCAAGTTTTTGAAGGAGACAATAAAATCACTGAGATATTATTCAGGATGGACATGGCATACTGGTCAAAATTAGAAACTATAGCCCTGTTCCTTACAAACTCTCAGCAAGTCACTTAAACCTCTCTGTAAATGTGGGAATAAGTATTTATCTCATACAATTGTTAATTAATATGTTTTAAAAATATATTCATTATTGGAATTTCCTTAAAATATGGGATCTATTCCATGAAGAGGAGTGTAAATTCTTACTTTGTAAAAGAAATAACCGCATAATGTGACTTTCTCTTGACTCAGATGTATAATATTTGCTTCTTTGGCAAATCTCATATATGGGCCTGCTGAAATGAAATAATTAGAAAATATTGCCTTGTGAGGCTAGCCTGAGAACCTAAAAAATAGAAGTGATTTTTGAAAAATTATATAAACGATTAGACTTCAGTACAGCCTCACCGTGATGCTAAAAAATCCCCCAAATTCTGTTTTCAAAGGTTCAACATGCTGTCTAACTTAATCTACTTAGTCCAGTCCTTTCTATAACTTAGAAATGCAGCTGGTCAATCAAATAAAATGGGAAAATGAATCAGTTTGTAAAATGGGGACAGGTCCTTCATGGTAGATGCAACAAAGCCTCTCTGAAAAATTGTCTTTGTAGTCACATGTTTTATGGAAGAGAGACATAGGTCATAGACAATAGCACATGGGAAACAGCAAATATAACAAAATGTGGCATCAGTAAAACATTTATTCATTTTTCATTGTTCATTCATGTGGCAAATTTTTATTGTCATTTAAGTGTCTAGGACTAGACTAAAGATGCTTTCAACACACAAAATTTCATTTGGTATCACATGAATTCTGGCAAAGAAATATGACTAACCCCACATAGTTAATGCTGTGGGGCACCGTCCAGACATCTTTAAGGGCCAAAGCACTCATTCCCCCAGCTGACCCCAAGCATTCGCAGTTGAAGCTTCTTGCCTGACTCCCTGTCAGGAGTTGCTATCAACAAAAGACAGCCCCTTGTCCAGGCCACACTTCCTCCTCTGGGCAGCCTGTATCCAGTGACTGATGGATATGGATTATCAAGATCCAATACCTAGTCTCAACATCACTGAAAGGGCATTCCAGCTCCAAGGCATCAATAGGCTCAGCTGAGGCCTCGTTGCAGCATCACAGTTCATCTACTCTGCCCAGTCCTTTTTCTCCACCCCTTATCGTGTCATGTTCTTAAAAGCATCAGCCCACAAATCTCGTGCACACAAATCATAAAGACTCAAAATCTATTAGAAATAATCCCCTTTTGGGTCTGTTTAGTCAAAGGTCCATATAGTCAAAGCTATGGCTTTTCCGGTAGTCTTGTATGGATGTGAGAGTTGGACCATAAAGAAAGCTGAGTGCCGAAGAATTGATACTTTTGAACTGTGGTGTTGGAGAATACTCTTGAGAGTCCTTTGAACTACAAGGAGATTGATCAAACCAATCAATCCTAAAGGAAATCAATCCTGAATATTCATTGGAAGGACTGATGCTGATGCTGAAGCTCCGATACTTTGGCCACCTGATGCAAAGAACTGGTCATTAGAAAAGACCCTGATGCTGAGAAAGATTGAAGGCAGGAGGAGAAAAGGGAAGCACAGGATGAGATGGTTGATGGCATCACCAACTCGATGGACATAAGTCTGAGTAAGCTCCAGGTGTTGGTGATGGAAAGGGAAGTCTGGCATGCTGCAGTCCATGGGGTTGCAAAGAGTCGGACACAACTGAGTGACTGAACTGAACTGAGGTTTGTTTAATTTCTCAGTCACAGACTGGCAGTATGATGCTTTCTGAATTGGTCTAAAGGGTTGTGCAGCACTAATTCTGAGGGCAGAGGGATATGTTGAAATGTCACCATTAGCAGGAAAAGGACAGGAGCTAGTGGACAGATAAAACTTGGTGAAAATGTTGCCGACTGGAGGCAAGCATTTACCTCCTTTGTTCTATGGGGACCTTGTTAATAAGTCAGTTCCACTTTGTAGATATGCATTTAACCTTATTGTTTTCAATATGACACCAAAAATTGAATAGTCAAAATGAGGAGCTGTAAACAACATAAAATATTTGTGGGAAATCATGTTTTTTTTTAAAAAAGAAGCTGTTAGTAATATAGAAAACAGATTCTGAATTTAGAATAGGTATGGATATGATATGAGAAAAAAATTGGCATTTATATTAAATAATAATTATATTGTTAATATAACAATAAGAAAATGCCTATGAAAATGTAAAATCAAGCTTTATGCCACTATTAACCTCTAGTATTTTGTGAATCCCAACTATTTATTAATACCCAAGGAAAGGATGATGATTTAACATTTTGAGTTTTTCTGATAATAATAACAAATTAATTCAGTTAAGAAATATTTACTGAGTGCCTGCTGTGTGCCACACACTGTTCTGAACAGTGAATGGGAGCCATGGTCCTTGTCATATCAAGTTACTTTATTCCAGGGGTGCATAGACAACCAACATCTTACCTTATACCAGGGGTACACAGACAGCCAACACCTTACATTATACTAGGGGGACATAGACAGCCAGTAACTTGCCTTATACTAGGAGTAGACAGCCAACACCGTGCCTTATACCAGGGGCACACAGACAGCCAATAAGTAAATAAACAAACATGTAAACGATGTTAATCTGTGAGCTGACATCTCAATTGTTACGGGTCAGCCGCTTCAGTATCTGTGAAAAGGACCTTTAGGCAAAAGACCCAGGCAGAACCCTATGAGGGAATGAAGGGAACTTTGAAAGAAGGGCAGGATGGCTGGAGCAGAGCAAGAGATGTGGAGAGTGTAAAGGAGGCTCCAGGGTTAGGCAAGGGCCAGGTTACTAGTGGATCATGAAAGAGAGTGTCAATTTTAATTTAAGTGTGATAATTCATTAGCGTATCTTAAAACAATGGAGTAACATGACCTTATTTGTATCTTTATGAGATTGCTCCAACTTGGAGCGGCCCTGAAAAACATGGGCTTTTTCAATAGCCCCTAAAGCATTAGCTAGTGTCACGGGTGAAAGAAGAGATGGTGAGGAAGCAGTCAGTACAGTGAGTGGGGAGATGAGACTCAACCTATTTGAAATTCCAGCTCCGATTCTTCCATACCAGAAGTTATCCCCTGAGTCCCAGTTTCCCCATATGTGAAAGAATGAAATGACTCATGTGCGGTGCCTGACACAGGGTAGACGTTTCATATTTGTAACAGAGATGAATGCAGAGCATAGCACTGAATGAATACTGATGTAACTATGCTGCCTTTTCTCTGATCTTTCTTTTGTTGTGCTAGAAAGGCTTAGACATAAACTCTGACCTTTATTAAAGAGAAAAACAATTGTTTTATTGGCCTTTTGGCTTCAAAGAGAGTTGGAAGTGAAAGGCTGCTGAGTCTGTGAGACTGGAATGTTTCTGTTTTTCTCATTGCCTGGAAATCCTATACCTCCAGCTGAATGTTTTTGTTGTTTCCAGGTCACGCAACCCTAGATAGCAGCCTGGGCTGACACGAGTGATATATGCTGTGTGTGCATTTGCATTTAATATTCCTCTTCTTTGCTTTAGAAATGATTCAAGAACAAAGCACCAGGGAAGACCTAAGTTGTCCAACTCTTTTAACAGGCTTTTCAGGATGAGGGGAATTCAGATACAACTCAGAAGCAGCAGCAGCAACATAGCATGAAAATATTATGTTTGGAAAATCTCTTCCTCTGAGTGGCAATTGAATGCAAGAGTTAATACAATCAGGGTTCTTTGCTTAGAGGGTATGTATCAAAGGCAAGGTGTGCCAGTGATCCTTCTAATATTTCGGTTTGGTGATATTTTAAAAATCTGTTTTATTGAAGTATAGTTGATCTACAGTGTTGTATTAATTTCTTCTGTAGAGCAAAGCGGTTGAATTATTCACGTGCATGTGTGTGCTAAGTTGCTTTAGTCGTGTCTGACTCTTTGTGACCCCATGGACTGTAGCCTGCCAGGCTCCTCTGGAATTTTCCAGGCAAGAACACTGGAGTGGGTTGCCATTTCCTTCTCCAGTATGACTATAGGGCAACCTTGTCTTTGGCCACTGGACCCTGCAGATTGGCTGGACCCTGTAAAGAAGCCTATTGTCCCTGTCTTCATAGTTTGTTTAGGTCTGGCATTCTTTTGTTGCTTCCTTGCTACGCATGTGGCCCAGGAATCTTAAGCAAGTTTTCCTCTGATCCTGTGTGCATAGAAACCCCAGGAAGCCATCTTCCTCCTGGGGTCTTGCCACCTTCCTGATGAAACTGCTGAAGAACAGAGCTCAGGACTTCTGTCCTCTCAGGAATCTGGCCTCGGGTGGTGAGGAGAGTTGCTATCTGGGGTTGAATCCCTCTCTGTGTTCCCGTTATCTACTGTCCTAAAAGCATTCTGTCTTTCCTTATTTCTCCCTTGAGACAGTGAGCTCAGAGCCTACCTCTTAATTCAATGAATTTAGAGAACAGGGAAAAGGCAGGGAGGGAAAAGCGTAGGTTGTTGTCTCAAATATCATATAGACAAAACTGGAAAAAAAAGACTGCCATGAAAGAATAGAAATCTTTTCTAAGATGAGATAGAGATCCTGATGAATATGTTAAAACCAAAAGAACAGCTTTTTTGTTGTGCCAGAATCATGCTGGCTTTCTACAGAAAACATACTCTGATTCAGCCTGAGAAACAATTGTATCTCCAGTGGAGAGTTAGAGAGTTGGCACTGTGGAGTCACTTTGGATAATTCAGTGTCCTGATGCTGGGAAAGACTGAGGACAGGAGGAGAAGAGGAGGACAGAGGATGAGATGGTTGGATGGTATCACCAACTCAGTGGACGTGGGTTTGGGTGGACTCCGGGATTTGGTGATGGACAGGGAGGCCTGGCATGCTGCAGTCCATGGGGTCACAAAGAGTCGGACACGACTGAGCAACTGAACTGAACTGAACTGAGGTCATTATGTGGTAGTTTAAAAACTTCTTTTTAATAATAGGATGCACTAAGGTACAAGTGGTATAGAAAGCAGCATATTTCCCATTGATCCAATGGTCCTTTACCTCATCTCTTCACACTCAAACTCAAAAATAATAGTTTCTTTTATTTTTATTATAATTTTATTCATTTCTTTTTGGTGTTTCAGAGCTGGAGAAAAAGCCTGTTAGCAGTATCAGAGACTTCATGCCTTATTTCACATATGTATTTAGGTTCAGCACTCAAAGATGCCATCATGGTAGAGTGGGCTAACCATGGATCCTAGCCTTAAAATGCACAGATACATGTTTCTTGCTACACTTAATGCCCTTGGTTTTCGTTAGCAGGTTCCTTGTGCTATCTAAGGCTCGTAAAATAGGAATTTAAATATCTACTTCATAATTATAAAACTCCAATACTTTGGCTCCCTGATGTAAAGAGCCAACTCATTGGAAAAGACCCTGATCCTGGGAAAGATTGAAGGCAAAAGGAGATGGGAGCAGCGGAGGATGAGATGGTTAGATAGTATCACTGACTCAACGGGCATGAATTTAAACAAACTCCAGGCGATAATGAAGGACAGAGGAGCCTAGTGGGCTATAGTCCATGGGGTCACAAAGAGTTGAACATGACTTAGTGACTGAGCAACAACAAATTTTGTTCTGAGAGTCAAATGAAATAGTAAAAGGAGGTAAAAAATTGTATACAATTTCTTCCTTTTTTTCAAAAGTGTTTGTTACATGTGTGCCACATGCCAAACACTTTGCTTGTAGCTATACAGATAAAATACAATCACTTCCCTCCAGAAATATAATATGATAAAGTAGAATGATAAATATGATAAATAGAAAATGATAAATAGAAAGATACACGTGAGGCAGTATCTGCAGATACAGAACCATGTCAATAAGAGAGGGAACTACATAGTCTGTATAAGGAAAAATAATGCTAGAATGGGCTTTCTGAAGGAATTGATACCGAAATTGGGTCTTAGAGGGCGAAGAGTTTGATGGTAGGAGGAGGATTGGTGAGAAAAACATTCCACTGTATCAGTGACAGAACAGGACAGTAAAGCAGCAAATGCCCAGGCCTTGATGTGTGTTGGTAGAAGCAGAGGATTTGAAGCAAAATGTAACTAGAGATGAAAATGGAGAAGTAGTTAAGGGCCAGAACACTCTGATAAAAGAATTTTTCAGGTATTGAGAAATCACCAAAGGGTCATCAGTACCATCAGATTTTGAATTTAAGTAGATAACCACAATGCAGGCCTTCATTGAGTCAGCTGTAGATGAACATATCAAGACCATAGTCAAAGAAGTTAGTCCAGTAGTCCAATGAAAACAGGGATGAAGACTTGAGCTAGCACAATGGCATTGAGAATACAGTTTTAAGAATAGAGCAATGCTTAGAAATTGATTTGGTTGTTGGGGATATTGACATAAGTATGGAAGTCAAAGATGGAAATCAAAATTGATCCCATCTAGAAAAATAGAGGTAAAAATAAGTTTAAGGAAGGAAGAGTTTAGTTTGAACACGTATTACTTAAGGCATCCAGGTGAAGATGTGTGGTTGAATGTTAGAATTATGAATATCCAGGACCAATTTCCTTTAAGATGGACTGGTTGGATCTCCTTGCAGTCCAAAGGACTCTCAAGAGTCTTCTCCAACACCACAGCTCAAAAGCATCAATTCTTCAGCACTCAACTTTCTTTACAGTTCAACTATCACATCCATACATGACTACAAACTACAGCTTTGACTAGATGGACCTTTGTTGTTAAAATAATGTCTCTGCTTTTTAATATGCTGTCTAGGTTGGTCATAGCTTTTCTTCCAAGGAGCAAGCATCTTTTAATTTCATGGCTGCAGTCACCATCTGCAGTGATTTTGCAGCCCCCCAAAATAAAGTCTCTCACAGTTTCCATTGTTTCCCCATCCATTTGCCATGAAGTGATGGGACCAGATGCCATGATCTTAGTTTTCTGAATGTTGAGCTTTACGGCAACTTCTTCACTCTCCTCTTTCACTTTCATCAAGAGGCTCTTTAGGTCTTCTTCACTTTCTGCCATAAGGGTGGTGTCATCTGTATAGCTGAGGTTATTGATATTTCTCCTAGGATCTTGATTCCAGCTTCTGCTGGTGACTTGGATTACTGTAGCATTGAATGGCTTGCCTTGGAAACAAACAGAGATCATTCTGTCATTTTTGAGATTGCAATCAAGTACTGCATTTTGGACTCTTCTGTTGACTATGATGGCTACTCCATTTCTTCTAAGGGATTCTTGCCCACAGTAGTGGATATAATGGTCGTCTGAGTTAAATTCACCCTTTCTGGTACATTTTAGTTCCTAAATGTCCTAAAATGTCCTTGTCATTCCTAAAATGTCCATTTTCACTCTTGCCATCTCCTGTTTGACCACTTCCAATTTACCTTGATTCATGCACCTCACATTCCAGGTTCCTTTGCAATATTACCCTTTACAGCATCAGACTTTACTTCCATCACCTGTCACACCCACACTGGGTGGTGTTTTTGCTTTGGCTTCGTCTCTTCATTCTTTCTGAAGTTATTTCTTCATTTTTCTCCAGTAATCAACTGTATTCCAATATAAAATAGAAATCTTCAAAAAGCAAGCAGGTGAGGGTCTTTATCCTATTTTCTTCCAAGGAAGCTCTTTATCCACCGCTAAAAATTTACTGGATTTTTCATTAATTTATCCACATATCAAAGGTGTGTTGGGAGGGACAGTTTGTATCAGGACCCAAAGGGTCTGGATACAACCTCTGCATTATGTTTTTATTGCTGATGTAATGAATTAACACAAATTGAATGACTTAGAGCAGCATTTATTGTTTCAGAGTTTTGTATATCAGAATTCCAAGTGCAGTTTGGTTGAACTGGTTCTACTGCTTAGAATCCCAAGTTAGAATCAATGTATCAGCACGACTGCTTTCCTTTTGGGCGGGGGTGGGGGGGGGTGTCTGGGGCTGAAGTTCATGCAGATTCTTGGCAGAATCAGTTTCTTGTAGCTGTAGGACTGTGGTCCTTGTTTATTTATGCAGAAAGTCAGCCAGGAGCCTCTATTAATCCCTTAGTGGACTTGTTGCACTGTCCCCTCCATTCTCAAACCAGCAAAATCTCATCCTTCTCACACTTCAAATCCCCCAGACTTCGCCTTCTGCTTTCTCTCTCTCCTGCCTCCAGTAGAAGAGCATTCTCTGTTTTTAAGGACTCACCTTAATTAGATTGGGCTCACCATGATGATAACAAGATCATCTTCCTAAAGTCTATAACCTTAATTATATCTATTATATCTTAATTATATTCTATCTAACATATCTAATTATTTTGTATCTTTTGCCTTTTGATGTAACATATTCACAAATTCTGGAGCATTTGGATATGGGCATCTTTGAAGGTCCTTCTTCCTTCTACACCCTCCCTCATGAAACAATAGGGCTTCTTACTCAGAACAGCCACTGAAGTGATTCTTTCTATAAGAATAAATATCTGCTCCAGGGCCAGATACTTACTGTCTTTCCAGCTCTAGCTAGAAAAGAGGTGGACACAGTATTGGGAAAAATAAGTTTTCATCAAGCATCCCATGGTATATATACTAGGTATAGGATTACTCTTGACCTGTATGAGACACTTAGCATTAATAAATGGTAGTCGGCATGATACTGTTGACAGCAATGATCTGCCTACATTTGACATAAGACTCAATGCTAGTGACTGAAGCAGATTCAAAGCAAATAAAACATAGCCTCTGCCTAGGAAAAATAACAGTTATACAGATACATATATGGAACAAATGAAATGGAAAATGCTTTGAGAAGGGGTGCTTCTTTTCCTCTTGTTGATGTTCCTGATGCTCCTTTTAAACTGTTCTTGTTGTTATTGTTGTTGTTTAGTCGCTAAGTCATGTCCCAGTCTTTGCGACCCCATGGAAACCCTTCTTACCCAGATAAAAAGTGACGTGAAGGGTGGAGAGCAATTGGTTAACATGCGGTTTGTCCTGGCTGGTGCTGCCACTCTGCAGAGCCAATCTGGTAAGCCCAGAAAGGCCAGCTACTTGATGAAATTCCCTCGGAGAGGGCCAGAAACTGGGAAAAGGTCAGCAAAGCTTCTCAGATTTAAAAATAGAGAGCTAGGAAACAAAAGATTCAATGCAACTTTTACAACTACAAATTAAATGCAAAGAATGACACATCATTACATAAGCAGCATAAAATATAATTTAAATGTCAAAAGAGCTGAAGCTTCTTTAATCATGTGAGGAAAAAAAATGGCAAAATGTGTTAAATGTCTCCATTTGTACTCTACAAAAAAAGTGAAAAGTAAAAATGGCATTGTTTTATAATGCAAAAACTAAAAAATCAGTTGTGTCTTTTTACTGTTTATAGGAATCTTATGTTTATTTTGTCCAAATTTAAAAATATCTATCTTTTAAAAGTTCTTTTGACTTTCAGGAATGTGGATATATTTGAATACAAGAAGGTATCATTCAGCTTATGACAGTGCTTGAATGTGATATGTGTGCTTATTAAAGTTAGAGTTAAGTCTCAGATATGTGAAGGGTACATTTTCATTGGAAGGAGTAGGCGTATTACAGATTGCTCTTGCTCTACTACTTGGAATATGATTTCACATACATTTTGCTCTCTTGAAAATTAGCTTTGTGGCAGTTGCTTTCCCTACTTCTGCCACCCACTTACATTTTAGATCTCTGTTTTGAAGCTTGTGAGATATATTTAAAAACATCATATTAACGTTTTAGGTCTCTGTCTGGATACAGTGGTTTCACATATGCTGTTCTTCAGCAGATGCAGAATTTTACTAGCTTTTGGTTGTCAAAGATGTCAATCTAATCAAAGTTAAATATGTACCACATATGTGTGTGTGTTTGTGTATGCTATAGTTTAGGAATTTTACTCCTCATTCATTTCAGCTCAATTCAGTTCAGTCGCTCAGTCATGTCCGACTCTTTGCAACCCCATGGACTGCAGCATACCAGGCCTCCCTGTCTTTCAGCAACTCCCTGAGTTTACTCAAACTCATGTCCATTGAGTCAGTGATGCCATCCAACCACTTCATCCTCTGTTGCCCCTTTCTCCTCCTGCCTTCAATCTTTTCCAACATCAGGGTCTTTTCCAGAGAGTCAGTTCTTCCCATCAGGTGGCCGAAGTATTGTAGTTTCAGCATCAATTCTTCCAATGAATATTCAGGACTGATTTCTTTTAGGATGGACTGGTTACATCACCTTGCAGTCCATGGGACTCTCAAGACTCTTCTCCAACACCACAGTTCAAAAGCATCTTCATTCATTTAGTAAACATATATTAAGCTCCTACTGTGTTCTTTTTAGTGACCTGAGCACTGGGAATGCCAAGATTTATTAAGATACAAAATCCTGGTCTTGAGCACTCAGAACTCAGGTTGAGAGAAACTTGGAATAGTGTATTGTGGTAAATGCTGTCCTAGGAGCCAGTGGTGCATGAAGAGAGCTTTGGGAATACACAGGAGAGAAACCTACCCTAAACTAGGGCAGAAAGATTTGAGCCAGGGTTCCTTGAGATAACTTTATTTTAGTGAACCAGTCTTTAGAAGTAATTTCTTTTTTTAGGTCTCTGATATTTTCAATATCTTATTCCCCAGTTTACTGGAGGATGAGATATAAGGGAAAGGAGATTGAGTTAGGAAAAAAAGAGAGAGTGAAGAACTATCTCAGAATTCTTCTGTGATTTGCCCTGGGATATAACTTCCATTACAGGTGACTGTTTTTGACTCTAGGCTTCTTAGAAGCAAGGAGTCATTCCCATGCTTATAGGAGAAACCACAACATAATATATATAATTCTCTCTGGGTCTATGAGAGGCAAGGCATGGAGGACATCTTAAACATTGCCTTAGAGCAGCATTTCCTCAGCTAGTCTTGACTGGTGGTAAGGGACCACATGAACTTCCCTTCCAGGTCAGTCATTGCTCCAACTAGGAAAGCAATGCACGGTGTTATGCACCTGAGGTATGAAAACAGCAATGAAATAGAAACAATTCTATGTAACCTCTAAAAAAGTCAGTAAAAGATGATTCTATGAAAGATTCAAAGTCACTTCTGCCAGTTCAGTTCACAGGTTGCTTTGCAAGGCTCTCCCCCAAATTAGACCAGCTCTTATACAGTCGTTTGCCAAGAATTTAGTGTGGAAATATTTTCTGATAAAGAAAACCAAAGAAAGAACTTGAATTTTATTGCAGTATGACAACATACTCACAGTGTGTTTTTTTTTTTTAACAGAAAACAACAATAGAAAGCAAGCACAATAGAATTTATTTATAAGAACACCTGCTTTAAAAATAACCCTACTGTTCAGAAGGAACAGTTTCTGAACTGTTTTGTTTTTCTGCAAGGAAAAATCCACAAATGAGTTGAAAATTATCAAGTTGTTGTTAGTTGTATGCACAAAATTTGCCTTGTGGGCTCAGCTGTATATTTCATTCACAGTGTCAGGGTCATAATCCAATGTAATGATATTATATTGTAAGACACACACACACACACACACACACACACATATAAAATCTTACTAAAAAACCTGAAATGAGTTTTTGGCCAGCCCAATATAGCTATCCTGCAGAATAGAAGGGCTAGAAGGAAGAAACATTCGAGGGTTGTCTTCAATGTTCACATCAACCACCAGGAAAGATCTCTAAAGAAATCCTCCCAGCATCAGGGAGTGGATGAATAAGATGGAAAATAGCTGAGACAGAGATAGTTCCCTTCAAATTTCATGCTTTGCATCTGTGTTGTAGCAAGTATTTATAAAGTAGATGCAGAGTGAGAATCTCAACACAGAAGCCAGATAGTAATTTAGAAAAAGAAGCACAGAAAATGCTTGAAGAATCAAGAAAAAAAATCACATTAGTATGTTGTAGTTGTTGTTCAGTCGATCAGTCATGTCTGAGTCTTTGCAATATGGACTGCAGCATGCCAGGCTTCCCTGTCCTTCCCCATCTCCCAGAGCTTGCTCAAAATTATGTCCATTGAGTCGGTGATGCCATCCAACCATCTCATCCTCTGTTGTCCCCTTCTCCTTTTGCCTTCAATCTTTCCAAGCATCAGGGTCTTTTCTAATGAGCCAGCCCTTTGCATCAGGTGGCCAAAATATTGGAGCTTCAGCTTCAGCATCAGTCCTTCCAATGAATATTAAGGGTTGATTTCCTTTAGGATTAACTGCTTTGATCTCTTTGCAGTCCAAGAGACTCAAGAATCTTCTTCAGCACCACAATTTGAAAGCATCAGTTCTTCAATGCTCAGCCTGCTTTATGGTCCAACTCTCACATGCATGCATGACTACTGGAAAAAACCATAACTTTAACTATACGGACCTTTTTTTTGGCAAAATAATGCCTCTGCTTTTTAATACACCATCAATGTTTGTCATAGCTTTTTTCCCAAGGAGAATCTTTTAATTTCATGGCCACAGTCACCTTCTGGAGTGATTTTGCAGCCCAAGAAAATAAAGTCTGTCACTGTTTCCATTGTTTCCTCATCTATTTGCCATGAAGTAATGGGACTGGATGCCCTGAGTTTTTTTGAATGCTGAGTTTTAAGCCAGCTTTTTCACTCTCCTCTTTCACCTTCACAAAGAGGCTCTTTAGTTACTCTTCACTTTCTGCCATAATGATATCATCTGCCTATCTGAGGTTATTGCTATTTCTCCTGGCCATCTTGATTCCAACTTGTGCTTCATCCAGCCTGGCATTTTGCATGATGTACTCTGCATGTAAGTTAAATAAGCAGGGTGACAATACATAGCCTTGACATATTCCTTTCCCAATTTTGAACCAGTCCATTGTTCCATGTTCGGTTCTAATTGTTGCTTCTTGACCTGCGTACACATTTCTCAGGAGGCAGGTCAGGTGGTCTGGTATTCCCATCTCTTGAAGAATTTTGCACAGTTTGTTGTTATCCTCACTGTCAAAGGCTTTGGCATAGTCAATAACACAGAAGTAGGTGTTTTTCTGGAACTCTCTCACTTTTTTCGATGATCCAATGGATGTTGGCAATTTGATCTCTGGTTCCTCTGCCTTTTCTAAATCCAGCTTGAACATTTGGAATTTCACCGTTCATGTACTGTTGAATCCTAGCTTGGAGGATTTGGGGCATGACTTTGCTAACATCTAAATGAGTGCAATTGTGTGGTAGTTTGAGCGTTCTTTGGCATTGCCTTTCTTTGGGATTGGAATGAAAACTGACCTTTTCCAGTCCTGTGGCCACTGCTGAGTTTTCCAAATTTGCTGGCATATAGAGTGCAGCACTTTCACAGCATCATCTTTTAGGATTTGAAATAGCTCACCTGGAATTCCATCACCTCCACTAGCTTTGTTCATAGTGCTACTTCCTAAGGCCCATTTGACTTCACACTCCAGGATATCTAGCTCTAGGTGACTGATCACACCATGTTATTTGGGTCATTAGGATTATTTTTGTATAGTTCTTTCGTGTATTCTTGCCTCTTCTTAATATCTTCTGCTTCTATTAGTTCCATACTGTTTCTGTCCTTTATTGTGCCTATCTTTGCGTGAAATGTCCCCTTCATATCTCTCATTTTCTTGAAGAGATCTCTAGTCTTTCCCATTCTATTCTTTTCCTCTATTTCTTTGCATTGATCACTGAAGAAGGCTTTCTTATCTCTCCTTGCTATTCTTTGGAACTGTGCATTAAGATGGGTATATCTTTCCTTTTTTCCTTTGCCTTTTGCTTTTCTTCTGTTCTCTGCTATTTCTAAGGTCTCATCAGCAACCATTCTGCCATTTTGCATTTCTTTTTCTTGGCAATGGTTTTATCACTTCCTCCTGTATAATGTTATGTACCTCTGTCCATAGTTCTTCAGGCAATCTTTCTATCAGATCTAATCCCTTGAATCTATTTGTCACCTCCACTGTATAATCATAAGGGATTTGATTTAGGGCATACCTGAATGACCTAGTGGTTTTCCCTACTTTCTTCATTATAAGTATTAATTTTGCATTAATGAGTTCATGATTAGAGTCACAGTCAGCTCCCTATCTTGTTTTTGCAGACTGTATAGAGCTTCTCCATCATTGGCTGCAAAGAATATAATCAGTGTGATTTCAGCACTGACCATCTGGTGATGTCCATGTGTAGAGTCGTCTCTTGGAGGGTGTTTGCTCTGACCAGTGCTTTCTCTTGGCAAAACTGTTAGCCTTTGCCATGCTTCATTTTGTACTCCAAGGCCAAACTTGCCCATTACTCTCGGTATCTCTTGACTCCCTACTTTTGCATTCTAGTCCCCTCTGATGAAAAGGACATCTTTTTTTTCACATTAGTATAAAATATACTTATTGAGGAGTTACTATTTTGCTAGACACTGAGCTGCAGTAAAATATAAGGCATAGCCTTTATCTTCAAGGTTTTGCCTTCCAATGAGGGAAAGTGGTCCATCTACAACTAAGTATATCCTAATGCAGTCTAACCCATTAGTACACTAAAATGTTGATTAATTCCATCAGGAGAAGTAAGAAGGCATCACTGAGTAGGAAACATTTGAGTAGACCCTTGACAAATATGGAGGATATCAACAGGCAGAGAAGAAAATAGTGGCAGTAATCGGTCCAGATCCAGCATTAGATCTGGAATCCAAGATAACATTCTGAGCATGGTCAAAACATTAAGAAGTTAGATAGGATAATGAGACTAACAAGAATGGTGAATTGGAACAAGACAATGTAGTCAAAAGACCCTTGACACTCTGCCAGCCAGGGTGCTTATAAGATAGATGGTAGTATAGAAGATACTGCTAGGTGTTCAGCTTGTATCCATCCCCTTTTTTCTCCTTGTTAATAGGGACCTAGTTCTAATTTAGGAGGCAAAGTTCTGCATAAAATACCTTACCTTCTTAAAACTCCCTTGTATCCAGGGATGGATATGTAACTTAGTTTAGACCATTAAGATATAAGCAGAAGTTTCTCAGGATATTTTTAAAAGGGGACACAGCTGACATCTGTATTTTTCATATTGACTTTGCATTTCTTTCCACCCATCTCACAGAGATGAATAGCTATTTCATAACTAGGGTGGCAAAAGTCTTACAGTGAGGATCATAGAACAGGAAGGAGCCTGGTTCTCAAGCGATAGCTCTGGTCTACCTACCCTGGATCCCTTGTTATGAGAGAAAAATAAACTAATTTGTTTAATCTCTTGTGGCTAGGTTCCTATTAATGCAGCTAAGTTCAGTCCTGATTGATAGAGATGGATTGTAGGGGAAAGGAAAAATAATTGAAAAAAAAAGTAAGAGCAATTCTAACTGGAAGTTGAAGCCCCAAGAATTGTGAGGGTGGAAGCAGCCCAGCACCAGCCTTGAGCACCCCAACCCCATGTCCATGCAGACAGGCCACCCACCAGTGGTCAACAGCCACTCTGCACTCCCCACCCCAAGGCCATATAGCCAATGACATGGAAAGCCTACTGTGCCATCCAGTGGGTCTGCACCCACCACATGAAGCAAGGCTTTCCAGCTAGCTGGACTGTGGGCCAATCCCACCAACCAGTATGCCCACAGCACTCAGCCCTGCCACAACAGAGGGGTGAATGGAGCCCACATAGAAAGTACTCCTAGAACATATAGTTCTGATGACCACAGGGGATTTGCTTTTAAATCTAATTGGATATCTTCTATATAAGGTCTCTTCTCCTAGATCAGGAAATGTAATCAACCTACCTGACACAAAGAAATAAACATAAGGAAGTAGACAAAATGATAGACAGAGGAATACTTTCCAAATGAAGAAATAAGACAAAAGCTCAGAAAAAGAACTAAAATTTAGAGGTAAGAAATCTACTGGATAAAGAGTTCAAGTTAATGATTGTAAAGATGCTCATTGAGCTCAAGAGAAGGATGGATGAACACAGTGAAAATGAGAATTTCAGCAGTTAGCAAAGGTAAAGGAGAATTAAATGGAGCTGAAGAAAACAATAACTGAAAAAAAGAAAAACTAGAAAGAATCAACAGCTAATTCGATGATACGAAGGAATGAATCGGGAATCTGGAATACAGAGTAGTGTAATCATTTAAGCTAACCAGAAAAAAAGAATTAAAAACATGAGGATAGTTTAAGAGACTTCTGGAACAAAATCAAGTGTACTAACTTTCACATTATGAGTCCCAGAAGAAGAGAGAGAGAAAGGGGCAGAACTAATTTGAAAATGTAGATTCTGATTGCTAGAATTTTGTTAAGGATTTTTGCATCTATGTTCATCAGTGATATTGGCCTGTAGTTTTCTTTTTTGTGGCATCTTTGTCTGGTTTTGTTATTAGGGTCATGGTGGCCTCATAGAAAGGGCTTCCCTCATGGCTGTTTGGAAGTTTACCTTCCTCTGCAATTTTCTGGAAGAGTTTGTGTAGGATAGGTGTTAGCTCTTCTCTAAATTTTTGGTAGAATTCAGCTGTGAAGCTGTCTGGACCTGGGCTTTTGTTTGCTGGAAGATTTCTGATTACAGTTTCAATTTCCGTGCTTGGGATGGGTCTGTTAAGATTTTCTGTTTCTTCCTGGTTCAGTTTTGGAAAGTTGTACTTTTCTAAGAATTTGTCCATTTCTTCCACGTTGTCCATTTTATTGGCATATAATTGCTGGTAGTAGTCTCTTATGATCCTTTGTATTTCTGTGTTGTCTGTTGTGATCTCTCCATTTTCATTTCTAATTTTATTTGATTTGATTTTCCTCCCTTTGTTTCTTGATGAGTCTGGCTAATGGTTTGTCAATTTTATTTATCCTTTCAAAGAACCAGCTTTGGGCTTTGTTGATTTTTGCTGTGGTCTCTTTTGTTTCTTTTGCGATTATTTCTGCCCTAATTTTTAAGATTTCTTTCCTTCTACTAACCGTGGGGTTCTCCATTTCTTCCTTTTCTAGTTGCTTTAGGTATAGAGTTAGGTTATTTATTTGACCTTTTTCTTGTTTCTTGAGGTATGCCTGTATTGCTATGAACTTTCCCCTTAGCACTGCTTTTACAGTGTCCCACAGGTTTGGGGTTGTTGTGTTTTCATTTTCATTCATTTCCATGCATATTTTGATTTCTTTTTTGATTTCTTCTGTGATTTATTGGTTATTCTGCTGGGTGTACACACCGAGGAAACCAGAATTGAAAGAGACACGTGTACCCCAATTTTCATCGCAGCACTGTTTATAATAGCCAAGACATGGAAGCAACCTAGATGTCCATCAGCAGATGAATGGATAAGAAACCTGTGGTATATATGCACAATGGCGTATTATTCAGCCATTAAAAAGAATACATTTGAATCCGTTCTAATGAGGTGGATGAAACTGGAGCTGATTATATAGAGTGAGGTAAACCAGAAAGAAAAACACCAATACAGTATACTAACACATATATATGGAATTTAGAAAGATGGTAACGATAACCCTGTATGCGAGACAGCAAAAGAGACACAGATGTCTAGAACAGTCTTTTGGACTCTGTGGGAGAGGGCGAGGGTGGGATGATTTGAGAGAATGGCATTGAAACATGTATAATATCATATATGAAATGAATCGCCAGTCTAGGTTCGATACAGGATACAGGATGCTTGGGGCTAGTGCACTGGGATGACCCAGAGAGATGGTATGGGGAGGGAGGTAGGAGGGGGGGTTCAGGATTGGGAACACGTGTACACCCGTGGCGGATTCATGTTGATGTATGGCAAAACCAATACAGTATTACAAAGTAAAATAAAGTAAAAAAAAAAATTTTTTTTTTAAGAAAAAGAAAATGTAGTGTTGTTAGAATGAACTTAAGCAATCACCAACTTAAAATAATTACATGTATTTATACATGAACCTTATGGTAACCACAAACCACAAACCTATGTTATATACACCTACCAAAAAAAAGGAAACGGAAACTAAATATAACACTAAAAATAGTCATCAAATCATAAGAGAAGAGAGCAAAAGAAGAAAGAATTGAAAAAGTATGAAAACAACCAGAAAACAGTATATAAAATGGCAATAAGCACATACCTATCAATAATTTCTTTAAATATAAATGGACTAAGTGATCTAATCAAAAGACCTAGAGTGGTTGGATAAAACAAAAACACAAGAACCATATCTATGCTGCCTGTAGGAAACTTATTTCAGATGTGAAGATGAACACAGGCTGAAAGTGAGAGAATTTGGAAAAGTATTCCACACAAATGGAAGCAAAAAGAAATCTTGAGTAGCAATATGTATATCAGACAAACTTGACTTTAAAGCAAATATTGTAATAAGAGACAAAGAAGGACATAGCATGATAAAAAAAGATCACTCCAACAACAGGATATAGCAATTAAAATATATATACACCCATTATAGGAGCTCCTAAATAAATGAAGCTGATATTAGGAGATATAAAGGAAGAAACTGACACAATAACAGTATGAAACTTTAACATTCCACTTACATCAATGGACAGTTCATTTAGGCAGAACATCAGTAAGAAAACACTGGCTTTAAAGATTACATCAGCCCAGATTAAATTAATAGATATACAGACTGTTTCATCCAAAACAGCAGAATAAGCATTCTTTTCAAGTGCACGTGTAGTGTAACATTTTCCTGGGTAGATCACATGCAAGACCAGAAAACTTATGAGTTTTTACCTGAGTAGAACAAAAATATTAATTTGAAAAGATATCCACCCCAATGTTCATTGCATAGTATTTGGAAGCATCCTAAGTGTCCACTGGAAGCAAACTAAATGTCCATTGATATCTGAACAGATAAAGAAAATATGGAATATGCACACGCACACACACACACAATATATACACACACAGTGTTAATTACTTAGCCTGAAAAATGAAATTGTGCCATTGTGACAATATAGATGGATCTAGAAGGGGTTATGCTAAGTGAAATAGGTCAGAGATAAAAAGTGTATAATCTCATTTATATGTGGAATCTAAGGAACAAAGCAAACAGATAAACAAATAAAACAAAACAAAAGTAGACTCCTAGATTCAGAGAAGAAACTGGTGCTTCCCAGAGGGGAGAGTTGTGGGGGGTTGGGCAAAATAGTTGAAGAGGATTAAGGGATACAAACTTTCAGTTATAGAATAAATATAGCCCAGGAGATGTAACATACAGCGTAAGGAATACCATAATAACTTTGTATGGGATGGATTGTTACTAGACTTATCATATCAATCACTTTATAATGTATGCAAATGTCAAGTCTGTATGGAGTACACCTGAAACTAACATAATATTGTATGTCAACACTATTTCAACAGAAAAAAATGTTGTGAGAATGGAGAAAAGTAAACTTTCCTGATCTTAAATCAGTACTTAGCAAAAGTTCCAGTTCCTCTTTTCTTTCCTATTGAACTATTATGCATTCTTAGAACATCCATCCATTCATCATATAAATAAATATGTATGGTGCACTTGCTATATGTCAGGCATTGTGCTAGGTTCCAGGGATACAAAAACAGTTGTGATGTGGCTCCTCAGGAAGCACATGATCCAGTGAAAACGAGTAGCAGATTTAATCACAGGGACTTCCCTGGTGCTCCAGTGGTTAAGAACTCACCTTGCAATGCATGGGACATGGGTGGGATCCCTGGTCAGGGAACTAAGATCCCACATGCCTTGGAGTAACTAACCTCATGCATCACAACTACTGAAACCCACATGCCAGAGGTAGAGATTCCGTGCACCTCAAGGAAAGGTCCTGCGTGAGGCCCTGAAGATCCCACATGTCACAACTAAGACCTGACGCAGCCAAATCAATAAAGTGAATCAATATTAAAAATTTAATCATAAGTCTGGATTTGAAAATGGGACTCGAAAAATTTCTGAAATTCTAACATAGAAGAAATTATTCTCTTTCAGCTGTACTAACAATTTGAAGTTTAAATTGGTTACTGATACATTAGTACCACAGAAGAAAAGGGGCCTTCATGTTTTATTACTAGTGATCTTGAGTTAAGGAAACACACAATTAGCATCTTTCTAAAGGAAAATGAATTAAGTAGCTGAAGACAGAACGTCTTAGAAGACATGTAAATGCCACCTCTGGACAGTTATGGATGGTTACACTGCTTTGATAAGATTCTAGACACGCTAATCTCCACTTTTTCAAACCACTGCACCCCATCAAACATCTAACTTCTTAAGGCAGTAAAATGGACTAGTGTGTGTCATAGAACCTCTTTATGCCCTGATAATGCTCTGTTGTTTAGTTGCCAAGTCTTGTCCAACTCCTTTGCAATGCCATGGATTATAGCTCGCCAGGCTCCACTGTCCATGGGATTTCCCAGGCAAGAATAGTGGTAGGTTGCCATTTCTTTCTCTAGGGATCTTCCTGACTCAAGGATTGAACCCACGTCTCCTGCATTGGCAGACTGATTCTTTACTGCTGAGCCACCTGGAAAGCCCCTGATAGTACCCTAGGGATCGCAAAAAGAAATCCACTGCTAGCTCTTAGAATAAACATTAAATTTGAATATTGATACATAACTTTCAAGACATTCAGAAAACATTACTGGCCACCTGTTATGTACCTGAACCTGTGTTAGGTGATGAGAAGATGGAGTGGCATGTTGCTTGCCCTCAAGCTCCTGGGAGCCTGTGCTTGCAAAAGGAAACAAGCAGGCAGCAGTTTCCAGAGCAAGCACCTGGCAGAGCTGCAGGAGATGCATGGATGGTAGTTAGCAGGAAGCCTAACAGCTTTGATGGTATCAGAGCCCAAGAGAATCTTATAAATAGAGTAACTCAAGCAGTTTAGTGAGGCTACTGCAACAATGAGTAAGACTATTATTTCTCTGCCCAGATATTTGTGGACCTTATTACAAATAGGTATGTAACTTGAGGTTCTGTTTGCTTTCATATACTGAAAAAGTAAAAATGTGGGTCTTTGATGGAAGGAAGGGCACCTCATTATCCCTCTTTGTATGATGCATGCAGTGTGTTTTGAGATCTTGACTCTCAGGGATTTCTGAAAGTCATTTTCAAGCTTTTTATTTAAGTAACAATCTTGTGGTCTTTGTTTGATGGTAAATGATTTCTGCAAATGCTTTTATGCCTTTTAATTGCTTGCCCTTTAAGGAATGTGGGATAAGATAAAATGAAGAAGGTGCCTTTCCAGCTGTTTCATTGCTCCTTTGCTTCCCACAGTGGATTGTTGTGCCTTTTAGGACAGATACTGAATATTGTTTTCCTCCTAATTATTTCTGCAGAGGGATAGTAGCAGCTCTCTGACGTTGAGTGATGATCCCTGCTATTATTAAGATTTTGTGAGTGTGTGTTTTGAAAACAGTGTCACTGATATATGACTGCAATTTTGTTTCATTTCACAAAAGTCAGTAAGGATAGAAAAACCTTCGAAAGGCCAACCGGTCCATCCCCCTACTCATTTCCAGAAGTGACTTCCTGAAACCTGTTGTTAGATATTCTTATCTGTTTTTGTTGTTGTTGACAACATCATAATAAGAATATATTAAAACCACTCATCCTCAACAAGACGTAGGAGAAGGCCATATCCTAGGTAGCATGACTTTTAGGGACTTGTCTACTAAGACTGACATCTAGATGAAGAGCTGAATAATTACTACTGTTGCATAGCTCCAGGGGGCAGTGTTTGAATCAGAGTCTACTTGGATGGTGACCTTGGCACCGTGGAATAATAATCCACAAAGTCAAACCTCACAGCTTTGAGCTAATATACTTGAAATCTGCCCACCTTAGCATCATACATTTTGGGAGTCTGCTTGCTTTCCCAAAAGACTCAAGGTCATATATTAAAATTTCATCTAAAATTTGACCCTATTCTATGTCTAAGTGTTTTAAATTTTTTACCAGAGGCAAACGAAAGCCCAAGAAAAACTCACTGTATTTAAAATCCTGTACTTATACCCATTGCACAGTAAAAATGAACACAAAGGATGACTTCTCTGTTGAGTTGCTGTGGGCAACGCCGGGGTCTGGAAATTCAACCTTTTTTTGATTTGTGAGTCTATGCTTTCCAGGCTACATTAATGAACCAGCCAATAGCCCTGACATAGGTGGACAGGCTCTGAAGCCCAAGTGAGCCAATTTGTGTGGGAAGGAATAATTCATGTGGAAGAAAAAACAAGAATAACATCTAAGTTTGGTCAGTATGTTATACTTTAAAAAGTTCTTGGACACTAGACTGAGCTTCTTTAAATCAAAGACCATTGTAAATTCTTATGTCATAGTTTAAAGTAAATTCTCAATAAAAGATTTATTGAGCTAATTAACATTTGTTTCTGACCCTCTTTACAACATTTCAAGTTAGGAAATGCTGCTGTTTTTCAGATAATGGATTGGAGATTGAGAGTCAACTTGCTCAAGATAATGTTGGTTCATAGCAGAACTGGGAGAGGGAATGTGAACCCCTGCCCACTGGTGCATCAGCAATGCACCATCCACGACCCTAGTTACCTTCCAATCGTCCGCACTCAGGCTCTCCTCTCAATCACCACACAATTTCAAGGTCCACACAAATTACATTGTCTCTTCTGGTTCAAATATCTGGTTTAGAGTAAAAGCTTTTTTCTAAATCTGTTAAATCTTCTTGTCATCTTGAATGCAGTCAAACTTCAGGATAGAATGAACAAATTCTAGATGGCAATAATAGGGTGCTTCCAGGCGGATATTTCTTACTTACTTCTTACCTACTTTATTCTGCTTCTCAACATTCCACTCAGAACTGTTTGATTCACCCAGGAAGAAAAAATAGAATAAAAAAGTCTGACTTGCAGTTGGAGCTCTGTCCTGATGGTTATCTAATGACTTTTTTTACTTTGTCATTTGAGGCTATAATTATTTGCAGTCTACCAATATAATTATACTAAATTTTGCAGAAAGACAATAGAAAATGAGAATATGTTTTCTTTTCTTTCTGGGATGACTATCTTATCTGTATCATTAAAAGAACGCATTCAGGCAAATGTAAAAATTTGTACTAGTTTTCATGGAATTTCCTATGATCTACTTCCTTGTGTCTAAATCCTATCTGTTTTTCAAGGTTGCTGAAATCCCTGTCTTCCTTAAGCTTTCTATGGCAATTCTATCTCCCAATAGGAGCTTCCATATCTGACATCAACACATTTTTGTTGATGTATAATTCACATGCCATAAATGAATCCTTATAAAGCATACAATTGAACCATTTTTAGTATATTCACATAACTATGCAATTATCACCAAAATCTAAGTTTAAAATATTCCATCCCCAAAAATGCACCCTGTGTTAGCATTTATTTTCTATTAGCATTCACTCTCCAATCTCACTCTCTTCAGCTCTAGGCAATCACTAATTAACTCTCTACCTCTATGGATTTGCCTACTCTAGACATTTCATGTATTAATAAATGGCACAATACATGTGGTCTTTTTTAACTAACATCGTTCACTTAATATATTTTCAGATATATTCATGTCGTAGCATGCACTGACACTTCAGTTTTTTATATCACTGAATAATATTCCATTGTATGGATATACCACTTTTTGTTTACCCATTTATAATTTTTGGCTGTCATGAATAATGCTGTTATAAACATTCATATAGAAGATTTTGTATATAACTAGGAAGGGGATTTCTAGGTCTTACAATAATTTTTTGAGAAATTGCCAAATATTTTTAAAGTGGCTGAGCCATTTTATAATCCCACCAGAAATGAATGAGCATTCTAATATCTTTACATCCTCACCAACACTTGTTATTGCCATTCGTTATTATTTAGCTATCCTAGTGGGAGTAAGTAGTATCTAATTGTGTTTTGATATGTGTCTCTCTTTAATAATGACTATATCTTTTATGTGCTTATGAACAGTTCTTCATAATTTTTTGCAAACTGTCTTTTAAAATGAGTTTTTATTAATTAATTGAGTTCTTTATTTGACACAGATATATGCAGTTATCAGTTATAAGATTTGAAAATATTTTATCCCATTCTATTTGTCTTTCACTTTCTTGATGGTCTCATTTGTACACATTAATTTTAGTGTGGTCAAATTTCTATTTTTATCTTTTATTGCTTATGCTTTTGGTATCATATCTAAGAAACAACTGTTGAAACTGATGTCATGAAAACAATAAACAGTGTTTTGTTTGGAAAATTTTAAGTTTTTGGTATTATATTTAGGTCTATTACACATTTTGAGTTAACTATTGAATAGGTGGTAGGTAGGGGTCCAACCTTACTAATTTAAATGGGGTAACTGGTTTTCTCAGCACCCTTTATTGAAAAGACTATTCTTTCCCCCATTGAATTATCTTGACATCCTTGTAGAAAATCAGTTAACCATAGATGGATGAATTTATTTCTGTATATTCTCAATTATATTCCACTTATCTATATATCTGTCCTTATGGTAACACCATACTGTTTTGATTACAAGTTAAGTTTTCCTTTCATGTCATTTAACACAATTTATTCTATACATTTGTTTTGTCAGTATACAGCATATAAGAAGTTAGCATCATCCCTAATCCTATTAGATTTAAAATTTTTGATTTGTTTTTAATTTTTATTGGAATATAGTTGATTTACAATGTTGTGTTTGTTTCAGGTATACAGCAATGTAATTCCATCACATATATATCTATACAGTTTCCTTTATAGGTTATTACAAGATATTGAGTATGGTTCCTTGTGCTATACAGTAAATCCTTGTTGATTACCTATTTTATATATAGTGGTATGTGTATTTTGAACCCAAACTCCCAATTTATCCCCTCGTCCTTTTTGATAGCCATGTTTGTTTTATATGTCTGTGAGTCAATTTCTGTTTTATAAGTAAGTTTATTTGTATCATTTTTTATATTCCACATATAAGTGGTATCATACAAGTTCAGTTTTGAAACTGGAAGTGTGAATCCTCCACCTTTGTTTTTCAAAGTTGTTTTTGGCAATGTGAAATCCCTTGTAATTTTATATGAATTTTAGAATCAGTTTTTCTGTTTATGTAAAGAGAAACGCCTTTGGGATTTTGATGGAGATTTCATTGAATTTGTAGATCACTTTAGGGAGTATTGTCATGTTAACAATGTTCAGTTTTCCAATCAGTAAACTTGGCATGTCTTTCTATTTATTTAATTCTTTAATTTTTTAAAGCAACATTCCATAGTTTTCAGTATACAGGTCTTACATTTCCTTGATGTGCTAGTCTGTTAAGGATGCTATCCTAAAATATCACCAACTGCTGATGTTTCTTCTGCTGCTGCTGATCAATCTCTATGTCATGTCCAACTCTTTGGTGACCCCATAGACTGTAGTCTGCCAGACTCCTCTGTCCATGGGATTTCCCAGGCAAGAATACTGGAGTGGGTTGTCATTTCCTTCTTTGGGGGATCTTCCTGACCCAGGAACTGAACCCGTGTCTCCTGCTTGACAGGCGGATTCTTTACCACTGAGCTACCTAGAAAACCCACCACCAACAGGGTGCCTTATAAACAACAGAAATGTACTGCTGATGGTTCTGGAGGCTGGGAAGTCTAAGATCAGGGTACCACCATGGTTGCTTTCTTGTGAGGGCCCATGCCCTTGTTCATAGCCAGCATCTTCTCACTGTGTTCTCAATGGTAGAAGAAGCTAGAGGTCTCACTGGAACCTTTTTCATGTGGCACTGATCCTATTTGTAAGAGCATCACTCTCATGGTGTAAGCATCTTCTAAAGGGCCCATTTAGTAATACCATCATATGTGAGGCTTAGGATCTCAATGTATGAATTTTGGGAGGATGCAAACATTCAGACCATATCACTTGATCAAATTTATTCCTAAATATTTTATTCTTTGTGATGTCATTGTAAATGAAATTGTTCTCTCAATTTGATTTTCTAATTGTTTATTGCTCAGTTCAGTTCAGTCACTCAGTCATGTCCGACTCTTTGCAACCCCATGAATCGCAGCACTCCAGGCCTCCCTGTCCATCACCAACTCCCGGAGTTCACTCAGACTCGCGTCCATCAAGTCGGTGATGCCATCCAGCCATCTCATCCTCGGTCGTCCCCTTCTCCTCCTGCCCCCAATCCCTCCCAGCATCAGAGTCTTTTCCAATGAGTCAACTCTTCACATGAGGTGGCCAAAGTACTGGAGTTTCAGCTTTAGCATCATTCCTTCCAAAGAAATCCCAGGGCTGATCTCCTTCAGAATGGACTGGTTGGATCTCCTTGCAGTCCAAGGGACTCTCAAGATTGCTAGTGTATAGAAATTGATTTTTGTATATTCTCCTTATATTCTGAAACCTGACTGAACTCATTTTTTAGCTTTAATAGTTTTCTAGTGAATTCCTTAAGATTTTCTATTTTTATCACCAAATAGAGATGTTTCTACTTCTTTCTTTCCAATCATAGTGCCTTTATTTCTTTTTCTTGCCTAATTGTACTGACTAAAACCCCCAATACAATGTTGAACAGAAGTGATAAGAGCAGACATCCTTTTATTGTTTTTGATTATAAGGGGAAATCCTTTAGTTTCTCACTTTTAGTTAATATGAAGATAGCTGTGGGGTTTTCATAAATTAAGGCAGTTTCCTCCTGTTCCTAGTTTGCTGAGTGTTTGTGCTGTGAAATTATGTTGGAATTTGTCATATGCTTTTACTGTCTTTTTTGAGATGATTGCTTGATTTTTATCCTTCATTTTATGAATATTGTATATTAATTGATTTCTATATGTTAAACCAACCTTGGATTCCTGGGTTAAATTCCATTTTTATGCTAACACTTCTTATATGTTGCTGAATTCAGTTTTCTAGTATATTGTTAAGAATTTTTGCATCTGTATTCATAAGGGGATATAATTTTCTTTTCTGGTGATACCTTTGAGTGGTTTTGAAAGTAGGGTTACTGGCTTCACAGAATGAGTTGTAAAGTGTTCCTCTTCTATTTTATTTTTTTGGAAGGGCTTACTAAGAATTTGTGTAAACACTTAAATGTTTAGAAGAATGTAACAATGAAGTCATCCGGTCCTGGACTTTTCTTTGTTGGGTGTTTTGGGGTCAGAGGATTTATAGGCAAAGAGGACAGGACGATATACTGGATTTTGACTGCTTTTTCAGAAACAGAAAGCCAAAGTAGCTGGAACTGAAGTGATTCCTCATTGCCTGCATGTTGAAATTTAATCTCTTTGGCTTGGTTCATGACTCTTCCTAATGGGGAACTTGCTTAACCTCTCCAGCCTCATTCATCTCTTGTCACTACTTCTCTCATACTGTAAGCATCATCTATGCTGAACGAATGATAATAAATTATTCTCTTCCAGGCACTATGTTAAGTCTATAACCCAATCTCAGTTAGCAATTCAGTTTCCCAGAAATTAAAGCCCTTCTTATTTCATGACTTTATTCACAAAGTTCCCACTTTGCAATGACGATGCCTTTTGTTCATCCCTGCTGTAACCCTGCTTCAGTCTTGTGCAGTTACCAAACACCTACTCATGGTTTAAGACTCAAGTGTCACTTTCACTATAAAGACTTTTTAGGTTCCCAAATAAAATATCAGTGAAGAGCATCTAACAAATTTGAGTACTTTTTCTTAAGCTGCTATTCTCGTGTACTATAAATAACTGATGGCAATAACCAAATTTGATTCATCCCTTTATCTCAAATCTAGTAGAACGCCTGTCACATAGTAAACATTCAACAAATATTTGTTAAACTAATAGACAAACCTAGCTATCTACAATGGGTTTTTCTCCAGCATTGTGTACAGCTGAGATGTTATTATGCTTCTCTGTGCTTCTCACAGCACCTGATATGATACTGATAAATGCTCATTGAAGTTAACTCAGCTGAATGACAATTTAATATTATAATGTCAGTAGCACATTTTGAACCCTTCAGTAAAAAGGACCATAAAACTTGAAAGTAGCTGTAGAAGCTAAAGATGATAAAAATCTATTTGGATGACATCTTTTATTGAAAATACAGAAACAAATCTGTTGTGTTTTCAAACATAATTATACTTGAAAATTTTCAGTATAACAGAGCTGTGTTTGGGGATTCTGGTTATCATCACAACACTGCTTGATACTAGGGGAGGAGAAACTCATTTTAGAAGCTTTTCAGTGACAAGTTTTGCTTTCTGTATCTGGAAGCTATCCCCAGTGCTGTTTACTTAAATGTCTTGGAATATGGAAAACTCAGCGTCATTGTAGGGTCCGCATTGGGAGGAGCACATTTAGTATAGCTTACATTCGCTGTCATAAGACATAGGGAGCTTGGAGTGGCAGCATTACCTGTAGTACCAGTGACAATACATCACTGCTACCTAAGTAAGGTCTGTGCTTGTTAGCATTAATATTTGGGGTTTGTATTAGTCAGAGTTTTCCAGAGAAACAGAAATAATAGGATATATATGTATGAATCCATAGTGAAGAATAGGGAAGCCTGGCATGCTGCAGGCCATGGGGTCACAAAGAGTCAGACATGTCTTAGAGACTGGACAACAATATATATTTATATATATGGAGATTTTTTTTTTTTTTTAACTAAGGAATTGGTTCACATGATTATGGGTACTGGCAAATCCAAAATTTGTAGGGCTGGCTGGCAGGCTAGATACCCAGGCTAGATTGATAATGCAGTATAACACAAATAGAAGGCTGGAAACTCAGGTAGGCGTTAATGCAGCAGCTTTGAGACAGGATCTTCTGGGAAACCTGTTCTTGCTCTTAAAGCCTTTGACTGCTTAGGTGCGATCCAACTCACACTATTGGGGGTAATGTCCTTTACTTAAAGTCAACTGACGGTAGATGTTAACTACATCTACAAAACACCTCAGAGACGCATAGATCAGTGTTTGATTAAATATTGATTCTGTAGCCTAGCCAAGTTGATACATAAAGCAAATCATTACAAAGTTCTTTGTCACTTGGGCCTGCCTCTCTCCCATTTCACAACTTTGAATGCCTTTTTATGCCCTATATCAGACTATTCCTCACACCCACACTTCCCTGCCTTTTGGTGCCTTTGCTGCCCACCCCATGCCCCCTCTAGAGTCTTTCTCTAGATCAGCTATCAGATTCCTCCTTTCCTCCCTTTAGACCCAATGCAAATACCCTTTGCCTTCACAAATCTTGGCCACTTTCCTGTTTAGATATCATCTCTCCTTCTCTAAAACCCCCAACAGATTTCCTGGCAGTACAGACAAACTTGGCTTCATATTATTCTAAAATGTATTCACAGCAACCACCCTCCTCCTTGTGGCCTGAAAGAATAAAAAAACCTCATGCTTTTTTGTTTTGTTTCAAATTTTTTATCATCTCTGTGGTGTATAGAGTTTTCATTCATATACCGATCTTTATACTTCCTCTGTGCCAGGCCCTGTGCTAACCGCCCACGTATGTAAAGATCAATTAGACAAGTTTTCAGCACTTTGAGAGTTTATAGCCCAGTAAAGGAGAGTGAATAAGTAACCTGTAGGTGTCCATAAGTATTTGCTGAACTGAATCACTTCCTGCTGTAGAGGTGTGATCACTTTCCCCTCAGTGTCTCCTCACCCTAATCCTCCTACATATAGGCATTAGCCAGAGCAGACAGCCGGCCGGTAGTGGGCTGGAAATTCTGTCCTCATAAAACCTGTAAAGGAATATAGTGTGTGGTATGATCTGAGGAGCATCAAAGCAGTCAACTGATCCAAAAATAGCTCTGTTGCTAAGATGTGTAATGCTTGGTATACTACCATTGGGAATCCTCTCATTTGGGTTTAGAGTTATCCAATCTCCAAATGTATCTGGGAGATACTACTTAATACATGATATCTCCTGATATCTCCTTTAAAATTCCTTTCTCCTCCTTCTTTAGCTCTGTATCCTCTCCTTTAAGGGACCTAACTGGCCCTCCCTGAAGACTCTCACCACCTTGAGGAGTTAGGGACTTCTGCTCTGGGTCCCCACAGCACTCTGCCTATTACAACATACATTTTCCATCCTTTGTTGTTTAGCTGTTTATTTGCCCAAGCTGCCCACTAGACTGAGCTCTTAAAGGGAAAAAGGGAGTCTTCACCTCTGTTATCCCAACATTTAGCATAGTAGCAGACACACAGTGGGATGCTCTGGAAGGATTCCTGGTATGACTAAGTGGTTCTTTGGTAGAAAGAGCCCTGTGCCTATCTAGAGGATAGGCTGGATGAAAGGGAATCAAAGGGCAAAGATAGAGGGCATTTAAGAAAAGAGTCCTTAAGGAGACAACTTTACTGCCTGGGGGCATCCTTGATCCTGCTTTTTGCTGTTGTCCACTTTTTGCTTTCATTCATGAATAAAGCACCTTGTGAATTAAACATGCTCTTTTCTTTTGTTCTATGAAACACAATCTAAAGCACTGTCAGCTGGCAGGGTGTTTTTCTCAAAGCATTTGTTGAGTGTAAAAGTGGCTACAACATGCTTCACTTATAAAAGCAAAATACTTTCAAAATATCTTTTATTTCTGCTTGAATTGAGACCATAAACCTTTTGTCATGCTTGTCTCTCCCATCCTCCACACTTTGCCTTTGCTCAAAGTATATGCTAGTAAAGATGGCCAACAAAGTATTTTTTTCCAAGTCCTCTGTGGCTGCAAGAAACACAGACATATGCAAGTTTTCTCAAGTAATAGGGCTAGCATTTTTAAGGTGCATATAGATTGGAGCTGAAGCCAAGATGCCCTCGGAGTCCTGTGTTCTTATCTGTTGCTCTCTCATTAGCTGACTGAGCTCTATATTTCTCATGATGTCTCCTCTGTAGATATGCTCCGTTTGCCTCTTGCTCCTCCTCCCCTACATGTCTCTTCTCTTTTCTCATATCTTCTGCTTACCTATAATTTCTTCTCTTGCACAGCTTCAAGTGACCAATCATGGCTACCCCAGACGCTGACCACCTTATGACATTTAAGCTTCAAAACATATGCCTCCAAATAGCCTCTGGTTCATAAAAATTTTAATTTTTCCACAAATGTATTTTTCAAATTAATTTTTAGCAGATTTGATCCATAGATTGGTTAATTTCCCATAACACAATCATGAGTCGGTCCTATATTGTAGCTACCTGTCAGTTATTCTGTATGTGTGTGTGTGTCTGGCTCTTTGGCAGGGACTGTAGCCTGTCAGGCTCCTCTGTCCATGGAATTTTCCAGGCAAGAATACTGGTGTGATTTACCATTTCCTATTCCAGGAGATCTTCCCAACCCAGGGATCAAACCTGCATCTTTTGCTTCTCCTGAATTGGCAAGCAGATTCTTTACCACTGCCACCTGGGAAGCCCATCACTTATTACCACTAGGTTATTTATTATATATGTTTATGTTATAATATATATTATACTTTAAAATATAAATGTAATATAGTTATTACTGCTAGGGCAGAGCTAAATTTTCTCTTGTTATTTTCCCCAGAACCTAGCACAATTCCTGGCACCCTATAGGTACTCCAGATATTGAATGCATGGATAAATGAGGCTCCTGACACCCTTGCTTCTCGCTCACCCTCTTCTAATGCACCTTCAAAAAAGTAATCATTCCAGAACACCAATCAAACCGTGATAGTCCCTGTTTAAAATTACTAATGACTTTTATCATCCAAATCAGTATGAGGATATTTATTGCCTACTTCTCCAGCTTTATCCCCTGCCACTCAATTTCTTGTCCTTATGTTTTTACAAAGCCAAAGACACTCATGAAATATATTATGCTGTTCCATGTCTTGCCTTTGTACATGGAAGAATCAATAGAAATGCAAAGTATAGGACAGAGTGAAGAGGGTCTTGGAGATAGGTTAATAAGATGTCTAAATGCTTTAGGAAAGGTTTCTCCAGGCCAGAATATTGAAGTGGGTAGCTGTTCCCTTCTCCAGGAGATCTTCCTGACCAAGGGATTGAACCCTGGTCTCTCTTATTGCAGGCAGCTTCTTTACCGGCATGGATTAAGCCCAGGTCTCCACCATTACAGGCAGATTCTTTACCAGCTGAGCCACTAGGGAAGATCAGGAATACTGGAGTGGGTAGCCTATCTCTTCTCCAGGGATCGTCCCAACCCAAGAGTTGAACCAAGGTCTCCTGCATTGTAGGTGAATTCATTACCAGCTGAGCTACCAGGGAAGCCCCTGAATGCTTTAGCTAATGTATAAATCTCACAAAACTTACCACTGCCTTCTACATAATAAGCATTTGGTATGTTCTTACTAGAGTGGATTAACAAGTGGCATTCATGTTTTTTATCTTGCCTCAGATCCAGTAGGAATGAGTGAATGAAAGAAACCAAAAAGGGTGAGTTCATGAACATGAACAGTTTCACCTTTTCTCAAACTCAATAGCTGTTATTGTGACTAACAAAGCGACTCTTGTGAGTTGAACACTAACAAAAAGTAATAAGAAGAGTGTTTATGATGTCATCATAAATATTTATAAAAGGGACATGATGCAGTGTTTTGTGAAATGTAGGTTATGAAAAGTTAGACTGTGAATGTTCATTTAAATTAAATCACTAAACACCTGAAACTTGTATAGTGTTTTCTGATTTACAGAACACACTCACATTGATTATCTTATTTAAATTTAAATTTCTCAACCTCCATTGGACCATCGTCTTCAGAGTGTAAACATTCTATAATATTTCCATCCTTAAGATTGCCTCTCTGGACCTCGTATTCCCCATCAGAAACAACTGCTATGTGTCTTCTTTTTTACAACAAAAAGAAGCTGTGACTGTCTCCCTCTACTTTCTCATCTGACATTCTCTCCTTAGTCAACTCAGATCTGATTTTCATTCCCACAATTCCACTGAAATTGCTTTTATGCACATAATTAGGAACCTATACCTTATCTATTTACTCCCTCCTCTTCAAAACATTCTTCTTCACCTATCTTCAGACACAGTATATTGCCCTGATTTTCTAACTACTCACTGGCTCATCCTCCTTCTCCATCTTGTCATAGTCTACCCTTATGAGTCTACACTATGAAGTTCCTAAGGTAACCTCAACCAAATCCTTGTTTTTAATATCGTCTGCAACCTGGTGACTCCCACATTAACAGCTTCAACCCAGTTCACGCAGTAAGGTTCCAAACTTTTGTATGCGAGAATCTTCTCAACTCTCTCTCTAGATAAGCATCTCAAGCTTAAACAAAATTCTGGAAAACCCTGTTGTGGTACTAGTGCTCCCCTTCTTGAGAAGTGGTACTAAGTTCACCCAGGCGCCCTAGCCAAACATCTAGATGTCATTGTTAATGCCTCTTTCTTCAGGCCGAATATTTCATCAATCAGTAAGTCTTCATTAACTCTACCTTATGATGTTACCTGCAATCTGACGACTTATTACCATCTCTGCCTCTACCAATCTAGGTAAAGCCAACATTATCACCAGCGTGGACTTCTGAAATACCCTTCTAACTGGGCTCTCTGCTCCCTTTCTTTCCCCTAGTTATTCTGTTCTCCACTGAACAGCCAGGGTAGTCGTTTTAAATGTTAAAACACTCATGGGATTCCTTTCTCATTCTATTTAAAACTCACAGTCTTTTTCAGAACCTATGACATCTACTTCTTCCTTTCCAGGTTTATTTCTACCTTAAGGTATTGGCACTTACTAGTCCTGTCTGGAATATTCTTTTACCACATTTTCCCACGATTCACTACCTGAATTCCTTCTGATTTTACTCAAAGTAATCCTCCCCCACAGTTCCATATCCCTTAACTCACTTTATATTTTTCTTATTCACTTACTTGTCAATATATAATATATTTGCTTAATTCATTATCACCCCTGTTTTTCTCAGTAGAACATCAGTCCAGGCATTGTATTATTTCTAGAGGCCCAACAAATATTTGTTGAATGAGAGAATGAGTTCAGTTCAGTTCAGTCGCTCAGTCATGTCCGACTCTTTGTGACCCCATGAACTGCAGCACAGCAGGCCTCCCTGTCCATCACCAACTCCTGGAGTCCACCCAAACCCATGTCCATTGAGTCAGTAATGCCATCCAGCCATCTCATCCTCTGTCGTCCACTTCTCCTCTTGCCCTCAATCTTTCCCAGCATCAAGGTCTTTTCCAATCAGTCAGCTCTTTGCATCAGGTGGCCAAAGTATTGGAGTTTCAGCTTCAACATCAGTCCTTCCAAAGAACACCCAGGACTGATCTCCTTTAAGTTGGATCTCCTTGCAGTCCAAGGGACTCTCAAGAGTCTTCTCCAACACCACAGTTCAAAAGCATCAATTCTTCAGTGCTCAGCTTTCTTTATAGTCCAACTCTCACATCCATACATGACCAATGGAAAAACCATAGCCTTGACTGGAGGGACCTTTGTTGGCAAAGTAATGCCTCTGCTTTTTAATATGCTGTCTAGGTTGGTCATAACTTTCCTTCCAAGGAGTAAGCGTCTTTTAATTTCATGGCTGCAATCACCATCTGCAATGATTTTGGAGCCCAGAAAAATAAAGTCAGCCACTGTTTCCAATTTTTCCCATCTATTTGCCATGAAATGATGGGACCAGATGCAACTCGAACATAAATCCTTTGACTAGAGATTGAGTATTTCTTTTCCCTAACCCTAAAGAAAAGTGATAATCTTTGCATTTTATGATATCTCCAGAATATTCTGAGGAAACATTTTGAGAAGCTTGACTTCAGATTCTTGTAGGTAAATGAGGATTTGTTGTATTAGTGCAATGATGTAATTGCAGTTGGGGTTGGTGTGGTGCAGGCTTGTGATAGAAACATCGGTAGCATTCCATTGGCTCAGAATCACCTCACACTAGTGCTCTACTGTGTAGATTTTTGCATAAAGCCAAAAGTGGCAGGAAAAAAAAACACCCTAAAAAGTAGGAATTCTTAGATTTAAAATTTTGACACTAAGTACAGTGTATTATTTCCATGTTACAGATATAAACCTTTCTCTAAGTTACAGAGAAATTAAATTGTTTGTTACCTGTTAATTGGAAAAATGTGATTTGAATTTAGGTCTGTGGGTATCTGACCACTGCCCCCTCCTCTGTTGTCCACCACATCGCATTGCCACAGCTTTCTACTCCTCTAAAGGAGCTAGCACTGAGCCAATACTTTAACACTGGCACAGTCTGCTTAGGGATTTGTTATTGCTGTTGTTCCTTTGCTCTTTGATGGAGACAAGTATTGAGTATAGTTATAGAGAAAATTTTCTAGCTATCCAAGTGGCCCCACACAAGTCTCTGCTTAAGTTTCTTTATTTGCAAAATGACCAAGTTGGATTCAGTGACCTCTGAGATAATTTTTTTCTCATGGAAAATTTTCTAAAGATCTTAGTGCCTCTGAAGATCTAATTATACTGACTGTGCCTCTGAGATTTATTTAAATATGAAAACAAAGAGCCATCAAGAGGAGGTTCTCCATTAGCCTTCATGATCAGAAGCCAAGTTGGCTTCCAGCCCTCCAGCAATAATTCCAGAGTGGTGCTGTCAGAACATCAATATGTTATTATTTCCAGATCAGACTCCTATCCTAAAGTACATGTGTGCATTGTCAGGAAGGAATTTAAAAATATCCAGGTACATCTGATCTTTTGAAAGATGAAAAACCCAGTTCTTTTCTTTTCTTGAAAATTATACTACATACTCCCAAATCATACAAACACATTATGTTGGAATGGTTCCTATGAGTACCTTTTTTGGCATTCAAATTGGGTGCTTGACAACCCCCACAGAACATCTGGAGCTCTCTAGATGACCACACTGAGAGGTGAAATCAGTGTGGTGAAGCTCTTTTCAGCACAGACATGCACAAACAAGCACAGGTGTGCAAACTCGAGCAGAAACACACACATACATGCCCATAGAGTGGCCTTTGTTTTCTTTGGAATCTGTTCTTAGGCTGGGAAATTGTCTCCCGTGGACACCTTTTGATATCAGCCAAGTCTAAAATATTGGGATCATCTTACTCTAAGTGTGTTTCTGGTTTAACACTCTATTCTTTGAATAAGAAAATCAGTTTGTGTTTTTAGAATCTCTTTGCTAAAGAGATTTGCTACAGAAGCTCAAATTATTCTTTAATTCATATTTATATGGTATTTTATTGTTTACCAAGGGTTTGCATTGCACACTAAGTTATCGACCAAACCTATGAAGTTGGTGGTAACTATTATTTATGTGCTTTGTGTGCTGTGCTTAGTCACTCAGTTGTGTCTGACTCTTTGAGACCCCATGAGCTATAGAGCAGCAGGCTCCTCTGTCCATGAGGATTCTCCTGGCAAGAATACTGGAGTGAGTTGCCATACCCTCCTCCAGGGGATCTTCCCAACCCAGGGATGAACCCAGGTGTCCCGCATTGCAGGTTTCTTTACCATCTGAGCCATCAGGGAAGCCCTACTGTTAAAGATGAAGACTCTGATGGTATCCATGACTTATCCTGGGACATATAACTAATCAGTGGTGGAGCTTCTGATAGCACAGAGCAAGGGCTTTAAAGCCAAAGATATCCAGACTGGATTCCTAAGTTCACACAGTAGTTACATGACCTCCAGTAGGTAACTTCATCTCTTGCATCTTTGGTTCCATTATCTTAAGAATGGAATTAATGATATCAAAATTACATAAGCTTCTTTGGAGAATTAAATAAGAAACCATATAAAGCCCTTAACACTCATCACTGCCAATGTGGGTACTTATCAATGCCAAGTAGGTATTCATCAAATGACTCTAGTTTTAATCCAAGAGCTTTTACTGCTGAAAAAAACAGTGCTCTAGTCAGTGTTGGTATCATGGGGGTCTTTGTAATCTCCACACTTTTATTGCACTGAATGGTCAGGGCTGAGGTGCTTTGAGACTCTTTAAGGATTTTCCACAGCCTCAGTTTACACTTAGTAGATAATTAACGCACGGAAAAGCTGTGCTCTCCCAAAGTTCTTTAGCAGTAAGGTTCATGGACTTATCTACTTCACATTCTATCAATCTGGTGACACTTTACTCTCACACACATATAGAATCTAACCATCTGTGGCTTCTGGGTAAGGGTAAGCAGCTGTTCCATAGTCTGTTGATGCTGCCATCTGGGATTAGTATCTAACAGAGCAGGTACATTTTGTTAGAACATAAATCAGGCCTCAAATAAACCAACTAGTTTCGCTCTGTTCTGTGACCATAGAGCTCAGCTTGCTGCCCAATCTATCCTGGTTTCTGGTCACAGTGCATGGATGACGTGGTGCTGGTAAACTGAGAAATGACTTAAGGTATGACTTAAGGTTACTACTAGGCTAATGGATTGGAGAAGGCAATGGTACCCCACTCCAGTACTCTTGCCTGGAAAATCCCATGGATGGAGGAGCCTGGTAGGCTGGAGTCCATGGGGTCGCCAAGAGTCGGGCACGGCTGAGCGACTTCACTTTCGCTTTTCACTTTCAATCATTGGAGAAGGAAATAGCAACCCACTCCAGTGTTCTTGCCTGGAGAATCCCAGGGACGGGGGAGCCTGGTGGGCTGCCGTCTGTGGGGTCGCACAGAGTCGGACACGACTGAAGCGACTTAGCAGCAGCAGCAACAGGATAATGGATAGATGAATTACCTATTGTGTTCCTGTTTGTGAGACACAGAAGACCCAGCTCAACATGACTTAAAGTCAGTTAGCCATACTGTAGTTATGGGTAATTTATCGAACTTCCTATGGGTTTCAGTTTTCAATATTTTAAATAGAGGTAATAATATGGAGATATGGATAATAGGGATTAAATGATAATAAGTTCAAAGTGCTTACTTAACCCAATGTTTGTCGTATAGTAAATAGTCAATAAATATGAACCATTGTTATTGCCATTGATTTTCTTGTTGAGGCTCAGAAGCAAGATACAACTTCCCATATTTATAACAACTTCCCATATTTATAACAACCATGAAAACTTTTGTCAAACAGTTTTATTTATAAACATTCTCAAGAACTATAATTTCTTACTAGAAAAGCACAACTTTGAAGTAAAATAAAAAACTGTGCTCAAATTTCTTTACTGCTTCCTACTTGCTAAAGGGTTGGGCAACTTAATTCTCCATGAGATTAATCTGCATAGTGGAATTATACCTTCTTCAAATGGTTTTGTGAGTGGTAGATAAGATTGCTTGGGTGGCAATACCTAGCATATGCCTAATACACTGATATTTGTTGAGACTGGATCTGAATCTCAGTTTCCTTATCTATAAAATGAAAATTAGATATTACCCCCAGAAGACTGTAATGAGGATTAAATGCAACAAAATATGTGAACGTTCTTTGTAAAACTCCAAAGTACAATGAAAAGGTATTATTTCATCATTATTATTAATCTCATTACTATCATTTAAAATAGTAATACTAGTATTGCTGCTAAGTCACTTCAGTCGTATCCGATTCTGTGCGACCCCATAGATGGCAGCCCACCAGGCTCCTCCGTCCCTGGGATTCTCCAGGCAAGAATACTGGAGTGGGTTGCCATTTCCTTCTCCAATGATACTAGTATTACTAATGTAAAAATAATAATAGTAGTAAATAATTAATGATAATAATAATTATTGCTTATTACTACTGTTAATCATTATTATTGCCTTTACTATTTCTAGGTCAACTAGTATAGCATCTGTTTTTTCATATCAAATAAATCCTACCCATGTAAGGAGATGGCTTGAAAATACTTTTTCAAATTCTTTAGCCCTTAAGATTTCATTCAGAATAGAAAGAGACACATGTACCCCAATGTTCATCGCAGCACTGTTTATAATAGCCAGAACATGGAAACAACCTAGATGCCCATCAGCAGATGAATGGCTAAGAAAGCTGTGGTACATATACACAATGGAGTATTACTCAGCCATTAAAAAGAATACATTTGAATCAGTTCTAAGGAGATGGATGGAGCTGGAACCGATTATACANTACAGTAATGTAAAGTTAAAAAAAAAAAAAAAAGATTTCATTCAGAGCCACATTTATTGAAAGATACTTGAACGAATAAAATCACATTTCAGTATGTAAAGTTGTTTCTGAGTGAAATGATTTTGGGGGCTTTCCTGGTGGCTCAGACAATAAAGCATCTGCCTACAATCTGGGAGAACTGGGTTCGATCCCTGGGTCGGGAGCATCCTCTGGAGAAGGAAATGGCAACTCATTCTAGTACTCTAGTCTGGAAAATTCTGTGGATGGAGGAGCCTGGTAGGCTACAATCCATGGGATCACAGAGTCTGACATGACTGAGCAACTTCACTCTTTTTGAAATGATTTTTTAATGTCATTGAAAAAACTAGTGAAGTTTAAAATTAGTGAAATAAAATAAGTGTGCCCTATTTAAGTACTTAAAACTGCCTAGCTGCCTTTCACACTTCAGATTTTCAGCGCCAGCCTGGGAAGATCTGTACCAGGCACTGGTGCATGACTTATTACTGAAGAAAAACAGCCTGCCCAGGGAAAGCTGTTTGGTGTCTTTCATGCTACAAGCTGTTGATGGATGGCCTATGTGTCTCAGTGCTATCAGTTAACATTTTTTTTCCCCTATTGCTTTTCCTCCTTGTGAGCTTTAAGCGCAAATTTTAAGATGTGTTGGTCTGTAAGTATGCAAGTCTCTGCCATTATTTTTCTTCCATTTATTTTCTGATGTAGTCCAGCCTCCTCAGCTGGAAACTGGGGTATACTCCATCACTAAGACATGTTTTAGTAGAAATCCAAAAGAAAGCCACTTTGCAGGCATAATCCTAGAGTAATACATTTTGTATGTACATTCTTTTTTTCCCATTGTGAGGAATTTCTGTTACCAGTAGTTCAGCTTTATGAAAAGATAAATAATCTCTGTTATAGGTAGCAGGGCATCCTGCACATGAAATACAGAGGCAGAGGATTTAGGTTTGGACTCTTGACTCTGGGATGTTCTAGAAGAATGATAGTGAGCTTAGTTTCTTCAACTTGCTTGTGAATCCTTGTGTTGCCACTCTCATCAACTATGCCCTTGGACTTCACTGAGATCATAAACTTTTGTGCTCCCCAGGACATCCTTAAGAAGTGGAAAGACAATTATTAGAATGGGAGAAAACATTTGTAAATTATATATCAGATAAAGGATTTATTTGCAGAATATATGAAGAATTCTCACACACTAGCAAAGTAATGCTCAAAATTCTCCAAGCCAGGCTTCAACAGTGTGTGAACTGTGAACTTCCAGGTGTTCAAGCTGGATTTAGAAAAGGCAGAGGAATCAGAGATCAAATTGCCAACATCTGCTAGATCATCGAAAAAGCAAGAAAATTCCAGAAAAAACATCCATCTACTTTGCTTTATTGACTATGCCAAAGCCTTTGACTGTGTGGATCACAGCAAACTGTGGAAAATTCTGCAAGAGATGGAAATAACAGACCACCTGACATTACTCCTAAGAAATGTATATGCAGGTCAAGAAGCAACAGTTAGAACTGGACATGGAACAACAGACTGGTTCCAAATCAGGAAAGGATTACATCAAGGCTGTATACACCCTGCTTATTTAATTTATATGCAGAGTACATCATGAGAAATGCCAGGCTGGATGTAGCACAAGCTAGAATCAAGATTTCTGGGAGAAATATCAATAACCTCAGATATGCAGATGACACCACCCTTATGGGAGAAAGTGAAGAACCAAAGAGCCTCTTGATGAAAGTGAAAGAGGAGAGTGAAAAAGTTGGCTTAAAACTCATCATTCAGAAAACAAAGGTCATGGCATCTGGTCCCATCACTTCATGGCAAACAGATGGGGAAACAGTGACAGACTTTATTTTTTGGGGCTCCAAAATCACTGCAGATGGCGACTGCAGCCATGAAATTAAAACATGCTTATTCCTCGGAAGAAAAGTTATGACCAAGCTAGATAGCATATTCAAAAGCAGAGATATTACTTTGCCGACTAAGGTCCATCTAGTCAAGGCTATGGTTTTTCCTGTGGTCATGTATGGATGTGAGAGTTGGACTGTGAAGAAGGCTGAGCGCCAAAGAATTGATGCTTTTGAACTGTGGCGTTGGAGAAGACTCTTGAGAGTCCCTTGGACTGCAAGGAGATCCAACCAGTCCATTCTGAAGGAGATCAACCCTGGGATTTCTTTGGAAGGAATGATGCTGAAGCTGAAACTCCAGTACTCTGGCCACCTCATGCGAAGAACTGACTCATTGGAAAAGACTCTGATGCTGGGAGGGATTGAGGGAAGGAGAAGGGGACGACCGAGGATGAGATGGCTGGATGGCATCACGGACTCAATGGACGTGAGTCTGAGTGAACTCCAGGAGATGGTGATGGACAGGAAGGCCTGGCGTGCTGCGATTCATAGGGTTGCAAAGAGTCGGACACGACTGAGCAACTGAAGTGAAGTGAAGTGCCATACAGTAGGTCATTATTGGTTATCCACTCCACATATAGTAGTGTGTATAGTCCCAAACTCTTAATTTATTCTTCCTCTGAGTTTGTTTTTTGATTCTATTTCTGTTTTGTAAATAAGTTCAATTCCACATGTAAGTGCACATCATATATTTGCTGTTCTCTGTCTGACTTAAACTGCAATAATTATAACAACTTCTAAGTCCATCCATTTTGCTACAAATGGCATTATTTCACCCCTTTATGGCTGAGTAATATTCCACTGTGTATATGTACCATACCTTCTTTATCCATCCCTCTGTTGATGGACATTTAGGTTGCTTCCTTGTCTTGGCTATTGTAAAAAGTGCTGCTATGAACATTGGGGTGCATATAGTTTTCAAAGTATAGTTTTCTCCAGATATATGCTCAGAAGTGGGATCTCTGGATCATACAATAGCTCTAGTTTTAGTTTTTAAGGAATTTCCATACTATTCTGCCTAATTGTTACACCAATTTATATTCCCACCAACAATATAGGTGGAGAAGCTTCAGACATTTCTGATGACGCTGAAAAATGGTACAACCATTTTGGAAATGACTTGAGTATTCCTCAAAATGTAAAGCATAGAGGTATGATATGACTCAGCAATTTCACTCCTAGATATATCCAGGAAAAATGCAAGCATACTTTTGCACAAAAACTTTTATGTCAGTGTTCATAGGAGCATTATTGATACAAAATAGCCAAAAAGTGGAAACAACAGAAATGGCAATCAACATATATTCATTTCTGTGATATATGCATACATGGAATATTTTTAGCAAAAAAGAGGAACAAAGTACTGATACATGCACAACATGAATGAACCTTAAAAACTTTATGGTATAAGTGAAAAAAGTTACATATTATATGATTACATTTACATGAAATTTTCAGAATACGCAAATCCACAGAAATAGAAGGTTGGTTAGTGATTGCCAAAGGCTAGAGGTAAGTGGAGATGAGATTTCTTTTCAGTATGGTGAAAATGTTCTAAAATTGGATAATGGTGATGGTTGCACAACAGTGAATAAATTAAAAGATTTTGAATTGGACACTTGATAAAGTTGAATTTTGTGGCATGTAAAGCATATCTCAATAAAGAAAAAAAAACAACAGGATGCAGAACTGTAAAAAAATAAAAAATAAGGAGCATAAGTTTTTGGTAATCCTATGGAATTAAAACAGAATACAAAGTACCTTTCTTTTCTGTTTCTAAAAGTAAGAGCATAGTCTCTTGTGGCAGTAGTTGTGGTGGTGAATTAGGCATATATCTTTCAAATTCCCCTTACCAAGTTTTACTAGATCAGTTCAGTTCAGTCGCTCAGTCATGTCTGACTCTTTGTGACTGGACTGCAGCACGCCAGGCTTCCCTGTCCATCACCAACTCCAGGAGCTTGCTCAAACTCGTGTCCATCAAGTAGGTGATGCCATCCAACCATCTCATCCTTTGTCATCCCCTTCTCCTGCTACCTTCAATCATTCCCAGCATCAGGGTCTTTTCCAGTAAATCAGTTCTTTGTATCAGGTGGCCAAAGTATTGGAACTTCAGCATCAACATCAGTCCTTCCAATGAATATTCAGGACTGATTTCCTTTATGATTGACTGGTTTGATCTCCTGGCTATCTAGGGACTGTCTTCTTCAACACCACAGTTCAAAAGCATCAGTTCTTCAGTGCTCAGCTTTCTTTAACTTTCAACTCTCACATCCATACATGACTACTGGAAAAACCATAGCTTTGACTAGATGGCCTTTTCTTGGCAAAGTAATGTCTTTGCTTTTTAATATGCTGTCTAGGTTTGTCATAGCTTTTCTTCCAAGGAGCACCATCTTTTAATTTCATGGCTGCAGTAACCATCTGCAGTGATTTTGAAGCCCAAGACAATAGTCTCTCACTGTTTCCATGGTTTCCCCATCTATTTTCCATGAAATGATGGGACTGGATGCCATGATCTTAGTTTTTTGAATGTTGAGTTTTAAGCCTGCTTTTTCACTCTCCTCTTTCATTTTTATCAAAAGGCTCTTTAGTTCCTCTTTGCTTTCTATCGTAATGATAGTGTCATCTGCACTTCTGAGGTTATTGATATTTCTTCCTGCATTCTTGATTCCAGCTTGTGCTTCATCCAGTCTAGCCTTTGATAATTTTATATTTCCTTCATAATCTAAAAACAATCCTTTTTAGCGTTTTCAAAAGCCATCATGCTGCCTGTTTGTATTGAATGAACTACATTCCTCCATGCTGCTCTATTCTGTTTAGTCCTTCTCAACAATTATATTCCTCTCTAAACCACAAGAGGAAATAAAGGCTTTTCCTATAGGCTCCTATAGGAGATCTACTTGAGCATTCATCCTGACCCAACATATTATTTTCATAAAAATTTCTTCTGTTTAATTATGAACTGGGCCAACTAACTTCTTTGTTGTTAGCTATAAGCTCGTGAATTAGCACTTGTTTTTATTCATTTTATTAATGAATTCATTTTTCAATAAACATTAATTGAGCACCTACTTTGTGCTAGGTAGTAAAGTAGGTTCTGGCAATGAAACGTCAGGAATCTTGTTTCTCTTGGAGTCACATTGTAGTGGGAGGATACAGAGGATACAAACATTAAACAAAGTAGGTATGTGAGGAGCTGATGAATGCTGTGCACAAAAACAATAGAGCAAGGTAAAGAGAGTGCCAGGGCAAGGGTATCAGGGTCGAGGTGGTCAGGGTAGGTCGCGGTCGCAAAATGACATTTGAGCAAAGACTTAAGGAAGTTTGGGAGTGGACCAGAGAGGGAACTGGGGAAGAGCATTTTAGGCAGAGAGAATACCCACTGAAACCTTCTTGAGACAGAGACATACCTGACAAGTTTTAGGAACAGCAAAGGGCCAGCACAAGTTCAGAGTGAGTAAGAGGGTGCCTAGTGAGCAGCAGGATTAGGAAGACCATGGGAATTGTATCTAAGCCCTTGTACACCATTGGAAGAGCTTTGACTCCCAATTGGAATAAAAGGGAACCAACTGGAAGGTGCTGGGCTGATGAATAATGTGACCTGAGTTAGGTTTTCAAAGAATTACCCTGACTACTGTTCGGACAATAGACTGTAGTGGGGCCAGGACACAAGAGGAAGTCTAGTTAGAAAACTGGTTTTCATGTTAAACTTTGATCACCTGTGAATATATTTATATATGTATATTTATACCTTATATATAAAAACTTATACCTGTAGCTGCCTTGCATAAAATGAATTCTATCTTAAGGTCAGTTTCTCTGAGACATAGTGAGGCTTGGGTAGTTGAAATGTGAAGGCAAATCTGAAGTAATGAAACCAAATATCCCTTCAGAAGCACAGATTTAGTTAAAATACAGGATTATTAAAGGATGTTAAATAAAACTAAGTCCTATAACAAGAGACAAAGGGGAAGCCACGAAGACACGTCTCATCTCATTTGATTGCAAACCAGTATTTGTCAGTATGAGCCTTAGCCATTATCACATTCCACTTGGAGATGCAGAATGCTGAGATCCTTGTCTTTTCTGTTGAATGTCTTTGGGGAATAATTTGTCACTCTGGGAGATGCCTTTAGTTCTTCATCGTCTGAAGATTTTTGAACCTGTTACTGCTGTGCAGTGTTAATAATGATCCCAGTGGCAGTTAAGGTCTGTTGTATCTGGTTAAAGGCCAGTCTTCCTGGGCCAGAGGTGGAAGTTTAAATAGCCACCAGTGTGCTTAGAGCAGTCAGGGATGTTGATCCCAAACCTGGGCAAAATAGAATTTGTTTTTCCAGTCACACTGTTATTTCTTTGTGTAACATAGACATTTTCTTTGCTCTGTAATCTCCTGTGATGAAAAGGACTTATAATCTCTCCGGGGTTTTCTCCTTTGTTGTGGTCTAACATATGTCATTCAGGAAATCTGACCCTGCGTGTTAGGTGTTCCTTCATCGTGCTCCGCATGGGCTGAACAACATAGAACGAGGCAGACAGGAGGTTTGATAGCTCCAAACGCAATGCAAAAGGTAGAAGGAGAGAGGCTGGTATTTGATTAATCTGATCACTACCTCAGTTAAAAGAAAACCCGAAAACATGCTGACACATTACCAAGCATGGAGGAGAAAATGCAAAATGAGAGAGAAAACAGAGGATACTGTTTAAAGGGAGATTTTTCAGCAATCTTAGCAACTCAGATGTTTTCCTTTTCTGAGGTAAATTGGAAGAAATGCTCCACGCACCACCATGGGAAGCTATCATTCAGATATGACTGCAGATCGATTTTCTCATTTGATATCTAAAGGAAACTACTGATGATGTTCCAGTTGAATGCTTACATGTTGATTGCTAAGTCATTTGTATTCATATTGAAAATGATATCTACTCTGCACTGGGAAGTGGCATGCCATCGGAAAGAAAATTAAAAGGACAAAGAGCTTAAGCAATAGCTATGTGGCAGCAAGAACACAGGGAAATTAATGAAAATGAACTAAGTTCCTGAGTGCTGGGATCCTGAGAGAACCCCAGCCCTTCAGGATGTTGCATGTTGGAGATTTACCTCCTCCCCGGAGACATTCATTGATATGGTAGGTGTTGGTAATGCTGTGAGCAACAAACTTTATCTGACAGTTAGAAATGGAGCTGGGACGTGGTTTCATATTTAAAATCACTGAATAATAAGAAATCAAACATAAGCCAAAAGACTAAGGAAAATGTTATGCTTTGTAAAATCATGTGATTTTTTTTAGAAAATATAATCTGAGTACCTTCATATATTAAAAGTTCTCTACATTATCTTTATTTTTTTTTTTTAGGCTATAGGAGTAGATAATGAATTGAGTGAAATTTTTCTGTAAGAATAAATTATCTGTTTTCCCAGGCCATGGTAAAATTTGTGAATGATATCTTTTAGAGAATCATTTTTCTCTACTTGAAGTTGAAAGTAGACTTTCTGAAAAGCTTTCCTTTATTAGACTCTTAGAAAAAGAAATATAAGAAAATGAGCAGGTACTAGAAATTGTAAAGGTTTTTTAACCATTCTCAAATATATGTACTTTTATGTGGCTAATGAATAGTTCAGTATTTTTTTTTTTTCAATCTTGCTGTTTAGAGCTATGGGAATAGATAAACTACTTTGCATTGTTTATGCATTTCATTGTCTATGAACTGTGTCTTCATCTTGAGAGTTAAGACAGTAAGAAACATGGAATTCTGGGTACATGGGAATCAATGTGTATCACAAACTAGAACCAAACAGTGCTTTATGTGATTTTTACACTGATTTACCCTGGTAAATCATCTCACAGCCCCATATCACATATACATCAAAATAGAGAAATATGAGCATACATTTTAAACATAGTCATTGCTTATTTGGGGATTTTATTTTCCAGCTCTCTGAATGCCAGACTTTCCAGAGGACAGGAATTATAGCTGGCATAATTTTTTGCCCAGTGCCTAGCATAGGCTCCAGGCAGTTCATTCAACAAATACATTTGATAAGTAAATCAGAGAAGAAAAATGCTTTCAACTCTGAGCCTAATTAGCTCTCATAAATCAGACCACAATTTTCCCTGATCATATTTTTATCCTACAATCAATTGAAAATTAAGGGGTCATAAAAGGAAAAGGAACTTAAGAATTTTTAATCTTCCCATCAAAATGGAATTCAAAAGAGGTTTGGGTCAAAAAAGAACCTCTTTTACCCTATTTTAATATGACTTCAGTTGAAGGCATTCATGAAGTTTATAGGCATAACTCTAATGGTCTGTAAAGAAATTAAAATGAGGTACTTTCTTAAAACTGGAAAACACCTGGTTAGACAGTTAAACAGGCTTCTTAATGCTTTCAGAGCTGTGATATACAACTAATGTCATTGTGAATTTCTAAAAGGGAATCTATTTGTAAAAGGGAAAAGTATTTTAAACTTATCTAACTGCAAAACCTTTTTTGGGAGTGGTGTGTGGACACGACTGACCTACTCTGTGATCCCATGGACTGTAGTCTGCGAGGTTCCTCTGTCCATGGGATTTCCCAGGTGAGAATACTGGAGTGGATTGCCGGGAGTGGAGCAAGCTATTAATCTCTTAATAGATCTCTGGAAAACAGTTTGCATGATGTGATATTGTTTCGGTGAAATAAACACTGCCTAGAGAACCAATCAGTGTGGGTGAAAAATCTGAGCTTCATTGCTTACCAACCTTATGAGCTTGGGGCCTGTCTGAGCACTAATTTTCTTGTTTATAAATTAAGTTATAGTGCTTCCTTTGAAATGTTGTGACAGTTAAGTGGTGTGATGTGAATCACCTAACACCTTTACTGGCACATATGTAATACTCAATAAATGCTAAGTTACATTAAGAATAATACATGAAAAATATCAGGATTATGTGTATGATTGTGGTATTTAAATGAGATGAAAAGTACTTAGCGCAGGACCTTGTCCAAATAATTACTTCACAAATATAGGCCTCTTATCTCCTTATCTCATCACCTTACGGATTTATAAATTGGTTGGTGTTTTGTTAAAAATCCAGTGGATTCCTTTCAGTTATGATATGCTGTTCAAATTAACTTTTAAAAAATTCCACTTACCTATTGATAGGGTTGATTCATTCATCTTTCCAGCATACCTTTGCTGAGCACTTACTATGCACCTAAGTACTGCACTAGGCTTCTGGGATATAAAGTTGTGTGACCGTCAGATAGAGAAAACTCCCCAATAAATCGCTGTTTATAAATAAATATGTTAAAACAATAGAGTATGCTATAGCCTGCTTTGGGTTCACCTAGATCAGATGGAGACATGAAGAAGGTGACTCATAACTGGAATTCTGATGGCTAAGTAGGCCATAACTAGACAAGAGTCAGAAGAAAGACCTTCTAGGCCTAACACAGCTGAGCATGAGTCATTTGGAGCAAAACTGTGGTTGTTCCAAATCATACAGGGAGTGGTTGCCTGAGACAATGTAGAAAAGACAGATAAGAGTAGATATGCATTCATGATGACTTCAACTTTATCCTGAAAGCTGTGAGGGACCAATAAGGGGCTTAAAGTAGGGAAGAACATAGATCAGTGTGTGGGGCCAGTCTGGAGGCAGATACTGGTTAGAGTATTTTCTCTGAAAGCAAAGGACACTTCTATAGAAGTAGAATAGTATTCTATTTTGTAGGAAAAAATTCAGTCAAGTGCTGCTAAACACACAAAAGTCTTTTTTTGTTTATAATAATCTTTGAGATGACCCAATGGCTCGGTCAATTTGCAATGATAAAAATGGAACTCACAATTAAACTGTTCAATTGTATGTTGTAATGTTTCCAAGTTCAACTCTAAAGGCTTGGAAAGTTGTACTGAGTACCCTTATAGGCCCTCTACCTGGTAAGATTTATCTCTTTTTATCAACTCCATAAGAGTTAAGTGTCAAGTTATTTTTTCTAGTTGAGCTTATTTGACTTACATAATTTTTTAGTTATTTTACTGACATTTTTTGCCCTATTGAGCTATATAGTTAATGGTGAATTCAATGAGAAAATAAAATTGACCTCTGCATTTTCAGTTACATTTTAAATCTTTAATTATATGTACACATCACTTAAATGCACTAGAGGAACTAAACTTAAAGGAACCCTAAGGGAAAACCTTTAGATATAAGAAAATTATTTTTATAGTAAAATTACTTTCCAATTTATTTGTTTTATGTACACATATTTGTACTAGATAGTTCCTTAAAACAGGGCACACCTATTGTGCCCTGTTTAACCTATGTTGGCTCCCAAAGCAATCATATTAGAAGCTAAATTACAGATTTGTAAATGCTTCCAGAAATCAGTATTTGTTTCTTCTTTGAAACAATAGAAAATCTATAGAGCCTGACAGAGTGTATTTGTCACTGCTAAACACCAGACAGAAACTAATGTTCAAGAGCTGATTTTTGACAGCCATTAGGCTACAATTCTGTGTACAATTATGTTGTGAAAGATACTCTTTTTTTTTTTTAAGCTCAGAGAAGGCTCTTTGCTTTACCCCAAAGAAAAAAGTGTGCCCACGACTAGGTCCCTGTGATGAAGTTATAACAAAAATAAGTAAAATTTGAATTCAAATTCACAAAAATTCAAATACATTATCTTTTACTGGTAGTCACTGATAGGTATAGAGAACAGAAAAACTCATTTCAATCAACAACTAGTTTATTTAGCTGGAATATAAACACGCACGCCTTCTAAAAGTATATATTCATGATTTCTTTTTTCTGTGTTATAGACATTATACTACTCTTTGAGACTTTCACCATAGCAGTAGCAGTATGAGTGAATTTTGATAAGGAAAACTATATAATGTTTGAAGAATTACCTTACTTCTTCCTCCCTACGCTATTTAAGGAAACTGCATACAGCATGCTCAAGCAAAACCACACATTCCTAAGTAAGACTAATATATTGATCATCACATATTTGCTGTGTTCAACATGAAGCTAAGTGGTGGGGCTATGCAAGAGAAGTGTGAATGCATTTGCCATGAAATCATGTCCTTGAAAAGTCAATAAAGTTCAAGAAGGAATGCCTTCTTATTTAGTATCAACAGCTACATAGTCCTTTGTATTATACACTGGTTAAAGGCAGATGATTCTAGTTATCAGTTTTGTAGAAGATTAATATTACCCTGACAGTTGATTGCGGGCGTGTATGTTAGCCCCCTAAACATTCCTCTATATCAGAAATGCAACTTCCTCTTTGATTGCGTGATTGAATAAATGAACGCAAGGTTCTCTGAGGTGGTGAAGATAGACTGGAGAAAAGTCTAAGACTGGAGACCACTGGCAAAGAAGCAGTCTGATAGTCTGATAGATAATGTCTTGAGAGGGTCCACTCTGCAAAACCACAGATCTGATACTGCAGTGGGGCATAGCTTATGAGGACTTCCGCTCTTAGACTACCCCCTGCCTTAAATTACAGGTCCCCAAAGGAATCTCTGTCCACTGTGCCAGTCACAGTAACGTAGTCAGAGGGCTGACTTCCTTCTCAGAGTAACACAATAATTTAATTTTCTTGTGATAATTAGAAGCTTGAAGAAAATAAACATCGTAACTAAACTCAGCATCCAAATGATTATAGTACAGATAAAATTTTCGAAGATAATCAAGCTATAAAATTACTATTTCTATCCAGGCTATTTGTATCAACTAATTAAAAGTACGCTTTTGAATTGCCATACCTGCCAAATTGGCTATTAGTTAAACAATGCCATTATATTTCACATAAAATAGTTTTATTTCGAGCATAGTCTTCCTTAAGTTTATGTCCAAACTTTGGTGTGGATTGTGTGCAAAGAAACCTCCAGTCATAGCTAACCTCACAACTAATCTTTCTTTTCCTTATTACAGAATAAAACTGCATTCAGTCTTTGAGTGAATATTCATTGAAGGTATGACTTGATTATGCTCTGTACTGGGTGGCCTGATGATTCAATACTTACTAAGAATTTGTCTTTGCTAGTTCCTAACTTGGAGGAATTTGTTTTCCACTGAGACTGACATGTGTCTTCAATTAGAAGACAATCATGAATACCATAAAAGAGCTACAATAAATCTCCATGTGGCCTTAGGAGAGCTAGCACAGTCTTCACAGAGAAGATGATTGACCTTGGTCTATTAGGATGACAAAAAGGCATTCCAGATACTGAGAAAAGCAAATCCAAAGGCATAAAGACAGATATGGGCATGACTGGCCCAGGGAAAGCTAAAGTCTACACTATGGCTTATGTGTATTGTTATATTTTTTTCTCCATTTCTCCCACATCACCCACACTCCATGGGGGGGGGGTTGCGGGGTGAACTTCATGAGGGCAGGGAATTTTGTGTTCGGTTAATGAATATATCCTACATGTGCAGAACAGTGTCTAGCACATAGTAAATGGCTGATAAATGCTTAAAAGACTGCATGGATGTGTGTGTGTGTGTGTGTGTGTGTGTGTGTGTGTGTGTGTATGAGTTATAATTTTGTGACTTGGGACTTAGGCACCTCCATGATTTCAAGTGACTTTGAAGAAGACCAGCTTTGGTCTTTGATCTTCTTACCCCCTGGTGAATGCTTGACCTCAAGGAGGATTTTATTTTGAAACTAAAAGTCACTCTGTAACCTTTATTCTTATAGCAACAGAGTTTTAAAGCCCTGAAAGAGCTTTTTTTGTCATTGAGAAGTATCAAAAGCTTCAGACAGGAAATAAGTCAAGTTTAGGCTTGGGTCCATAGCATGTTGAAGCCAGATAATAAATGTTCAGTCTCTGTGACATTTTAGGAAATCTTGTTCAAAAATACTTAGTGTAGGCCTATGGTGTTGATTTCTAAGCAAGCAAGAGGAATGCCCTTTGTCCTTTCTTAATGGTGGGGTAATGGCTCAGTAAGCAAAGCTTTGAAAGAGTTGTCACAAGCTTCAGTATTTCACAGGCATTCTTGCTGTGAAAAATCCAAAATATTTAGTCATGTTAAAAATAACTTTCTATTCTACAAAGAACCAGTCTTGGAATTACAATTCAGACTTTAAAATACTATAAAGACTCATCACAATGCCTACAATTACTTTTTAAGACAGTAAAAGAAAGAGACGATCTATGTATCTCTTATTCTCTTATTTACTATTCATTATAGTGACATATTCTGAATTACCATGTAACAGTTTTCCCTGTCCTTCCCAAAAAACTTGAAATAAAAAACTATAGTATATCACTTAAAATATTAAATATTTGTGTGCTCAGTTGTTCTGTTGTGTACACCTCTCTGCAACCCCATGAACTGTAGCCCACCAAGCTCCTCTGTCCATGAGATTGTCCATGCAAAAATACTGGCTGCTGCTGCTAAATCGCTTCAGTCGTGTCCGACTCTGTACGACCCCGTAGACGGAATACTGAAGTGGGTTGCCATTTCCTTCTCCAGGGATTATTTACTCTGTGCCAGTTAGGATGCTTTATGCGTACTTATTCATTCTTCATAATAAACTGTGAGATAAGCTGTCACCCCTTCTTACAGATTAAATGCTGAGGCTTTTGTGTGTGTGCTTAGTCACTCAGTTGTGTCCAACTCTTTGCTACCCTATGGGCTATAGCCCACCAGGATCCTTTGTTCATGGGATTCTCCAGGTAAGAACTCTGGAGTGGGTAGCCATTTCATTCTCCAAAGGATCTTCCCGACCCAGGGATGAACCCAGGTCTCCTGCTCTGCCAGCAGATTCTTTACCATCTGAGCGACCAGGGAAGCCCACTGAGGCTTGGAAAGTATTAATTTTCCCATTTACATGGAACATCTTGTAAGCAGAATTTGAATACAAATTCTAGTCTGTATAACTTTAAAACTCTTACACTTTATATCACACATTAAAGACAATTTATAGAAGTATTGATTTCTTGATGGCTAATGATAGTGCTTTTAATTTATTATTTATAAATTTATAAATATTTGCATTTTATTTAATGAATATATTTAAATTATTTTATGGCTTTTATTAACAGAAAAATAATATCTGTTTCCCAGTTTACTTAACATATTTGGTACATTTGACTGGAAATATTTTAATTGCTTATAAGAGTGACAGTCTACAAATTTTTATGGTACTAATACTGTGGGCAAGAAGGTGCTATATAAGGTATACTGTGTGCTGAAACTGATGTAAATAAAGGAAAGATCCCTCAAAGACTTTATATTCATTTGGAAGATGAAGCATATATGCTCAATAACCTAGTTTCTGCCTATCAATAACCTGCCAGAAAAAATCCATTTTCATTTTTTACTGCTTTAATTCAAAGTCACTGATTCATTAGTGTTTGCCAACCTTCCCAGGGATACTCACCCTGTGTATTTTTTTTAATATCAAAATAGCATCAGATGGTGAATTGGTCAATGCCAGACTATTTAGGTATCTGCTTTGCCTACTTACTCTTTTCTTTTTTCTCTGCACTTTGTATTAGTGAGACAAAGACAGTGAGCCTGGACTTTGAACAGAATACAGGAGAGGGTAGGAACTGCGCACTGAAACAAGTTGCATGGAGAAGATGACCCAGTAGTATGGCATGAGAGTGAGATCTCGCCAGTGACAAAAAGGGCTGTCCATCATCATCTAACACATCAAAATGTGTTAGAAGGAAAGAAGCATACTATAGCAGATGCTCAATAAAAATACAAATCTGTTTGTTCACCATTAAATTTGTAATGTCTAAGATGACACGGTTTTCAATCAATATTTGCTGAATGAATGAGTAAATGATCAAGATGCTCAGATCATTTGGATACCAGTAGTTGTCAATAAACGATTAATTAACTTCCTGCATAGACTGTTGTGGGTTTTGATCTCTGGCATCACTGCAATTCCTGGATTGAAATGGTAAACTATACTATTCTTTAGAAGAACTGGGGACACTCAGTGTGTGGATTTTGAATCTGAATTTGATTCTAGAACTTCTAGTATCCTTTCTCATGGCTGCAGAATCCAGTACCTATTTCCTCAATCAAAACAATATCTGGGGGAAGAAAACTGGACCTAATTGCCCAAGACTCTCCCTAAAGATCCATCCTGTTCTACAGGAAGAATTCTAATATCTCTTCTTGTTCAGTTCAGTTCAGTTGCTCAGTCGTGTCTGACTTTTTGCGACTCCATGGACTGCAGCACACCAGGCCTCCCTGTCCATCACCAACTCCTGGAGTTTACTCAGACTCACGTCCATCGAGTCGGTGATGCCATCCAACCATCTCATCCTGCCCCCAATCCCTCTTAGCATCAGAGTCTTTTCCAATTAGTCAACTCTTTACGTGAGGTGGCCAAAGTATTGGAGTTTCAGCTTGAGCATCAGTCCTTCCAATGAACACCCAGGACTGATTTCCTTTAGGATGGACTGGTTGGATCTCCTTGCAGTCGAAGGGACTCTCAAAAGTCTTCTTCAACACCACAGTTCAAAAGCATCAATTCTTTGGCACTCAGCTTTCTTCACAGTCCAAGTCTCACATTCATACATGACCACTGTAAAAACCATAGCCTCGACTAGATGGACCTTTGTTGACAAAGTAATGTCTCTGCTTTTAATATGCTATCTAGGTTGGTCATAACTTTCCTTCCAAGGAGTAAGTGTCTTTTAATTTCATGGCTGCAATCACAAAGTCAACTGAAATTATAGATACTAATGTTTATTGATTCATTCAGAATTAAAAAAACAGCATGCCATTCTGTGCCTAGCTAGTAGATATATAGAAATAAACAATAGGTAGTAATTACTGTTCAGGACTCATACTTGATTAGGGAATAAGAAGACATGTGAGCAAATGCATGGATTGCAATCTGATTAAGTGTCTGTCATAATACAAATGTGAAATAATAGGAATTAGAAGGTAAAGGGCAGAAAACATGGAAATATGAAATCAGTTCAGTTCAGTTCAGTTCAGTCGCTCAGTCATGTCCAACTCTTTGTGACCCCATAAATCACAGCACGCCAGGCCTCCCTGTTCATCACCATCTCCCAGAGTTCACCCAGACTCACGTCCATCGTGTCCGTGATGCCATCCAGCCATCTCATCCTGGGTCGTCCCCTTCTCCTCCTGCCCCCAATCCCTCCCAGCATCAGAGTCTTTTCCAATGAATCAACTCTTCGCGTGAGGTGGCCAAAGTACTGGAGTTTCAGCTTCAGCATCATTCCTTCCAAAGAAATCCCAGGATTGATCTCCTTCAGAATGGACTGGTTGGATCTCCTTGCAGTCCAAGGGACTCTCAAGAGTCTTCTCCAACACCACAGTTCAAACGCATCAATTCTTCGGCACTCAGCCTTTTTCACAGTCCAACTCTCACATCCATACATGACCACAGGAAAAACCATAAATAGCACAGATAATTGTGAGAACTGAATGACACAAGTAAGTGTTAAAGGTCACATTAAGAGGATAAAGCTAGAAAATTAGTCAAGCTGCGTAGCATATAGGATCTTCTGTGACTTGCAGAATTTTTTTCCATAAAAGCTTGGATAAGTCATGGACGTTTTTAAGCAGAGAGTGGAATGGCTAGATTATTTTTTGAAACAGTGATTCCCAACCTTTTTGGCATCTGGGACCTGTTTTGTGGAAGACGATGTTTTCATGGGATGGGGGGAAAGGGTGGCTTTCAGATGATTCAAGTGGATTACATGTACTGTGCACTTTCTTTCTATTATTATTATATCAGGTCCACCTCAGATCATCAGGTATTAGATGCTAAAGGTCGGGACCCCTGCTTTAAAAGGATGGTCTTGTAAGTAAAGCTCAAAGCAAGGGAACTGGTTAGGAGTCTACGTGGTAATCCAGGCAAGAGATGAGTATTACGTAAACTAGGTCCTCTGTGGCCAGACAAAGAGAAAACCGATTCAAGAAAGGTAAAAGAGGTAGACTCCTCCAGACTGGGAGACCACTTGGGCTGGTACTTGCTTGTCCATGACCTTGGCAAGCTTCGGTGACCTCTTGCTGATTAGGTCTGATTTCCCCCAGCTGTGAAAGAGCCCCACTCTGCTTTTATTGGTAATGGTAGAGAAGATTAGATGGGAAGGTAAGAATGATTCTCAAGTTGCCAGCTTCGTTTACCCAGTGCATTTCGTGTTCTTTTCTGTGTTTGTGTGTGTTTTGATTGCCTAGCATAGTGCTTGGCACTGAAGCACAATAATAAACATTTTAAAGAAACATCTAAAAATAATATCTATCACATTTAGAATCCCTACAAGATGTTTATTCATGTGTCATTTCATTTCATTATCATTTCGCAGACTGAGTCATTCAAGGACACGTATCTAGATGGAGCTGGAATATAAACCCACATCCACCAGGCCTTGGTGCCCATGTCATTACCATTGCTGCTGCTAAGTCGCTTCAGTTGTGTCCAACTCTATGCGACCCCATAGATGGCAGCCCACCAGGCTCCCCCGTCCATGGGATTTTCCAGGCAAGAGTACTGGAGTGGGTTGCCATTGCCTTCTCCAGTCATTACCATTATGCTGATTGAAAAGAATGGATACAGGGATGGTGAATCTCATGGTGGAAAGAAAATTTAGGGCTGGATCAGTTAGGAAGCTCAACCTTGTAAATAGTATACCAAATATTTGGTAGCTTTGGCTATGATTTATTGTCAGTTTCACAGCTAAATGAAGGAAAGGGGGTGGAAAAAGAAACTTATTGTTGAAATCTAAATAATAAAGAACATTTTTGGTACATGATACTTGGGTAAACGTGACTAATTGCCAAGGCATTTGTTATTCTAGCTAACCTAAACTCTTTGTGCTGGGCTGAACACATGTTCTCTTTTATAGTCCTTATTGAAATAGTCAGTATCTTGCATCATGGCATTTCCTAGTTTTGGAATCTGTTATTAAGAAAGAGAAATACACATCATATAAAATATTACCTGGTGTGATGCTTCCCAGATAATGGCAGTTGCTGAAGAATATTTTTTATATTTCTTGGTTTGGGCCATTTTGACTTTCCAGACTAAATGGCTGTGAATCTCATTCAGTTTGATCACATCACCTTAAAACTGATTTTGGTATTTTCTCCCTGACTTTTACCCCTAGTTTTCACTCTCATCCACTTTGCACTTATTTTTATCACCAGTATTGTGTTTGTCAACAAACTTGCCAGAAATCAAGAAGAGGCAGGGCAGCAGTCAGTTTTGTTTTCTTCCTTCTGGGGAGAGTGTTCTATGCCTAGCACTTCTAGGTCACTTTGAAAACAAAAATCTGTTCTAAGGGTATTTATTGGTTAGATTTGCTAAGATTAGTTTCAGGTGTTGTTAGTAGTTTAAAGTTTTCTTCTTTAAAAAGAGAGAGAGAGAGAGAAAATGAAGATCTTTACTTTAAAACTATGTAATTAGATTAAGTGCTGTGTTTTTTTCAGATTTCAATATGCTATTTTATATTCAGGCAAGGAAGACTATTTCTATGAAGACACTCTTAAAAGTCAGTAAATGATATGTTGTGCTTAACAAACACAAGAGCAGTGGACTCTGTTTTCTTCTTTTTGGTTTTATTTTGAATGGTTTTGAAAGAAACGTGAATTCACAGAATGCTGGTTTCCTTTCTGTGGATGATTCCCTGGGTTTTGTTTTTGTTGTTTTCTAAATAATAGTAAAGCTTTGCTATAGATAAATAGATAGATACACCTATATTTTCTCCTGGACATTTGGACATTTCTTAGAAACTGGCTAAAGTTTATCATTTGCTTTTGTTAGTATCTTCAAAAGAGGTCATAATTTGTTTTGAATTTCTTTTACAAAAAATATAGAGAGAATGATCTTTAATAAGCTGATAATTGAACCATTAAAGGAAAGAACTCCCATATTTAAATTAAATATTTTAGTAAGTATTCTCTTGTTTAATTTAGTTTTAATTGCATTATTAATTGTCATGAACAAGATATTCCTAGGGAAAAAGCTGAGCAGCTCATCTAATTGCAGCTTTTACTGCTTTGAATGATAAAGTGCCTTTGATTTGGTGCTGAGCCAAGAGGGCTTGATTGATAATATCTGTCTCAGATGTCACCCTGGGAGAAAAGAATAAAACCTCAGTAGACTTGGTGCATTGCAGCTGTCTCTGCTGCTCCAATTTCTCTGCCCCGTTGACGTCATTGTGAGGTTTCAAACTAGTCCATGGTGTCTCATATACCTGCAGAAAAATGAAATGAAGGAACAGAAAAACACTGATTCAGAACCCAGCCCTCACTCCAAAGACATAGGTGTTGTATTTTCTCAGATGATGGGCAGACTTTTTTCTCCTTCCTTGCATTAAAAAAAAAAAAAAAAATTAAAATGTTATCAGCTATCCGGAAATGTGGGAAAGCCTCAGATAAGGAATGTGAGTTGGATAAGCCCTTCTAAAATCAGATTATGTCTCAATGAGCCACATTTGTCCAGGGTTCTCAGATATAACCTGCATCCAGTTTGTCTCTACCATCGCGGATATCTAAAGCAGAAAGTGACCTAGGAAATGGCTCAAAATAATTTATTATAGGATATCTTTTCTACATGCTGTAACATAGCAACTTAGTGACCTGGCTGAGCATTAATGTTAAAAAATATGTGTCCAAATGCTGATTTGTTTCTTCTGTTGGCCAATTGGACTGCTGGCAGAAGGCAAATGCTCTCCATTTCCCTTATTAGGCACACCTGTCCTCCTTCTCCACCAGGAATGGCAAAGCAGGACTCACAAGTACCAGAAGTTTCCATTTCGTAAAGAGTCAGACACATGAAAAATGGAAGGAGTGTTTTGTAAACTTCAAATGTTATATAGAGACTCAGTTGTTTTTCCAACTGCATTCCATCCAGCTTGTCCTTCCATTTTTCATTTTAAGTCTGACAGACAACACTGTGAGGTTAATAATATTCAGTTCAGTTCAGTCACTCAGTCGTGTCTGACTCTTTGTGACCCCATGGACTGCAGCACACCAGGCCTCCCTGTCCCTCACCAACTCCCAGAGTTTACTCAAACTCATATCCATTGAGTCAGTGATGCTATCCAACCATCTCATACTCTGTCATCCCCTTCTTGTCCTGCCTTCGATCTTTGCCAGCGTCAGGGTCTTTTCCAATGAGTCACCTCTTCGCATCAGGTGGCCAAAGTATTGGACTTTCAACTTCAACATCAGTCCTTCCAGTGAATATTTAGGACTGCTTTCCTTTAAGATTGACTGGTTGGATATCCTTGCTGTCCAAGGGACTCTCAAGAGTCTTCTCCAACACCATAGTTCAAAAGCATCAATTCTTTGGCACTCAGCTTTCTTTATAGTCCAACTCTCACATCCATACATGACTACTGGAAAAACCATAGCCTTGACTAGACGGACTTTTCTTGGCAAAGTAATGTCTCTGCTTTTTAATATGCTGTCTAGGTTGGTCATAACTTTCTTTCCAAGGAGCAAGCGTCTTTTAATTTCATGGCTGCAGTCACCATCTGCAGTGATTTTGGAGCCCAAAAAAATAGTCTGCCACTGTTTCCACTGTTTCTCCATATTTGCCATGAAGTGATGGTACCAGATGCCACGAACTTTCTTTCCTAAATGTTGAGCTTTCAGCCAACTTTTTCACTCTCTTCTTCACTTTCAGCAAGAGGCTCTTTAGTTCTTCTTCACTTTCTGCCATAGGGTGGTGTCATCTGCATATCTGAGGTTATTGATATTTCTCCCAGCAATCTTGATTCTAGCTTGTGCTTCACCCAGCCCAGCATTTCTCATGATGTACTCTGCATATAAGTACAATAAGCAGAGTGACAATATACAGCCTTGACATACTCCTTTTTCTAGTTGGAACCAGTCTGTTGTTCCATGTCCAGTTCTAACTGTTGCTTCCTGACCTGCATACAGATTTCTCAGAAGGCAGGTCAAGTGGTCTGGTATTCCCATCTCTTTCCAAATTTTCTGCAGTTTATTGTGATCCACACAGTCAAAGGCTTTGACATAGTCAGGAAAGCAGGAATAGATGTCTTTTCTGGAACTCTCTTGCTTTTTCGATGATCCAGCAGATGTTGGCCATTTGATCTCTGGTTCCTCTGCCTTTTCTAAATCCAGCATAATAATATAGTTGGCATCATTTTATAGATGAGGAGACAGCTTCAACCAGGTTAAAAGGAAAAATAAAAGAATCTTTCCTGAGCTACTCATCTTGTAAAAGGCAAGGCTGAGATTGAAATCCCAATTTTTGAAATTCTACCTCATCTTCTGCTTTCCTTGTTATATGTGCAATGATATAACAGTTTTTGATCCTGTGGTGTCATTTTGAAATCCCTTCAACTTGGCAGGTATATATTGACCATTTAGGGCTTCCCAGGTGGCACTAGTGGTAAAGAACCTGCCTGCCTATGTAGGATACTTAAGACACATGGGTTTGCTTCCTGGGTTGGGAAGATTCCCCGGAGAACACTGCAACCCACTCCAGTTTTCTTGCTTGGAGAATCCCATGAACAGAATAGTCTGGCAGGCTACAGTTAACTGGGTCACAAAGAGTCAGACACAATTTAAGTGACTTAGCATGAATGCATTGATGATTTACCTTTTGTTTAAGGTAGAATTTATGTGAGACATAGTTGTTGGCCTTAGGGAACTTAGAATATTGAGCATAAGACATGGATCCACATATTACTAGGCAAAATAAGATAGATGTATAAGACAAAGTGATGTTATCTGATCAGTGTATCTGGAATGAAGTAGCCTTTCACATAAATACAAGAGAACACAATATTTCCATAGATAAAGTTGGTGAGTGTGGCCATGTGGCCCAAGGGACCTGCATGAACAGAGTCAAACTGTCAAGATGGTCTGAGGATTGACAGGAATGATACAAAGGGTCTTATTTTGCAACTGAAGGCTGGGATCTCATCAAAGTTCAGTTGGAGTCATTAGTGATATTCTTTGAATACCAGGGTGAGGAGTTTGTAATAATAAGGAGAAACTTGAATGCTTGCTGGGCTGAGGAAGCACAAGCTGGAATCAAGATTGCTGTGAGAAATATCAATAACCTCAGATATGCAGATAACACCACGCTTATGGCAGAAAGCGAAGAACTAAAGAGCCTCTTGATGAAAGTGAAAGAGGAGAGTGAAAAAGTTCGCTTAAAGCTCAACATTCAGAAAACTAAGCTCATGGCATCTGGTCCCATCACTTCATAGCAAATAGATGGGGAAACAGTGACTGACTTTATTTTCCTTGGCTCCAAAATCACTGCAGATGGTGATTACAGCTATGAAATTAAAAGACGCTTACTCCTTGGAAGGAAAGTTATGACCAACCTGAAGTGAAGTGAAGTCGTTCAGTCGTGTCCGACTCTTTGTGACCCCATGGACTGTAGCCTACCAGGCTCCTCCATCCATAGGATTTTCCAGGCAAGAATGCTGGAATGGATTGCCATTTCCTTCTCCAGGGGATCTTCCTGACCCAGGAATCGACCCCAGGTCTCCCACATTGCAGGCAGACGCTTTACCGTCTGAGCCACCAGGGACCAATGTAGACAGCATATTAAAAAGCAGAGACATTATTTTGTCAACAAAGATCCATCTAGTCAAGGCTCTGATTTTTCCAATAGTCATGTATGGATGCTCACATTGGACTCTAAAGAAAGCTGAGTGCCAAAGAATTGATGTTTTTGAACTGTGGTGTTGGAGAAGACTCTTGAGAGTTCCTTGGACTGCAAGGAGATCCAACCAGTCCATCCTAAGGGAAATCAGTCCTGAATATTCATTGGAAGGACTGATGCTGAAGCTGAAACTACAATACTCTGGCCACCTGATGCGAAGAGCTGACTCATTTGAAAAGACCCTGATGCTGGGAAAGATTGAAGGCAGGAGGAGAAGGGGACGACAGAGGATGAGATGGTTGGATGGCATCACCGACTCAATGGACATGAGTTTGAGTGTACTCGGGGAGTTGGCAATGGACAGGGGGGCCTGGCATGCTGCAATCCATGGGGTCACAAAGAGTCAGACATGACTGATGACTGAACTGATACTGATACTGATATCTGAATGGTCTAGTGATTTTCCCTACTTTCTTCAATTTAAGTCTGAATTTGGCAATAAGGAGTTCATGATCTGAGCCGCAGTCCACTCCCAGTCTTGTTTTTGCTGACTGTATAGAGCTTCTCCATCTTTGGTTGCAAAGATATAATCAATCTGATTTTGGTGTTGGCCATCCGGTGATGTCCATGTGTAGAGGCTTCTCTTGTTTTTCTGTAAGAGGATGTTTGCTATGACCAGTGCGTTCTCTTGTCAAAACTCTATTAGCCTTTGTCCTGCTTCATTCTGTACTCTAAGGCCAAATTTGCCTGTTACTCTAGGTGTTTCTTGACTTCCTACTTTTTCATTCTAGTCCCTTATAATGCAAAGGACATCTTTTTTGGGTGTTAGTTCTAAAAGGTCCTTTGGGTCTTCATAGAACCGTTCAGCTTCTTCAGCGATACTGGTCAGGGCATAGACTTGGATCACTGTGATATTGAATGGTTTGCCTTGTTAATGAACAGAGATCATTCTGTCGTTTTTGAGATTGCATCCAAGTACTGTATTTCAGACTCTTGTTGACTATGACGACTACTCCATTTCTTCTAAGAATCGATTACTACATAAATATTATCGATATTATCAAGTTGTGAATTAGGTTTTTTAGTGTATTTTTATTCTGATAAAGGATTTCCCTGGTGGCTCAGTGGTAAAGAATCCATCTGCTAATGCAGGAGACATAGGAGATGAGGGTTTGATTCCTAGGTCAGGAAGATCCCCTGGAGGAGGAAATAGCAATCCACTCCAGTATTCTGACCTGGAAAATGCTATGGACAAAGGAGCCTGGTGGGCTACAGTCCATGGGGTTGCAAAGAGTCTGGCACGACTTAGCCACTGAGTATGCACACACGCATCTTCTTTGTGGTTGTTTAGATGAGAGAGCATAGGTGATTGTCCTACATATCTAAAAGTCTCAGAACTTATTTATACTGGTGATCTGTGGGTTATATTAATATTACAAGTAAGATGTTTTTACCATGTGTACTTAAAAATTAGCAGACATTAAGACTCTTACCTCATATCCAAGCAAATATGAACCATATAATTAGGTTATTATCCATTCAATAGAACCCTGAAGATTTTAAGAATGACAACCTTTAATGTCTCCCTTTTGTCAAACAGGAATCCAGATGGAAACTGAAGTGAGGAATTGAGAACATTACCTGGATAATTATCTTTGAGGAACTGTGTTAGTAAAAACAAGAGGATAATAAAATGGCTTTCTTATGTTGATAATTACCCCCAACAAATTACAGATTTACTGAAAAAGGTTTACCCAGCAAGTAGCTACTGGTGTGCCAGGCATGTTGCCTGGAATAATTGTCTTTCTCTTTCTCTCTCAGACTCATATTTTGTAATCCTTTCTGTTCAAGAGACAAATTTGATCAGTGACTTATTTTTGCCTATATAATTTTAGTTAAAAAAAAAAAAAAAAAGCTACTTAGGGATCATGAACCTCCATTGTCTTGTTGCTTAAAATTTAGACTCAACTGATATAATGGAATTTTCTGACAAGCCTTTCCAAATTCTTACCACCGCTCTTCCCAATTCTCCCCCTGTACTGTCCTTTCCCCTCTCAACCTGTACTGTCCTTTCTGCTCTCTTTGCCATGTCACATTGTATTTATCTATTTGTTTCTTTTAACTCTAGACCATGAAATGCTGGTGGAGTACAGAGCTGTTTCCTTCATTCTTAGATCCACGGCACCTAGTGGAGCCTCTGACATAGATTAGCTCCACGGGAAATGCAGAAATTGTCAGTTAAACGGAACTTTTGACCCTGAAGACATGGATTTTATGGCTTTAGGACAGGGGAGAGGTGGTTTTCCTAAGAGAGAGCTCTTTTATATCTGCTATGCCTAATGGAAAGGCTGTGTCTCTCATCATCTCTCAGGGTAACTTTCTGAGTGTTGAAGTGTATGGGAATAATAATAATAGTAACAATAACAATAGCACCTGTAGTTTACTGAGCTCTTAGTGTTTGCAAGGCCTGTACTAAGCATTTAACACATTATAATAATATCTTGGTCCACTTAGGTATATCTTCATTTTACAGAAGGGGAAACAGACAGGTTAAATTACTTGTCCAAGGCCACAGAAATATTAGCTGTTGGAAAAGTTAAGATTAACCTGTTTTTCTGCCTCTAAAGCCTGCTTTTAAAGGGGGAAATTGGCAAGTGAGCATCAATAAAATCCATTTAAAAAGATATGGATTTGATATGGATTTTACAGAATATGGTAATTACATATGAATGGAATGACTTACATATATCTGTCAGTGCAAGAAGATACATGATTTTTTTAATTTATTTATTTTGGAGTATAGTTGGTTATGTTGTATTAGTTTCAGGTGTATAGCAAAGTGATTCAATACATGTATATATTCTTTTGCAAATTCTTTTCCCACTTAGGTTATTACAGAATATTGAGCAGAGTTCCCTTTACTGTACAGTAGGTCCTTGTAGGCTATCTATTTTAAATATAGTATGTATACATGTCAATCTCAAACCCCCAATCTATCCCCCCACAAAGAGAAAAGTCAGATGTTTCCACAAGAGAGGAATTTCAAGTTGTCTTGTCTTTTAGTATCTGGATATATTTGGAAGCATGATTGTTTTTAAACTCTCCTTTGGTTTTTTCAGACTTTCCTGGTGGCTCAGACAGTAAAGCGTCTGTCTACAATGCGGGAGACCTGGGTCCGATCCCTAGGTTGGGAAGATCCCCTGGAGAAGGAAATGGCAATCCACTCCAGTACTATTGCCTGGAAAATCCCATGGACAGAAGCGCCTGGTAGGCTACAGTCCACGGGGTCACAAAGAGTTGGACACGACTGAGCAACTTCACTTTCCTTTCCTTTGGTTCTTTCAAGATGAAAAATATGCTTTTAAAAACAGACACATAGGGAGTCAAAAGACTTGAATTCTGATCTCAGCTTTGTATTCTGCTAACCTATGTGATCCAGCACTAATGAATTAAAGAGTCTGATCCTGTTTCTTTGCTGTTGAATAAATGAACTGGGTGGAGTCATAGCTTGGATTCATCATATCCCATATCTTCCTCTGCTATGCTTGGTCTGCTTCTTAGCAACCTCTGAAACTCAATAGCAACTTAATTTGGTGAGAAAAAACTTGTGGGGATATTTGTAAGGAGGATATTATTATCTCAGAGCTTTATAATGACAGTTTCCACAGGGTTCTCCATGGTTTGGGGTGGAAATGAAATAATGAATGAGTATGACAACATTTTATTAAATATTAGCACTTTCTACATTAGGCATTTTAACTCTCATAAAAAATGATCAAAACAACTTTAAATTGTTTGTAGCTGACATTTGAAGGATTACTGTTTATATGGAACTATTAGCAAAATGAAAGGGAGACTTTAGGTACTGTAACTTTAGCATCAAATGGTCTTTTGCCACAAAAAGATGTTTTCAGATGCTGAAATCATCATAGTGATAAAGTTATTATGCTGAAAAGAACTTTGAGGAGCCATCTATCTGGTTCACCTTTCTGCCTGGAGCCATGTCACATTTAAGCTATAAAAAGAGATTATAAATCATTTTTGTTTTTAAGGGAAATTCCATAACTTCCCCTGGTATCCTTCTCCAGTAACTGACAATCTTACTTGTCAGCAAATCGTTTTTTAGAACTAACCTAAATCCCCAGGGCTTCAGTTTGAATTCATTTTCTTCCATTCTTAGAGGTAAAACACAGCTGGTGTAATAACTCCTCATGTACATGAAGATTGTTATCAAGATGTTATTCTGCTCTCATCTGAAAGCCAAATTCCTTCAACCTTTTTTCATAAGTTCTTTTGCCTAACCCTTAATCACCTTCCTTTTGCTCATGTAAGCTCTTCCCAAGTCTTAATCTTCTTAGTTGTGAGTCCCAGGGTAATATATAATCGCATATTTAGCTTTTATATCTTGGGAATTGCTTAGCTGAAAGTCATACATGAACTTGATCATTTGGATTCTGTTTCTAGTTAAGCTAACATATACTGAAAACTTTTCCTTTTAACATTCGAAAGGCAAAGCATTATATTAAAGGCTACAGAAATTACAAGGGTGCACATTGCCTTAAAAATCTCAGATTTACAAAAACCATAAACTAAAAACTAATAAATTAAGAGAGACTGTTTTTTTTAAAAAAAAGTTTTGGCCATTTCCCCCACATCTACATTCCCAAGCTAAACAGGAGTTTGATGTAGTATGAAAAGAATAAACTGTGGTATCAGCTTCAGTCTCAGTCCTGGATGTAACTGGATTCAGTGGGCAAGTATATTCTAACTTACAAGATTTACTTACTTAGTATATTACATATGATGATATTAATAAAAATAGTGAGTTCCTTGAAGGCCTGGACTGTTGCTTATTTTTTTTTCTGGATCTCTCAGGCCTAGCCCAATTCATATTACTGACTAATGGCCACTTAATGTTTGAATTTTATTTGCAAAAGAGTTGCTTATGAGAATTAAATGAGATTTATATATATGAAACTATTTTGTCAACTATTGAATTCTATATAACAGTGAGTCATTACTATTAATTTTTAAGTCATTACTAGTAGTGAATTTTTTAAAAAATTCAACTAAACTGATTTGTACTCATCTTTTCAGAACATTTCTGCTATCCGTTGTGTATCTTATAAAAATTTGATAAAGATGTGTTTCCTGAAATGAACAATCAATAGTGCACAGCTTATTGGTTGGAGTTTAACCCTCAGTCTCTTCTAATGAGAAATCTGAAAATGACAAATGAACTCAAAATGTGACTAAGGTGGCCTCCTGTAGCCAATCCAGTCGCCCTGGCACCAGAACAGAGCTACTCTGAAAAACTTATAGTTTTCTAGGGGTCCTGTGATCACTTCCCCGGTGGCTCAATGGTAAAGAATCCACCTGCCAACCCAGGAGCCGCAGGAGATGCGGGTTCAATCTCTGGGTTGGGGAGATTCCCTGGAGAAGGCAATGGCAACCCACTCCAATATTTTTGCCTGGGAAACCCCATGGACAGAGGAGCCTGGTGGACTATAGTATAGGGGGTCTCAAAAGTTGTCCATGACCTTCTGTACATTCCCTATGTAGGAAAGAATATTAGTGATATCGGTGACTGACAAAATCACCTAAAGGTTTAAATAACTCTGCTTTATTTATTAACAGCATTAAAGGAGTCTTTTAGGTACTTCACCTTCTTCTATGGGGAACATTGACAGAGGACCAGGGGAGTCATATAGGGAAATTTTTAACGTCAGAGACATAATTTGATCTTTCTAAAGAACATCTTCCTCTATCTTTATACTTCACTTACAAACATTTGACTCAACAAGCTTGTGCTTGTAAATCAAAGTGGTTCAGGTTGAGATCCTAGTTCTGCTGTGAAAGTCGACCCTTGGCAAAATAACGCAGATCTCTAATCTGTTTTCTTTTTTTCTTTTCTGTAAAATGAGAAATACATTACCAAGTTCTTAAGTCTCCTGGAAGTACTGGATCTTGGGGAATTTCATTACCTTCTTCACTTCTGTTATCCTTCTCTTTTGCCTTTCTTGTTAGTAAGAATTGGTTAGTTAATATGACTTATAAAACTAATACATTCAATGGATTTTAAGAGACCCCTGCAACAAGAGGCTGAAACTTTGATAAAGCATTTTATTGAATTTTTTCCCAAGAAGGATAGTGATCACTTGATAATGACAGAAAGCCATGAAGCTCTAGGAATATGTTCTTTTTTGAGGAACTAAGTTAAAAAAGATTATAACTTTAGAAGTGAAAATTGATTACAGCCTGCCAAGGCCAAACAGTATGGGGAAAAAATTCTGGACTAGGAATCAGGAGGCCTGCATTTGGAGCCAGCTCTGCCACAAATTAGATAACCTTGGACAAGTCACTTTTTTTTTTTTTAACTGGATCTTAATTACTTCATCTTTGAAATGAGAGAATTGTATCCAAGGCCTTCCTGTATCAACAGCCTAGGTACTGAGATTAAGACACTGTTACTCTTTCAAAGAGATATTGCCTAGAGCACTAAAGAGTTGAGGGTTGTTTTGCCATCACAACTTCAGACATGAAGGACTTCTGCAAAATGGCATGTCCCTTAGGCCAGCACATCTCTGTAGGGAAATTTCAGGTGCCCCAGTCTGAGCACAAGAAGATTCTATAGGCAGTCTGTCCCCTCACATTTGTTTTTTACCTGAAGATTGTACTATTTTGATTGGTAAGAAAGTTTATCACTAGTCAGAAATGTAGAAAGAATAATAACAAAAAAAGAACACTAAGCAGGAGTTCGGGGTAAAGAAAATGACCGAAAGAGGTTGAGAACCACATAAATCTGAAATCAGAAAAATAATTACTCTGCTAAAGCAAATTTCAGAGATTGAAGTCTGAACTCACTTTTTTGTTGCTGCAGTCTCTGTTGAATTTAGCAAATACGAATAACATTCTCGGTAATTTAATGTTCATGGAGCTGGAAGGATATAGATATTTGTGACTCTCCCACTTATGACCTAAGTTAGATCTCTTTATTTGGAATAAAAAATAAATTTAAAAATTATATTTTTATTCTTTCTTCATATTCTTCGCACTTGAAAATGGATTGTGTCTAATTGTATGCTTGGCCTAGAACCATATTTTTGGCCATAACAGATGATAAATCAACTCATTTCACCCATCCAAAGAAGCAAGATAATTTATAGATGTTAATATCTCATAGCTAGCAGCTTTCTTTCCTCTTGGTAAAGAGGGCAAGAAAATCAGCGAGACACACATCATGTTTATTGCTTTATAAGCAGAATATTCAGGAATGGTATTTCTCATTGGTAAAAACTGAATTGAAATATCCCACAGATATGCCACCTAAACTACAGTGAGGAAACTGTCTTTGCTCTTTTCCTGTTGCTGATGAGGAAGGATACAAAACCTGAAGAGCTTTGGTTTCTTCAGAATCTTTTGCTTATGACTTAGAGTTCATATTTTGTATAAATTTATTTTTTTCACTCAAAAGATCCAAATAAAGAAAAAACTAAAACTTAAGATTAAGGTAAACAAGACAACATTTGGAATTCCCAGCTACTCATCCTGAAAGTATTCAAAATGCACTAGCATTCAATTTGAGGAGGAAAAGGAAGACCCTGCTGCTGTATATTTCTGTTTAAAATTTACTGCTGTTACACTGGAAGAGGAAGGAACAGGCTTCTGTTAGGTTGGCAAGTTAGTGTGCTTGAATGGAATCAAGAGAAGCGGGCCAAGGAAATCACACTGCTTTTAGTACTTTTCTTTCCAGAGAGCTTTTTTGGACCAAGTCCACAACTGCTACAGTAACTACTCAGTTAGGAGAAGAATGAGAGTGGAGACCAAGCAGGCTGTGGCTTTGTATTAATACACTATTAATGTTACTATCCTTAATTCGAATCTAGAGACCTAGTAGCAAACCAAATGTCTAATATCCTGCAAGGAGCCTCAGTCCCCTTTCCTAGTGAATCTTGGGTGTAGAGGTCATTAATTAAACCTTATCCAAAAATCCACTCTTCTGAGTGATTGCAAAATAGTTGCTGTTAGAGTTCTGTATCTTAACTTTACACTCACTTATCATGGTATTATTATTAATTTCTCTATTTTACATATGAAAGAAGCATAAAAGTCATACAACTAGTAAATGGCCCTTTCCAGTCACAGTTTCAAATCCTATTTTCTTGCATCTATGCCCTGTTGCCTTCCCTATTATTTTTCTACATTCAGATAGGATGACTAGGGACTTCCCAGACAGTTCAGTGGTTAAAGACTCTGCACTTTCAATGCATCAGGGAGGTGGATTTGATCCCTGATCAAAGAACTAAGACCCCACATTTTTCATGGCACGGTCAAAAAGAGAAATAGAGAGACTGAGTGACTCTGTTCTTCAAGACACAATAATAATTAATATTTATCCTCCTGCTGGGATCTTTTTAGACACATGCAGTGACTGCAGGGGCAAAGGGGGAAGGTGAGAAGGGAGCTGAAGCAACCTATTAGGAATCAGTTAATAAATTGTCATCTTCCAAGGACAGTGATCACTGGTGGCAGTAGTATGGCTTCCAAATGGTTGAGCACAGTCACTTTGCTCCCAGACCCTCCGCCATTCCTCTCCACGGCCGATACTGCTTGCCACACTCACACCTGTGTATCTTCTCTCTGGGGCCTCTTTTAATTTCTCCTTCCAATCCAGTTTCCTTCAGGGAAACTTGTAATATAGCCCATAGAAGTGAAGTCTGCTTCTGGGTTAGGTTCAGAGGATCTCCCAGAAGGCTTGTGTTTCAGGATCCTTGAATGTTCAGAAACAGAAGTTGCTTGGCCTGGAACACAGATAGAACTTCTGGGAGTCATGCAGCCTAGCTCGCATGACAGTATCTCCCATACATAGCCCAGTGACCAGAGAATAGATGGGTCTAGTTACCCAGAGAAGAAAGTGAAGAAAGCAGGAAGAATGTAGAAGTCTTGGTCATGCTAGAGGTATAATAATTTCCTCACTTAAAAAATTTTTTTGAGTGGGATAATAATAATCAATACTATGAAATGTGGATCATTTATTGTAAAGACTTTCATTTTGCCAGCAGCTGGCTTGGTTCAGCAATATGCTTGCTAGGCATCTGTTCACAGGTAAAGAGGTTGATTAGTCCCATAGCTGAGATCTGACCTAGGTAGTCCAAGCATAGCTAAAGTCTACATGGGGAATCTGTAGGGCAGAGAGTGAGGAATTTCAGAGGCTGTGTGATCCTCTATCTCAGAGCCTGGTTTTCATTTTATCTTTGAATTTCTAATATATGAGTCTAAAACACATAAATAACTAAAGATGGGTTATAGGCCTAAATATGAGCAAGGTTCTATATTATAGCATATTTTAGTATTGACTAATTAGACCACAGCTTACCCCTGCTGCCCTTTAGCATTTTCTTGTTTGTGTTTCTCAGACAAAACATCCTAGGCTGAGTTCACTTTTTGGTGAAGGATTACCAAGGTTTATAGTAAAAGGAAGTCTTACATTTTTTTTTAGCTATAAGCTTTGCTGAAAAATAGTAATGGAAATGAGTAAATAAGCATAATTTATGGGGCAAAAACTTTTAAATTTTCAATTTCTTTTTGAGATAAATGGAAGATTAAAAGTTTTTTTGCCAATTTTATTGAGAAATAATTGATATACATCACTAGAAATTGAGAGTGTACTGTTTGATTTACATATACTGTGAAAAAATTACTAGGTTCAGCTAGCTTCTAAAAATATTATTTTTATTTTTAGAATAATTTGTTTATAGTCATGTTATTACTTTATTACCAATAAATTTTTAGTCTTGAGTACTATAATGTATTCTTAATAAGATGTAGATTTGCAATGAGGTTGTTATAATATTTACTGATTAAAACTCAGCAGCAAGATTAGAGCAAATGAAATGTTTCTTACTGTAATATATGATGTTAGTCTTAAGAATTTAAAAACTAAACTCCAATTATTTACACAGATGGCATTTTGCTATCATAAATATTTATGAACTACAGGTCACTGAAGATATACATTAATGTCCTGCCAGTGAAGACCAACAATTTAAGGCAAATGAAAAACATTTCAAAAGAGAAATTTCTTATATTTTTAATAATAGCTTAACCCTGTTGCTGATCTTGTTACTGGCAAGAGTCTCAGAAACTGAATCAGGGTTTGGAGTTTCTAAATTTTTAAAAAATTACTAGGAAATATAGTCTGCTTAATTTCTTATATGATACACAATGGGGGAAAAAAACTAATCTAGGATGTCGTCCCAGTTGTAACGGTGAGTCATTCTCTGCAGCACTCATAATAATAGAGGAGTCTATTTTTTCCTGTTCTCTGAGCCTTGCACAATGAAGCCATGCAGAAATTATATAATTATTCCTCCTGGATGGATTTTCTTATTGGTTTGTAATTACAAAATACTCTTTGAGTACTTTTGTATCCTGAAATTAAGTCTTCAGCATTGCATGAAGAAACCATAAGGTTTGATCTCAGCTTGTTTATCCTCTTTGTATTTTATTTTACCAATTAATAGGGTAGCTTTCGAGGTGTTAAAATGTGACTTCTTTATCTTTTGTGTGGCTCAACTATTTAGACTAATTTTGAATAAAACCTAAGGGAAACCTCTTATTTTCACAGTCATATGGTATATTTTTTCCACTAATTATAACTCTTTCCTGTATAAATTAAATAGTTTGTGTTGTTAATGTTCCATGCTCTCTAGGTGTGCCTCCTTCAGTATTTCCTGTCAATTTTGATCATTGCTCATGAATGGTTGCTGATCATTCCTATCATTTTCTCTGAAAGAAGGCTTGAAAAGAAGTTCAGGTTCCTGTATACAAGCTATTATCAGTACTGCTTGCTCTCACTCTCCCTTTCCCCCACCCCAGCTAACAACTGTTAAGGGTGTATTATGTCCCAGATGATAAGCGTAAAAAAATGAATGAATCCTCAAAAAATTCATGGTCTAGGTGGCACCTACTCCCAGTGAGCTATTCTAACTAGCACCCGCCAGTTTCAGCTAGAGATGCCCAAGCAAATTATTACTGATAATAAGGGCTTAACTCCCTGAAGATTCTCCTGGAATGATTCTGAAGGTAATTGTTAAGGGTATATTCTTTCTCTTCAGCAGATTCTCATTTCTTTGTATCAATACCCGTAGACATAGAGAGCCTAAAATATGCTTTGTCATAGTAAGTTTATAGTTATAACCAGAGCCATATACAGTGCTTTCTCACTTCTCTAAAGTTCTTCTAATTTTACAAAACTGGACTTATTCTGTATGTTGTTTAAAATAAAGCTATCAAAAATAACAAGTAGACTAAATGGATGGGTCCATTAAATAAATGAAGAGAAGACATCAGTTTAGTAATGACAAAATAATATTGTGCTCAATGTTTTGACTGTATTATCTCACTTAAAAATTCTCACAGCAAACATTTGAAGTACGTGTTGTATGTACTCCCATTTACAGATGAAAATCTGAAGCTTGGGAAGGGAACTTGCATGCTCAAAGTTCTCACTTGGTAAATAGCAGTGGGCTGAGAAACACTGGGCTGGAAGAAGTACAAGCTGGAATCAAGATTGCCAGGAGAAATCTCAATAACCTCAGATATGCAGATGACACCACCCTTATGGCAGAAAGTGAAGAGGAACTCAAAAGCCTCTTGATGAAAGTGAAAGAGGAAAGTGAAAAAGTTGGCTTAAAGCTCAACATTCAGAAAACGAAGATCATGGCATCTGGTCCCATCACTTCATGGCAAATAGATGGGGAACCAGTGGAAGCAGTGTCAGACTTCATTTTGGGGGGCTCCAAAATCACTGCAGATGGTGATTGCAGCCATAAAATTAAAAGACACTTACTTACTCCTTGGAAGGAAAGTTATGACCAACCTAGATAGCATGTTGAAAAGCAGAGACATTACTTTGCCAACAAAGGTCCGTCTAGTCAAGGCTATGGTTTTTCCAGTGGTCATGTATGGATGTGAGAGTTGGACTAAGAAAGCTGAGTGCCAAAGAATTGATGCTTTTGAACTGTGGTGTTGGAGAAGACTCTTGAGAGCTCCTTGGACTGCAAGGAGATCCAACCAATCCATTCTAAAGGAGATCAGTCCTGGGTGTTCTTTGGAAGGAATGATGCTAAAGCTGAAACTCCAGTACTTTGGCCACCTCATGTGAAGAGTTGTCTCATTGGAAAAGACTCTGATGCTGGGAGGGATTAGGGGCAGGAGGAGAAGGGGATGACAGAGGATGAGATGGCTGGGTGGCATCATGGACTCGATGGACGTGAATCTGAGTGAACTCCAGGAGTTGGTGATGGACAGGGAGGCCTGGCGTGCTGCAATTCATGGGGTCGCAAAGAGTCAGACACAACTGAGCGACTGAACTGAACTGCTCCAAAGAACATGCTCCAACCCTGCATAGCTTTAGACTCACCAGAATTCTGTTATGCTCAACAGTATGCCAGATATGAATCCTCAGGCTCATGTCATAAGTTCAGAACCTTGTGTTCCACAGATAGTGATAATTCAGTCTAATTATGATTTCTTGCCCCACAGCAATCTACATCAATCAGCTGCTAATTCTGCTTTCCTCAGAAGTAAGCTAGTGTGTAGCTTTACTCAGAGCACCATGAATTCAATTTAGTAGTATATGCAGACTAGAATCTTGAGTTTCTACTGTGTGCTAGATAGTTTGAGGTTATCTCCTTTAATCCTCGTTGTGAAATATGTGAGGATTTCAATATTCTAAAACCTGGGGTAAATTAGTCAAGATTATATAGCTACAAAATGAAGAGAATGTCTTAGATTCATATTCAGCTGTTTGATTTCAAAATCTATACAAACTAAGGTGTTAAATCAGAGCTTATGTTTACTATGGGCTTCTCTGGTGGCTCAGTAGTAAAGAATCTTCCTACAATGCAAGAGATGTAGGTTCAATCCCTGGGTCAAGAAGATGCCCTGGAGAAAGAAATGACAACCCACTCCAGTAGTCTTGCCTGAGAAATCCCATGGACGGAGGAGCCTGGTGGGCTATCGTCCATGGGGTCACAAAAGAGTTGGACATGACTTAGAGACTAAACAGCAACAAAATGTTTACCATACATTTATGTTTGACCAGTTCATGAGTTTTCTAATCAAGTTTGTTGAGAATTTATGTACAATTAAATGAGTACTTCTAAGAATAATGTATTTGATGAGACTTGAAAATTGTATATGTGATTGGAACCACCACTCCTCTCAAGCTATACAGCATTTCCATCATCCAGTATATTGCTTTGTGCCCCTTTAAAGCCTTTCCCTCCCCCTTACCTCAGGCTACCATTGATGTGATGGCTGTTAGTACAGATTAGTTTTTGCCAGTTCTAGAACTTTATGTAAAAGAAAATGTATAGTATATGCTCTCATGCAACATAATATTGTGTGAGATTCACACATATAGTTGCATATATCAGTAGTTCATTGTTTATTACTAAATAATGGTCCATTTTATTGTTACATGATATTTTTTCTTCCATTTGCCTGATGATGGATAATGTGGTTGTGTCTAGTTAGGGGCTATTACAAATCAAGCTGCTATGAATGTTCACATCCCACTTTTATGGCCTCATGAGCTTCATTAATCCAAAACTATTTCTTGAACTCTGCATGCATCTTGAGGGATGCTCTGATTGCCCTTCATACAAGCCCAGCCTCATGGAACACAGCATGAACTCCAGCCAATTTCTGAAACTCATGATTATTGTTGGCAATTTTTCTCACGGATATTTGGTTATGCATTTACGCTGACTTCCATTTTCACTACAATGTGTTCTTCTGATTGATTGCATTGCTTTTAGGGTCAGTGATCTTTTTACTTCTGTGTGAGTGATATTTATCACTGTATCTATCAGCCAGGCTTCTTAGTTCCAAGATTCTGAAATCAGTCTGGGCTCCCTTATAAAGTAGATGAATTTATGGAAAAGATATATGGTAGTTTGTGCAATCACCAAGAACTTACATGACAAGGTTTATCAAATAGGCATGGAAAGGAAAGTTAGGCAGCTGCCAGGACCACAGCCAAGGTCCCTTTACCTTTAGAAGGCTGCTCGTGAGAAACTTCCAATGGGGTCATTGATATGGGCCGAGGAAGAGTAGAACAGCAGGAGTAAGCACACTAGAGGTGTGGCCTGAAAGCCTTGCCTTCTCTCACTCTGAAACTTACTCAGAACAAGAAGCCTTCGAGTCACTGGTCAAGTGACTTTAGACTGAGCATCATAATATGCTGTACATTGCCTCCAAAGTCTACGGAGGCCCCAAAATTTTGTTCCTGTCTCTTGCTGGTGGCTCAGTCAAGCCTTGTTTTCCAGACATGGGTTTTTATTGTTGTTCTTGTTTCCAGTTAAATCAATAAGGGTCATAATTGGCTCTACCCATTTATTTCAGCCTCAGAGACTCTGTAATTAATTAGTCTGTATTTCTGTGGACACTATTTCATTGTGCATCATTGAATTCTCTAAAGGAAATCTCCTTTTTGAGGAAGCTGTAAAATGCTTCTGGAGACTGAAGTAGATGTACTTCAGTGGTACAAACTTGTCCATCAAACAAAAATTGTCATAAGAAAGGACTGAGGTACCTTACTCAGGGAGATTTTGTTGTCCTCCCTGGGAGCTCCTGTCCAGGTATTGTCTTCTGGCTAAGAATAATTAGTCCTAAAGTTTCTTTCAGTGTGTACCCTAAAATGCCCATTAAGTCTGCAAATAAGACTCTTCGTGCCCAGGTACAGTATCCAGGTGTTCCATAGGCAGTCTTAATCCCTAGATCCTTGCTACATTCTTGTGACATTTATGACTTTATTTTTTCTTTCAGTGTTATATATGTATATAAATAAGGGAGATATAATTTATATACAGTGTTTTCAAGGTCTGTAACAAAATGACTTGACTTAGATATATTGCAAAATGATTACCACTTCAGTTTAGTTAACATCCATCACATCAAATAGTTTAAAAAAAGGGAGAAAATAATTTTTTTTCTTTGTGATGAGAATTTTTAGGATCTACCCTCTCAACAATTTTCAAATATATCATACAAGAGTGTTAACTAATGTTGTTCATTAGATCTCCAGGACTTATTTATTTTATAACTGGAAATTTGTACCTTTTGATGACCTTCTCCCAGCATTTGTTATAAAGCAACTTTGCCTAAGCAATATAAACATTATTACTGCAGAATAATAGGTTTCAAAGTGACCTAACATAATTTGTGCTCTCCATTCTGAAACTGAATTTGAAAACAATAAGAAACTATATATAGTAAAGTTTTGTTGTTTTTTTTTTTCTTCTTCTTGCTTACTCGTGACTCTGTATGGCTGGACTTAATTTATTTTTGGTCCATTGCACCTTCACCAGGCATTTACTGGCTTGGGATTTAAGGAACTTGGTGGCTTTGGGCTCCAGTGCAGAGAGAGTGCATCTCTGCTTTCATTCATTCATTTCTTCATCACATTGCCCTGAATGACTTCCTTGAAAATGCAAATAATGATCTGATTATCTCATTCTTATCTATATAAATCTTTTTATGCTCTCCCATGACATTCAGGTGGAGAAGGCAATGGCAAACCACTCCAGTACTCTTGCCTGGAAAATCCCATGGACGGAGGAGCCTGGAAGGCTGCAGTCCATGGGGTCCCTAAGAGTCAGGCAAGACTGAGCGACTTCACTTCCACTTTTCACTTTCATGCATTGGAGAAGGAAGTGGCAACCCACTCCAGTGTTCTTGCCTGGAGAATCCCAGGGACAGAGGAGCCTAGTGGGCTGCCATCTGTGGGGTCGCACAGAGTTGGACACGACTAAAGTGACTTAGCAGCAGCAGCACCACATTCAGAAGAACAGTTTGAACTAATTATCATGATCAAGAGTTTCTCCATAATATCACCCTGCCTAACTTTATAGCCTTTTTTGGTGGCCATACAGATGCCTACTATACAAAAATAGCATTTCTGTGTTAAAAAATTGAAATGTCCCCCTAAACATACCTGTGGCAAGCAATATATTATAATCTTGGTGATAATACAATGAAAACTAAGCAACATCTCTTTTCCTCTGTTTTATGCCTGGTCCATGAATTGTCCCCTAACTCCAAAAGTGGACCAACCATTTTCTTCAGGAAACTATATTTCTGGGGTCAGCACTATGTTTAGACTTTAAGAGAGAAAAAAAGCTTCTATTTAGACAAAAAGAGAAAATCAAAATAATTTCCACCTACAGACTGTGGTGCAGAGTGAAGTCAGAAAGAGAACATATATTGTGAAATAACACTTATATGTGGAATCCAGAAAAATGATACAAATTAACTTATTTACAAAGCAGAAATAGAGACACAGGTGTAGAGAGCAAACTTATGGATACCAAGGGGGACAAAGGCGGGGGGGATGAATTGGGAGATTGGATTGACATATAGATACTTTTATATATGAAATAGATGATTAACAAGAACCAACTGTATAGCACAGGGAACTCTACTCAGTGCTGACCTAAATGAATGGTGAGCTAAATGGGAATGAAATCTAAAAAGAGGGGATATGTGTATACATATGACTGATTCACTTTGCTGTACAGTAGAAACTAATTCAACATTGTAAAGCAGCTATACTTTAGTAATGAAAGTGAAAGTCACTCAGAGGTGTTAGAATCTTTGCAACCCCCGGACTATACAGTCCATGGAATTCTCCAGGCCAGAATACTGGAGTGGATAGCCTTTCCCTTCTCCAAGGGATCTTCCCAACCCCGAGATCAAACACACATTGCAGGCAGATGCTTTATCATCTGAGCCACCAGGGAAGCCCAAGAATATTGGAGTGGGTAGCCTAATCCTTTCTCAAGCGGATCTTCCCTAACCAGGAATCAAACTGGGGTCTCCTGCTTTGCAGATTTTTTACCAACTGAGATATCAGGAAAGCCCCTACTTTAGTAATACTTAACTACTTTACTAATAATTAACTGAAAAATAATTCCCAGATCTTTTATTCATCCCCTACTTTCCCTTCTGATGTTTTCATTTTTTTTTCCATAACTTCCATTGATTTGTAAAGAGGAAGGAGACAGTGGGGTAAAGGGAAATCAAAGAGATGAGGAAGGGAAATGAGTTTGATCTACTGAGCACTTACCCTTGGTCAGATATTGGGCTAAAAGTGTTGTTGGTACATTTTCACATCAATTCTAAGATACACATTTTTCTTAAATATTAACATCTCATAAACTGTCTTAAAATCAATAGTGCCTTATACTCAACAAAATATGCTTTGCTTAATCCAAGCGTTATGTCTATTAAATTTTAGAGATCAAGACTTTGTAATCAGAGAGATTATTCCTTCCAAGTCACAAGTAACAGAACCAGGGTTCAAGCTCAGGTCTGAGTAATTTCAAAAACCAATGACAAATCATTACTTTAATTGGAGATATATGCCAACAATTCCTTATGACAAATTCAGGATACAAAATAATCACAACTGGCTAGGACAGTTCAATGCAAAATATGGCCAGGACTTAATGGAATGAATAATAGTAGAAAGGTAGGAGCAAGAATAAGGCACCCCTCCTAGAATAGAACAGTTACTGCAGCGGGGTAGATGTTAGAAAATGAACAACTATAGATAAGAAGGAAAGCAGGAAGTCTAGACTTTTTAGTAAGAGGCAAGAAACCTGCTGTGACAGGTGAGGGAAGTTTAGTAAGAGGTAATGGAGTGTTTTGACAAGTTGACAGAGCCCAGAAGGTGGAAAGCTCAGCACAGGCAGTATATAAAGATACAGACAAAAGGTCTCAGAGATCTTCAGCAGGTCATAGGAAACACATTCATGGGAAGGTTATAGTTTGCAAATATTTTCACTGTAGAAGCTAAGAGTTTTGACAGTCAGTGAAGAACATGATTTTTCTAGCATAGTACATGAGACTAAATCCTGGGGCAGGAAGATGCCAGGAAGGAGATGAGAGAGAGCCAGTGGGTATGATAATGCAAAGCATCCTGGGCTGGGTTTCTAAAACAGATAACCAGCAAGGACCTACTCCACACCACAGGGAAATAGACTCAATGTTTTGTAATAACCTATAAGAGAAAAGAATCTGAAAAAAAAGTTATATGTGTATGCATAACTGAATTACTTTGCTGTACACCTTAAACTAACACGCACTGTAAATCAACTATAGTTCAGGTTTTTAAAAGAAGAGTTGACAAAGAAGTTGACTGTGTCATCTCATAAGGTGCTGGCCTGGGAGGAGGAGTGAAGGAGTAAAGGTTAGATGTCTCACCAGCAGTGAGGAGAGGAAAACATTGGACATGAAATTGGATTTATAAAGTAGCATGAACTATACTACTAAAGCTGCTTGCAAAGCTATGGGGTCTTCCCTGGCTGTTACTCAATGATAACAGCAAATAAAGCTTTCAAAAGTACATTTGAAGAAAGGAATTATATTAAAAAAAAAAAGTCATTGTTGTTTGTCCCTAACAGAGTTGATATTTTGCTGTCAACTGACTACACTAATGTTCTACAGTGGTACCACCGTATTTAACTATGAACATTCAGCTAAATGTCTGAATTTCCTGCATTACTTTCATGAATTCAATTCCAATACCTGTAACAAGTTAGTCTTTAAATGCAGTATGTTACTTTTAACAAAAGCATACTTTATTATTAGAGAAGGCAATGAAATTTGGCCATGAGTCTGCTTTCCTAAGACATCCCTGAAAATGTCTTAAAGCATAGTCAACTGTTAGCTAGGGACACAATCTGGCATGTTCACGTCTGAACAGTCAGTCCATGGTATGCAAGAGAAGAAAGTAAAAGGGATCTGAACAACTCATTTTAGCCACAGCAAAGAGGAGGCTATTTGGAGAAGTCTGCTTGGAGGTAGTATAGTCATTAGTTTGCCCAATTCTTTTTGGATTTGACTGTGACTATCTGGACTGCATGTTCCCAACTCAGCCTCAGTCCTTATGCAGAGCAAAATGAGTTGAGGACAAGTCATGGCCCCAGATCCAGCGCCAACTACAAATTCCCTTCCTTTTGAAATTGAATAAATCTTTGAACTTAGATTACTCTCTTCTTATGCCATCCTATCAGCTTCATTTGCTCCAAGTTTATTCTTTCAATGTGAAAAATAAGGCAGGGCATTAAGTCTAAGAGGAGGAAAGCAATAATTTGTAGGGGTCTTAGCTCACCTTCTCTAGGCCTTTGTCCGTGTGGATGTCATTGGTGTCCACATTTAATCTACTGGATCACATTGTATCTAGCGCTTCCCTGGTGGCTCAGCAGTAAAGAATCTGCCTGTATGCAGGAGACACAGGAGATGCACGTTTGATCCCTGAGTTGGGAAGATCCCTTGGAAATGACAACTCACCCCAGTATTCTTGCCTGAAAAATCCCTTGGACAGAGAAGCCTGGCAGGCTACAGTCCATGGGAGTATGATTGAGTGACTAAGCACAGCACAAAGAAGCAATAAGAGATGTTGAGGTGCTTAAGCTCTGGCCAGAGTGGGAAGTAGTTACTAGTGCTAGTCTGAAAGGAACAGGAGGAGCAAACAGGGTTAGGACAGAGTAGTATGAAACCACCATCAGAACTGCAGTGCCACACCAGAAACAGCAAGGAAAGAAATGCTCTAGCATCTTTCTTCTGCCTGCCTATCTCCCATTTATTGCCTTCAATTGGCCGAACTCAACCAAAAGGGAGAAGGCAAGAGAATCTAGGGTTCAGCCCCATAGATCACAAGAAGGATGGAGAATGGATTGGAGTGTAGGTAGGGGAAGAGAGAAGAAATGGAGAATAATCAAACTATTTGGGTTATTTATATCATTTAGGTTACTATTTTTATTTGTTTTCCATTTCTTATTAGAATACTTCATAATGAAAATTTTTATCTCTGTGTCAAGGGCTGGGTTTTGTCATGCAATTGTTACTCATTATCCTAACATTCCTGGCATTGGAACTGCACCTAAGTTCTTCTAAACAATATGTCATTTACTCTTTGTTGTAACCACAAGGTGAATATATTACTGACTCCATTTTGTAGGTCAAAAACTGCAGCTGAGAGAAGACATACCTTTCAAATTCTCATAACAATAAATGACAGAACTGAAATTTGCATCCAAGACTTCTGATGCCCAATCCATTTTCCTTTTCATGCACCATGAAATGATGGGTGAAACTGGATCAAGTCCAACAGACATGCATTTATGCATCCACTCAAACACTTATCCACCCATCCATGCCTCAACCCACCGTCTACCCATCAATCCATCCATTCATTCATCCCTTCATTCCTTTTCTAGACTCCTTTGGGGAGTATTCTGAAATGAAGAAATGCAAATTAAGTTACTGACTACTGCTCTGTCACACCTTGAGCAAGTCTCATTAACTATCTGAGCCTCAGATTTTTCACTGGAAAGTATAAGACATGGCCTAGTGGTTTTAAACTTATTAACCACAGAAAACTTTTTAAAAAGTAAGATCCTTCTTAGAAACTTAAATAAAATTAATGAAATTGCAGTTCTCTGTATGTGAAACCTAGAGAATAGATGCCTGGAATCCTGCTAAGTATTTTCCTGAATCCTGACCACACCTTGGTGGCTCAGCAGTAAATAACCTGCCTGCAGTGCAGGAGATGCAGGAGACACAGGTTCGAGCCCTGGGTTGGGGGATCCCCTGGAGGAACAAATGGCAACCTGCTCCAGTATTCTTGTCTGGGAAATCCCATGGACAGAGGAGCGTGGCAGGCTGCAGGCCATGGAGTCCCAAAGAGTCAGACAGACAGGACTTAGTACCCTAGCACACACACAGCGCCATCTGGGTTCACCCTCAAAGATCTCCATAGAGTGCAGGTAGACAACACTTGGGCACTCCTGATTTCTAAAACCCAACCCAACGCCCAACAGTGCATGGATCTGTAACTCATCTCCTGATGCTGTGTAAACACAAGCGCAGGGACAGGGGTTCTGGCCACATTTCCACTAGTAATTAATGGCAGCACACTAGGTATAATTTCTAGAAGATAAGGAGAAAGAGGATGTTTATAACTCCTCAAGATACCAGGTTTTTCAGTTAATTTGTGAAATCACTGGATTTTTCCAGACCTAAACTTATGAGAGACTATCCTCTGTGATTCTATTTTCCTTCTCTTCCATTTCTAAATTACATTCTCATCCTCAAATTGTAGTGCTGCATTTTTTTCCCCAAAAGGTAACCAATCAATAGGTTATAAAATTGAAGAATGTAAATGTTTCCAACTCTAGACAGAAAATGATGTATATTTCTTCTACTGTAATTCAGGTTAAAAAAAAAAA
>SJYQ01095259.1:472926-528013 GCA_006410935.1 Redunca redunca
AAAAAAAAAAAAAAAAAAAGATGTGAAAGAATTTCCTTAGTGGCTCGTATAGTAAAGAATTTGCCTGCAATGCGGGAGGCCTGGGTGCCATCTTTGGGTTGGGAATATCTCCTAGAGAAGGGAATGGCAACCCACTCCAATATTCTTGCCTGGAGAATGCTGTGGACAGAGGAGCCTGGTGGGCTATGGTCCTGAGGATCACAAAGAATTGGACATGACTGAAGCAACTTAGGATGGACAGATGGACGATGCACATGTTGTCCGTTTATTAAATAACTCAAATTAATTTGGGCTATTAGGCATATAGTTTGTGGAGAAGGCACTGGCGACCCACTCCAGTACTCTTGCCGGAAAAATCCCATGGATGGAGGAGCCTGGTGGGCTGCAGTCCATGGGGTTGCTAAGAGTAGGACAGGACTGAGTGACTTCACTTTCACTTTTCACTTTCATGCATTGGAGAAGGAAATGGCAACCCAGTCCAGTGTTCTTGCCTGGAGAATCCCAGGGAAGGGGAAGCCTAGTGGGCTGCCATCTCTGGGGTCGTACAGAGTCGGACACGACTGACGCGACTTAGCAGCAGCAGCATATAATTTGAGATATCATGAGATAACTTTCTGGAAGCACCATTAGAAAAGAGCCTTGAATGATGGTTGGGATTTCACAGATGAGAAAGAAAAAGTGCTTTCCAAGCAGTGGAATAATAAGCAAGATCCTGAGGCAGGAAACTGAATTGTAGACACAGGATTGGAGAAATTATGCATAGTTGCTGGTTAAGATTTAAGAAAAAAAGAGCAAAAAGCAAATAAAAAATGAAGTACAGCTGGAGAAGTATGCTGAGGCCAGATCACTGAGACCTTTCATTAACTAGTAAAGATTATGATAAGCCATGAGAAGGCAATGAAGAATGTTGAGGATGGTGGTGGTTTAGTTAGAAATAGATTACAAAAAGATTAAGCTGACAACATTATATCAGATGGATTGATAAGGGAGAAATGAAAGATAGGAAAAACCCTGGGGAAGCAGCAGTAGCCCTGTAATAACCCACTAAACACCTCTGTAAGGCTGTTGGGTGCAAGTTGATAGGATGTTTGTATCCAGTGCATGGGAAATTCAGGAAAATTCAGTCCCCATCCAAAACAGTAGCTCCTATTAGATGGAAAACTAGACAGAAGCTAGAATACTCCTAGTCAGGGCCTGCAGAGTTTTCACATGCAAAGAGAGACAGAATATCCTATAAAGTTCAAGGACAGAGTCATTAGGCCAGGAATTACTGACCTCTCTCTGTCTCAACTGTCTGGAAAGTGCACTGGAGGAAGATAGAGAGATGACTCACTAGCCACAATTGGCAGCATTTCCACTTGCTAAAAAGTTATGTTGCTCCTAGACAATCAATCCTTTTTAATATCAGTATTTACTGCCCTACCCTACTTCTAGCCCAACAAATTTTAATTTCTCTATGACCTTCATGGCACCTCTTTCCTATCCTTCACAAATGCTGTGATCTTGGAGGAAATAATCTTTCAGATCCTTGGGCATATATTATTCTACCACTGGGACCATGATGTTTTTGCAAGCAAAAATACTATTTCCTCATCTTAGCACTCTTAACATCTAGTGAAGTGATAAGTGAAGTCGCTCAGTCGTGTCCGACTCTTTGCGACCCCATAGATTGTAGCCTGCCAGGCTCCTCTGTCCATGGGATTTTCCAGGCAGTAGTACTGGAGTGGATTGCCATTTCCTTCTCCAGGGGATCTTCCCAACCCAGGGCTCAAACCCAGGTCTCCCATATTGTAGACAGATGCTTTACCATCTGAGCCACCAGGGAAGTCCACAATATGTTACATCTCTGAAATTGAGGGGGTTATTGAAGTGAAGTGTTAGTAACTCAGTTGTGTCCAACTCTTTGTGACCCCATGGACTGTAGACCACCAGGCCTGGAGAATCCCAGGCAAGAATACTGGAGTGGGTAGCCATTCCCTTCTCCAGGGGATCTTCCTGACCCAGGGATTGAACCCAGGTCTCCTGCATCACAGGTGGATTCCAGGACCTAATATTTGATAGAATTAAAGAAATTGTGCTTGATTGCTTACATAAAGTAATAACAATAGCAATAGCCATCTTTTAAAAAACCTGTTTCAAGTTTTAACTGTGAGATTCAATCATGTTTTTAATAGAAGAATCATGCTTTCATTGCGTTTACGAATGTGCACCATTTCTGCCAACAGCATTTGATAGCATCAGTATTCTATCTCTTCAGATTGAGTACATAAAGTCGAATTACCTCTCACTTAGGTCTAACATGTAGACGTCCCTTTCTCACAAATGGAGAACTTAATTATGTACAGGCTCAGGAAAGGTAAGTCACTGGAAGATTCTTTTTCTAATATGGTTTGCCCCAGAATATGATCCAGTGGCAAGGGTAGCCTAATGGCAGGGTGCAGGTACCAGTGGGCATGCATTACGTCCTGATGTAAGTTGCATGATTCTTGTCTAATTCTGTTAGCTGCTACTGAGGATGAATTGCTTTTATTTTGCTGCCATGGAAGTTTCTCAGGTTGAAACTGATGAGTAAACCATCACAGAGAGAGATTTTATAGTTGACTCAAATCATTTCACATGTAAAGCATTTTCCTAAGTTGTGGTTTCAGTTATGATGCTCTGTCTCGATTGTTTCCGTTTCAAAGTGTGCTGTCCCTATTCTGGCTCTGAAGACCACGTCATGGGGAAAACTGAAATCAAAGCCACAAAGCACAACATTAGCCCTTCCTTTGTCCCTGGTTTACCTTTGGATTCTCTACCCCATTTTCAGGCTGAAAGCTATTTTAATGATCTGGGTTGGGCAGTGACATTTGAGGAGGTGTTACTTCATCTGGCACTGCAGTACATAGATTAAATTATCCAAATAAAATTCTCCTTAATGGGCTCATTTCCATTTGCCAAAAATTATGCTCTCAAAATGGTGGTTGGAATCTTCAGGTTAAGCACTGGCAGGAAGACTGGAGTTGAGGAAGGGATCTGCATGATGCTGCAGATGGACAGGATCAGACAAAAACTAGAGATGGAGATGGGCCTCATCCTCAATAGAAAATCAGACCGTGAAAGTGCAATAGAGCTTCTAGACACCAGGACTTAGTAGGACCAAAGACTGCATCCTCTGCACAATGCTGTTAATCTTTGTCATTTCTCAGGAGCTTCCCTGGTGGCTCATATAGTAAAGAATCCACTTGCAATGCAGGAGACAGGGGTTTAATCTCTGGGTCAGGAAGGTCCCCTGGATAAGAGAATGGCTACCCACTCCAGTAATCTTGCCTAGAGAATTCCATGGACAGAGGAGCCTGGAAGGCTACAATCCATGGGGTCCCAAAGAGTCAGACACGGCTGAGCGACTAACACTTTCACTTACTTTCACTTTGTCATTTCTCCAGCTTATTATTTTTATGATTCCTTGATAGTTTTTCAGTTATGACTGGCATCAAAGCCCTTAAAACTAGAAAGACTTGTTTATCTTCCAAGACATTGTCAACTAAAAAAATATGCGAAAACTAAAAGTTGAGAGTTAGTTTTTTTTTTTGGTGGGAAGGTTAGGACTCGAGTCTGGGAGACAGTATCTCAGATAACCCTAAAGAGCTGATTCTGAGGAGGCAGGGGAGGGGCCAAACTATATACAAGTTTGCAGCAAGGAACAGATATCAGAATATTAAAAGATTACTATTAATTAAGAGAAAACTAAATCTCTCACATGAAGAGATTAACTATTTTCTATGTATGGGAAGATGCAAGCATCCAGGCTTGCTGAAATCATTTCTTTCATATGCATCTAGCTATCTGGGGCCAATCCTTTCTTTATTGTTCATGTAATAATTCCTTGTTTACCATAAGAGGTCACAAATGTGGCTGACGACCACCTCTCATATCCTGCTATCTCCTCAGTGCTTATGGGAAGGAAATAGCTGATGACTTCCAAATAGACGGCCTTGTTTCACCTGGGCTCAGAAATTTACATTTCAAAAAGGCTTGTTTACTGGTAGTGCTTCGAGCAGAAAATATTTCATTTTACAACATCATGGAATTTATGGCCGAGGAAGCCATATACTCCAAGCCAGTTTGGGGAGAGAAATTCATGAAGGATCACAGAAGCTACCTAATGACAGTACAAAAATGAAATAAAAGGAAGGAAGCAGAAAAGGACTTCCCTGATGGTCCAGTGGTTAAGAATCCACCATGCAATGCAGGGATCTCTCTCGGATTTAATCCCTGGTTGGGGAACTAAGATCCCACATGCCTCAGAGCAACTAAGCCTGAACACTGCAACTAGAGTCCATGCATTGCAAGGAAAGATCCCCCATGGTGCAACGAAGATTCCACATGCTACAACTAAGACCTGATGTAGCCAAATAAGTAAATAAGTAAGTAAACAAATAAGAAAGGAAGCAAGGAGTACAGCAATGTCTGGAGCCTTGGAAGTGGTCTGAGGTGAGACAAAGCAGCCAAAACACTCACAAGATCTAATGTTGTCCTTAGTACAGAAAGACAAGAGAAGAGGAACTGATAAGCAGAATGCTGTTTGATCCCCTTCTATTTCAAAGCATTGCAGCTTAGATTAATATTCAGTACTTCTTTGTTCAGGTACTTTTTTCTTAGCCTTACCTCCTCTCCTATCCATTAGAGAGATAGAGGGAAAAATAACATGTTACAGTTTCCAGATTGTCTCTCCTTAAATTCCTAGGGATAAATTGGGAGACATTCAGGAGCCTGGCACATCAGTGTCCTCTTAATGCAGCATGAAATTGAGGGGCTTTAAATATGGATATTAGTTATCCAAACTGATTATTGAAATTGTAAAGAAGCTTTGTATGCTGCTTGCAGGCTAAGATGGCTGATGACAGCGGAGTCTTTTGCATTATAAATTAGAATGGATGCTCGGTTTTTTGAGTCATTGCTTTTTCAGATTATTAATTTATCTTTTTATCCGTGATTTATCCCTCCTCACTCACATTCTTAAACTGCCTTTTCCTCTGCTATTATTTTGTAATGGCATAGACTTGGATTTACTGTGACTGGTTTGGCAAATTTATAGCTTTAGAAAGGTGTCTTATAATTGTTGCTGAGAGCCTTGTTGGAGATGGGTAATGACATCGATTAGGATTGATAGTCCTTTGAAGGAGAATGAGTTGAAAATGTTTCCAGGGCTCCAGGGAATAATATGAACTTGATCTCTTCATTTATTTTTCCAATTAAGCCTTGTCTATTTCTGTCCAAAGTGGTAAACAGACATATTGTTTTTACTGCTATTAGTAACAGCAGTAGCAATAACAATATTTATATAGTATGTATTAATATATAGTTAGGGTTTTTGGTTTTTATAACAGGTATTGATTTTAACTAACTCAAGCAAATTTATTGAAAAGTTACTGAAAGCTCCTACAACTGTTGGGGCTTTTCCAGGCAGGTAAAGAAACTGCTTGCCAATGTGGGAGATGTAAGAGATGAAAACCGGATTCCTGGGTTGGGACGATGCCCTGGAAAAGGAAATGACAACTGGCTCCCTTATTCTTGCTTGGAAAATTCCAAGGACAGAAGAGACTGGCATGCTACAGTCCATGGGGCTGCAAAGAGTCAGACACTACAATTATTGGAAGCTTGGAAAGCCAGCCCTGAAAATAGGGCAGAAAGAAGGAAGCCCTGGAGGAAAGAAACAGAACCCTCCAGGAAGTGAAGTTGCTCAGTCGTGTCTGACTCTTTGTGACCCATGGACTGTAGCCCACCAAGGTCCTCCGTCCACGGGATTCTCCAGGCAAGAATACTGGAGTGAGTTGCCATTTCCTTCTCTAGGAGAGCCTACCAAATAGAACCTTCTGATAAACACCACCCCACCAGGATGAAAAGAACTCTATCCATTTTTAGCTTCTTTGTCTGTCCGGCTGGGATTTACATTTCAAGGATGAGACATCTTGTTTAGCCAGATTATGTATTAATAATTGTTATGTCAACTGACTTTCTTTAATAGAGGAGATGAAATTGTTTAAGGTTAAGTTAAGATATTGTTAAGAATGAAATGCAGGCTTGGCAACCAAAAAATAAATCCAATGTATTTTACTTTACATAAAAAAACTGAAATGCATTAATCAACAATTAATCTTTGTAACAACACTATGAGAAGTGCTGTATTAAAACTGTTTTATAGATTATGTAATTTAGAATTTTAAAAATAAATCATATAATTCAAAATTCTTCCAAGAATGTAGCAATTAAATGACAGAATCATATTTAAGAAAAAAATCTCCTATTTATCTATAATATCTTATATTCTTTCCTCTCTGGCTCTCTTATTCTGTGGTTCTTTGATATTCAAACAGATAAGATCTTTGAAGAACTTCAGTTCCAAAATCTTTTCTTCTTTCCTCTCTCTGGTTGTCTCACCTTCCATCACCAACCCTTGCATATTTCTTAGTTCTGGTCTTCTGTTACCATTAAAAGTCCAAGCTTTCCTTAATCACCCTGACATTCAGCTACATATGGCCAGACCCATCCCCCAATATGAGCCAATCTTCCCGCTATGCCTCTGGAACTCTTGGTCAGAGAATCATCAAAGAGTCTTGTATTCTTTGTCCTTCAGCCTACTGTTCCCTTTCCTTGCTCTGACACTGCATCTCCCTTGGCCACTGAGCTATGCTTGCAGTGCCCTCAAGAGATAGTACCTTTTTTCCTCCCATATTCTATGCACTAGAGAGCCTAGACAGAGAGACGTCCTCATTTTTCATTGCTGTTTAGGGACCATTTTCTTACCCTTCTCTCGAAAAACCTGGCTCCTTTGAAGTGCATGCCATCTGACTATATCACCCACTACCCTTCCTGAGTGTAGTCATCCACTGACCTCTGGGTCACTTCTAATTTTTTGAATACTGAAGCAGGTGACTCACTCTTTCTCTCCATTATAAATTTTGTCATGATTTTCAGTCACTTCCGCATTCATGTATGCAATCCATTCAATATTCTGGTCTCACAGTCACTTGTTATCACTTTGAATAACCTTTTCCTCCATACCAACTAACCCATCATCTCTCCCATGTTTATCCTTTATTTACCAATAACTGAACTGTCCCCAGTATCTTGATGTCGAGTACCCACTGTCAGACTCCCACTTTCTCCCAGCTCGCTAGTCTGTTCCCTACTGCTTATGCTGTACCCCATGATGACTTCCAGTTCACTGGCCTACCACCTTCCCTCAACAGCTCACACACACATCCCTCATTTCTTTCTGTACCCAGCTTAGACTTCAGGGTTTATCATTAAAATCACTCCTTTATAAACATCTTAAGCTGCCCACCATACTCATGGTCAATATTTCAGAACTGGTTAGACCAGCTCTTCACCCACCCAACATCCACACAGGAAAGAGCAGCTGAACCTGGCTGGAGAGTAACACTCAACCATGTTCCTTTAATTCATTCTGAATTAATGACCACGGGTCTCAGATGAGCTGTCAGCAGTACTCAGCAAGCTTACTTCATGTTTCAGGTCAGTTCACTCTCCCAGTCTCTAGAACAACTACTTCACACCATTTCATCACTCCTGAAACCTGCAGAACCATGTTCATCTATTGCACTCTTACTGAGAAAACAGAAGAAATCATAGGAGAGCTCATTCGCCTAACTGTCCCCAAATCTAGCAATGCCCTCTTGCCTTTTCTTGGGAGACAGTTCATTAACCCAGTCCAGCCTCCCCACTGTAGACTAGACCCCATCCCCTCTTGCCTTCTCCAGGACTTCACACCTACATTTCTCTCTTCCTGTACCTTGATCATCATTTTCTCCTTCTTTCAAGCACTCAAGCATGGCATTAAAGAAAGCAAGTGGTCTCCACAGCCTCCTCCAGTGACTGTTGTATTTCAGCCCTCCCCTTCACAGCAAAACTCTTTAAAAAACTGTCTTTTATTTCCTCCCCTCATTCTCACTTCAGTCCACTTCAGTCAGGTTTTTGTTTACTACTCTCAAATTTAAACCAAATGGAAATTAGAAATGGAATGGAAATGGAAATTCTCAAATGGAAAAATTAGTATTTTTCCCAAACCTATAATGCATGATCCATCTTCATTTTACTCTACTTAGTACATAATATTTCTAAAAAATACTGCAGCTTAATGTAAGCTCAAATATTTTTCAACCTCACATTTTATAATAGGAGATCATGAGTAATAGGAATTCTTTTAAACTCATCAAGTGGATTTGAACTGAATTAAGTGAAGAATGACTGTTTCTTCTTGGGTGTGGATGTACCAACTCTCATGGCATTCTCCTGAAAGCTTTGAAATAAGATATATACAGACCCAACCAGGATACATCAAGACATGGGTTCTAGATATTATAAACTGAGTATTTGGGCCCAGCAGCCAGAGAAGGGATAGCTGATACTTAACCTAGCTATGAAATCTTTTTACAAGCACCCTGTTTAAAGCCTAACTACTCTTTTGGACTTTCACTTCCTTATCTGTGAGACCCTTGTGTACATGGGGAAAAAGTTAAAATCTTAACATCAAAAGTAAATTAATTAATAAATTAAATGAAAGCACCTTGTTTAACTAATGTAAATTCATACTATTTTTTGTCTCCAGTTTTATTTTATTTGTGAGTAGATGTTTCAATCCCTTATTTTCCTTTGAAGATAGTTTGTTTTCATGGATTTTGTGAATTTTCCCATCAGTAAATTTCCCACCAGAGAGGAATAACACATTCATTTTATGTGTCATGTTTAAAGAAAGACTAGGTAGCTGGATGATTTCTTCTGTTGATGCAATCACTAGAGATCTAGGACAAAAATATTTTGCTGGAAAGCACTTGCTCATTTGCAAACGAAAATCCATAAAGAAAGCTGAGCATCAAAGAATTGAAGCTTTCAAATTGTGGTGCTAGAGAAGACTCTTGAGAGTCCTTTGGACGGCAAGGAGTTCAAACCAGTCAATCCTAAAGGAAATCAGCCTTGACTATTCATTGGAAAGGCTGATGCTGAAGCTGAAGCTCCGATACTTTGGCCACCTGATGTGAAGAACTGATTCACTGGAAAAGACCCTGATGCTGGGAAAGATTGAGGCCAGGAGGAGAAGAGGGCAACAGAGGATGAGATGATTGGATGGCATCTCTCACTCAATGTACATGAGTTTGACCAAACTCTGGGAGATGGCGAGGTGTCCTGCAGGTCCTGCCGCCTGGTGTGCTGCAATCTGTGGGGCTGCCAAGACTGGGACACGACTTAGCAACTGAACAACAACTCTAAAATCCAGCGTCATTCGTTCTGTCTCTAGGTTTGCATGTCTTCAGCCTTGTGGAATTGGTGAGGATGGGCCACGAGGTGAAATGGTGGACTATAGGGATTGTGAATTCCAACAGACCTTTGGATTTGGCCAATAAAATATTTTTTAAATTTTTAATTTTTTTACATTGAGTATGTATCCAGTTCTCTAAGATACCAATAGTTTCTACCTATTACCTGATATTCAACTAATCAATCAATCAATCAGTTTAACAGATCTTTGTTGAAGCTCTTCTATGTGTCAGGCAATGTACTAGGCCCTGCAGGGAATAAGAAAGGAAAAGGTCTCAGATCTCATGAGGGTTACATTCTATTGGAGAAAGACTGATGAAAATGAGTCAACAAATCAAGCAACAGGAAAAATTCCAATAATGATAAGAACATAATGAAGTAAATAAAGTAAGATGATGCTGTGTTGGTGTTTGTGAGAGGAAGTGATAATATAGATGGAATAGATCAGGAAGACCTTCCTGAGATGACATTTGCTCTGAGGCTTCAATGATATGAAGAACCAGGGACAGAGGATGGTAAACAAAGCAAGAGCAAGACCCTCTGGCAGGAAGAGTTTGGTTTGTTTGAGGAAGGTCAATACAACTAAAAATATAATGAGCAAGAGGGACACTAATTTAAAATAAGGTCAGAAGCAGAGAGTAGATCACAGTCATGTAAGTTATATTGAGGATGTGGGGTTTTATTCCAAACATGATGAACAGCTATCTGGTGTGTATATATATGTATATATATATGTGTGTGTGTGTGTGTATATATATATATATATGTATGTATATATATATATATATTTCAAGTTTATTCTGGTTGCTATGGGCAAAACTGGTTATAGGAGCCAAGAATGGAAACAGGAAGACCAGTGAGTACTGAAAAAGTAATAATCCAGATAACCGATAGCTTAAAATCATGGTTGGAACTGTGAATCTGAATAAAATATACAAACATGGGATAAATACTGAAAATAGAACCATTGAGCCTTACTGATTGATGATTTGGATGTATCAGATGAGGAAAAGGGAGAGATCAAGGACAATTCCTGGGTTTTTGGCTTAAACAACTGGCAGATGACAATGCCATTAATTGATATGGGAAACTAAATGACTTAAGGAGAAACAGGTTTAGTTGGGAAAATAAAGGATTCTGTTTTGGCCATGTGGAGTCTAAGATGCCCATTTGACACCCCTGTGTAAATGGGTCAGCAGTGGCTATAGGAATCACTGCATGAATTTACATTGCCCCTAAGGCTTTCTTAGTTTGTTACTCTGGTTAAGATCATTAATTCAGGAGTAAAAAAAAAAATCTTTGTAGGAATCCAGGTCCTGCTGCTTCCCAGCTCTCTGACCTTGAGCAAGATTGTTAAGTTGTCCGAACATCAGTATCCTTTTTTATAAGAAAAAATAAAGAGCTTAAAATCTTATATACTGGATCAATTGATTAGAAAGATTAAGTTTGTTAATTTAAACATGCATGCTATGCATGCTAAGTCCTTTCAGTCATGTCAGACTCTTTGCAACTCTACTGACTATATAGCCCACCAGGCTCCTCTATTCTCCAAGCAAGGATATTAGAGTGGGTTGCCATTTCCTCCTCCAGGGGATCATCCCAACCCAGGGATCAAACACTCATCTCTTAGGTCTGCTGTATTGGTAGGTGGGTTCTTTACCATAGTGCCCCATCAACTGACTGAAAAGATTAAATATGTTAATTTATGCATAGTGCTTAACAAAATTCCTGGAAAAAATATAAGTACAAAATGTATCTATTAGGTATTAGTTCTTTGAACATTTATTCTGTCATACCTTTTATTTTTAGAGCTTTAAGGATCTGTTACCTTTGTCAAGTAGGGAAAACTGCTAGACCATTCAGGTATGACCTAAATCAAATCCCTTATGATTATACAGTGGAAGTGAGAAATAGATTTAAGACCCTAGATCTGATAGATAGAGTGCCTGATGAACTATGGAATGAGATTCGTGATATTGTACAGGAGACAGGGATCAAGACTATCCCCATGGAAAAGAAATGCAAAAAAGCAAAATGGCTGTCTGGGGAGGCCTTACAAATAGCTGTGAAAAGAAGAGAGGCAAAAAGCAANTCCAAAATCACTGCAGATGGTGACTGCAGCCATGAAATTAAAAGACACTTACTCCTTGGAAAAAAGTTATGACCAACCTAGATAGCATATTCAAAAGCAGAGACATTACTTTGCCAACTAAGGTCCGTCTAGTCAAGGCTATGGTTTTCCAGTGGTCATGTATGGATGTGAGCGTTGGATTGTGAAGAAGGCAGAGTGCCGAAGAATTGATGTTTTTGAACTGTGGTGTTGCAGAAGACTCTTGAGAGTCCCTTGGATTGCAAGGAGATCCAACCAGTCCATTCTGAAGGAGATCAGCCCTGGGATTTCTTTGGAAGGAATGATGCTAAAGCTGAAGTTCCAGTACTTTGGCCACCTCATGCGAAGAGTTGACTCATTGGAAAAGAGTCTGATGCTGGGAGGGATTGGGGGCAGGAGGAGAAGGGGACGACAGAGGATGAGATGGCTGGATGGCACCACGGACTCCCTGGACGTGAGTCTGAGTGAACTCTGGGAGATGGTGATGAACAAGGAGGCCTGGCATGCTGCAATTTATTGGGTCACAAAGAGTCGGACACGACTGATTGACTGAACTGAACTGAACCTTCGTCTTGCCTTTTTTCTGTGGTGTCTTTTATATATTGAATACATTATTTCACCTAAATCTCCCCAAACTTCTCATATCGACTGGATCTGATAAATGCCAGTGTACAGGAGACTGAGAAAAGACAGATGCACATACAGATTTATCATTCACTTTAAAAAAACTATGAGCATCCTCTTACAGACTACTCTTGATTTAGCAATCTGGGAAACATTCATATGAACCTGAAATATATATCTCTCCACTTATATCCAGCTGCCCAGTTCACATCTCTTCTTTGATGTTTGTCATCTCAAACTTAATGTGATCTGGTCTTCACCCCCAGGCCCAAAACTGGCTTCTTCTACTGTCTTCCTCATTTCAGAAGATGGATGACATCTTTCTAGTTGCTCAGGTATAAAGCCTTGCAGGCATCATTGGCCCTGTCTTTCTCAAACATGCTTTATGAAGGCCTTATATAAAACAGCCCCCTACCTTCATCTCCTGCTCTCTCCCTTGCTTACTTTGCTCCAGCTACCACTGGCCTATTTGCTGTTATTCAACTACACTAAGTGAAATAAGAGACAGACAAATACTGTATGAGATCACTTATATATGGAATCTAAAAAATACAATAAGCTAGTATAATAGAACAAATGAAGCAGACTCACAGATATAGAGAACAAACTAGTGGGGAGAAGGAAAGGGGAAGAGTTAACATAGAGGTAGGAAAGTAAAGATACAAACTACTAGATATAAAATAATCTACAAGGATAAATTGTATAACAAGGGGGATATAGCCAATATTTTATAATAACTATCAATGGAGTATGACCTTTAAAAATTGTGAGTCACTATATCATTCTTATGATCTATTATGTTCTTACCTATTGGAGAAGGCAATGGCACCCCACTCCAGTACTCTTGCCTGGAAAATCCCATGGATAGAGGATTCTGGTAGGCTGCAGTCCATGGGATCGCTAAGAGTTGGACACGACTGAGCGAGTTCACTTTCACTTTTCACTTTCATGCACTGGAGAAGGAAATGGCAACCCACTCCAGTATTCTTGCCTGGAGAATCCCAGGGGCAGGGGAGCCTGATGGGCTGCCGTCTCTGGAGTCACACAGAGTCGGACACGACTGAAGCGACTTAGCAGCATACTGTTCTTATGTAACATATAATAGTCTATAGCAACTGTCCTTCAATTAAAAACATAAATCAGGGATGTTCTTGCCTTTGGACCATTTGACTTCCAGTTTCCTCAGCCAAATATTCCCTCAGAATCTGTTTTGTTAACCAGATCACTCTGTTTAAAACTGCAGCTCTCCTAGAACTGTGTTCCTTCTCCTCTTGGCCCTTCCCTCACCTTCCCTCACTTTGTTTTCCAGAAAAGGAATTATACTATGTTGCCTCCAGGGACAGCATAAGGTTTGCTTCTACTCTAGATGGTTTTGATCATCTTGAGAGGTACTTTACTCCCTGAAGCCAGTTCTCTGGGGTCAGATTTTCAGCCCAGTTAAGGTCTTGGTTCCCTGCCTTCTGACTCAGCACCATGACATCAACCAGGGGTATTTCCAGATACAGAAGTGGCTGAACAGTGGGGGCTATCTTTGTCTCATGGAACAGGAACTACAAAAGTAGATAATCCAGGACCTTACATTACTCATTGGAGTCCTTTTATCTTCTTTTCCTGCCACCCTGGTCCTTATCCTCAAAGCCGCAAGACTGGTTGTTGTCTGTGCATTGAATTCCCCGTTTCAGGGGACAAAAAGAGGAGGAAAAGAGTAAAAAGCAAAGGATATAGAGCTGTCCTAGGTAGAACGGTTTGTCTTCTCTAGGTTGAACATTTGAAATTGCTGATTTTCAACCTTAAAAAATAGCAGTTTTTTTATGTCTGACCTAAGATTTAGGAAGGAACCCCTTTCCCAGAGACTTGCACCTACATCTCATTGGCCAAAACTATGTCACCTGGACACTCTTAGCCTCAAAGCAGAGTAGGAAACTAAGACTGTGTGAACCTCTGGGGCAGCCAGTCCCACTCCTGCCTTACCATCTGGCTCTTTCTGAGCTGTTTATCTTCCAAGATTCTTTTCAGTCTCCTGCTTTGTGTTATTGTCCCCAGGGCCTCTGTTACTGGGTGGACACCACACTTCCACCGATCTGAGGGTTCGCAGCTCTTTGCTGAATTCCGGCTCCACACTTTGACAGGTTCTAAGATCACATGAAAAAAATTGGGTCTGCTGTGTGATATCTGCAAATCTTGGGAAATTACGTTTTAGGAGTAGGGGCAGGTAGTGATAAAATCTCAGGTCTGCTGTCTAAAACCATACTTTCATTTCTGTTCTGCATTTGTCCTGTGTTGGCATTGCTAGCAAACTGTAGAACTGAACATCTACATGTTTACACATATTTTTCAATTTGACCCTTTAGTTTTTTCTTCTGTCATGATTCTACACGTAAGGAAAATAAGGTTCAGAAGAGTTAAATCCAAGGCCTCTCTTTTAGTTAGCAAATGGCAAGGCTTCTGTTCAGACCCACATCTGTCTGTCTCATTCTGAGCCTCTGCATGATCCATTACATTAAACGGCTTCTAAGGAGAGCTTTTCCAGGGCAATCATTTCCCACTATATATATAGGACCCCTTGAGTCACTCTGAGTATTTCTTAATGGGGCTGACAACACAGAGAAGCTTAACAGTCTCTAGGCAGACACTCCCACAGTTAGAGCTGCCGAATTCTCCCTATTTCTTGGGTTTTCCATCCCCTACCTAGTCCCTTGCTCACACGTGGCTCTAAATTTCTGAAAATGTCAGAAAGCATATTCCAGATGGAAGGATAGTCTAGGAAATAGGAAGAACATAAGCAGAACCAAGTCATATGGCTCTGGGAGAGTGTGTAATTCAGCTTGACTGAAGCACTTATATAAGCAATCCAAGCACAGATGATCAGGTTCAAGTCACCCCATTAGGACCTTGACTATCTGACAGAAGAGTCTGAACTTTCTCCTGAGTCTGCATTAGTGATGTATTAGAGTATTTGGTGGGAGAAGGCAATGGCAACCCACTCCAGTACTCTTACCTGGAAAATCCCATGGACGGAAGAGCCTGGTAGGCTGCAGTCCATGGGGTCGCTAACAGTCGCACACAACTGAGCGACTTCACTTTCCCTTTTCACTTTCATGCATTGGAGAAGGAAATGACAACCCACTGCAGTGTCCTTGCCTGGAGAATCCCAGGGATGGCAGAGCCTGGTGGGCTGCCATCTATGGGGTCGCACAGAATCAGACATGACTGAAGTGACTTAGCAGCAGCAGCAGCAGCAGCAGCAGCAGAGTATTTGGTGTAGGAATACAAATTGCACTTTGTATTTTGTGCTGAAATTTAAAAAAATTATTTGAAAAGTGCCTTGAGTACCCACAGATATGATAATCCCACTGAAGGAATTATTAAGGGATGTTTGAGATGTCCCGCCCTTTTCTGTCATATTTTTTCTAAGATAACAATGAAATTTATAGTTTGTGCATCAGGAGAACTGTTAACCTAAAAACAGAAAAAAAAATCAACTATTCCCAAACTCAATTTTCCTAATAAGAATAAAAGTTGCTTTTACTTATATTAAATAATCAATACATGACCTTAGCCATCTCCCAATTCTGTATTAAAATATTCCCTAAGTTGTAAAACCTGTGTGGAGAAATAGAAAAACATATTACGGCTTCCTTGTCTAGAGTAGGATGGTCATAATTCAGAATAGAACTTAAAAAATATGTTAAAGAATATTCAAGAAGTTAAATGACTCATTTATAAAATTGAGAAGGAAACATGTAAGAAACTCAGCTAGACTGCATCAGGTGACAGCTTTTATTTGTCCAAGTAATGCCACATTACTGAGGTGGCACAGAACACAGTCTGTGAGTCAGAGATATGTGAGTCATGAACACTACGTGAAGAGCCCTCTGTCCTTTTGATTACTGAAACTGATGTTTTGGTTTGACTGGGTAATTTACCAATAAGTTAAGATAATTGAGTATTAAAGAGGAAATCCATGTTGAGAGAATTGTTTGTGAAAAGATAAAACAAGGAAATAGGATTATTGACAGAACTGAGAAAACATATTCAGGGGATGTCTTTATCAAATAAATCAGCCCTTCCAATGACTTGTTTAACTGTTCTGAGTCAGTCAAAGCACAGAGAAGTAGGAGAAGCAACTGAAAAGAAGAGAATGCTTTGCCAGTTTGTTTTTTCAGAACTTAAATTTGGAGGCAGTGCTTATTGCTATTATTTAAAAGATGGATTTGTAAAGTAACAATGCCCTTTCCAAAATAAGGAGTCATGAATAGGAATTGATATCTGAAGAGGAAAGTGAATTCTCATTGGCTAAAAAATTAAATCTTCTTTATCTACTTCAAAGCATGGATCCTGTAATTCTCTTTTGAAAGGATTGCTCTGGGAAAAAAAGCTGAAACCGTCATAGTGAATTAGGGCTCTCATTCTCCCTGTGAGGGTCAGGTGTGACATAAAAAGGATCCTCAGGGTTCCCCCAGGAGACTGTGCTGGTAAGGCCGCCCCCTCCCACAAGCCTGACTGGCCCCATCTCAGCCCTGGCTTTGGGGAAGGAAAAGAGTCATTGCCTACCCTGATGAGGGCAAACTGTGACCTGCTCAGAGGCATTTGGTTTAAATTACAAGAAGATTTAATTTCCAAAAATAATGGCAAGGAACAGCAAAGCCTGGAGACTTTGCTTAAGCTCTAATAGAATCATGATACCATTTATTTTTGGAACGTTGACATCTCTGAAACTCTTCAGATGCAAAATCAATGCTAAGTAGTTTTATAGAAATTGGATGCATTTTACATAAAATTACCACCAGAGCTGAGGACAGTGATGCATAAAAGCAGTGCAGACAGTGTTTTGAATACACTGAAAAGCACAGTCTAGGCCCCTCTCTGGCAGCCTCTGGCATCTGCACCACATTCTTAAACATTTGTCCTTTAAATAGTCTTTGTTCCTCTTGAAGTTTCCAGCTTTGTCTAGTTAGTAAGCCTGTCGGCTCTTCATTGGACTGTCATTACGTTGTTTTAAACACTTTAGTACGTCATTAGTGAACAGGTAACATTTTATACCATGATAAGAGCAATGATAAAATCACATAGGAAATGAGTGTAGATAAAGAAAAAACAAATCTGTGAGCTGAGACCAGGGACTGTCCAACATGTAGATTTAGGAAAGATAATGAAACCAGAAGAAGAGCAGGAGCAGATGATATCTTGAAAGTCAAAATAAGAGAGATTTATGTCAAATGCTCCTGACATTTTGAGAAAGATGGTACCTAAGAATTGATCATTGGTTTGGGCAAGATGTAAGACACTGATGATCTTCACAGAAGGAATTTCCATGAAGTACTGTGGACCAAATCTTCATTATGGTGTGTTAAGAAGACCATAAATGTTGAGGAAACGGAGACAGCAAATAGAGGCAACGTTTTGAAGTGTTTTGCTTAAAAAAAAAGAATCTAAGAAAGTAAGGCAATAGATGGAGAGATATGTGTAGTAATCACAAGTTTGTGTGTTTTTTTTAAGTTTATTCCTTTTTATTGCTAAGTGGTACTGCATTGCATGAATATTTTATAATTTGTTTATCCATTCACTTGTTACATTTAGGTTGCTTCCATTTTTTAATATAACAAAGTTGCAATGAGTTTTTGACATAGACAATCATATTATCTATGAACAGAAACAATTTTACTTCCTCTTTTTCTAGTAGAGATGTTTTTATATCTTTGTCTTGCCTGTTGAACTGACAAGAATCTCTAGTAAAATTCTAAATAGAAGTGATGAGAATAGACATTCTTTATCCCTAATTTTAATGGTAAATAATTCAGTCTTTCACTCTTAAGTATGATGTAGCATTTTCCTTTTTAGATTCTTTTTAGAATTCACAGATTCTATTTACCTGGTTGAGAAACTTCTATTCTATTACTAGGTTTCTGGAAGTTTTTTTTAATCACGAATAGATGTTTAATTTTATCATATTTTTTCCTACATCTACTAGGATGATCATATTTTTTATCTTCTGTCTATTAATATAAATTACTTTGATTAACTTTTGAGTGTTTATAACAACCTTATATTCCTTGGATAAAGCCCCCTTGATCATAGTTGTCTTCCTTTTTATATATTATTTGATTCAATTTGCTATAATTTTGTTAAGTACTTTTGCATGTGTGTTCATGGTGGAAATTACAGTTTTCTTTTCTTGGGCTGTCTTTGTCTAATTTTAGAGAAAGCATCAGAGAAATGCTGACCTTATATAGTGAGTTGGGAAGCATTCCTTCTTTTTCAATTTTCTGAACGAGTATGTAGAATTAGTATTATCACTTCTTTAGATTTTTGGCAGAATTCACCAGGAAAGCCATCTGGGCTTGCAGTTTTCTTTGTGGGAATGTTTTACACATTAAAATGCAATTTCTATAATAGATATAGGCCTATCACAGTGTCTCTTTCTTCTTGAGTAACCTTTGGTGACTTGTTGTTTTCAAGAAATTTGTCCATTTCAGCTTTTGTCAAATTGGTTGTCATATTTTGCTATTATTTTTATAATAACTTTAGAATCTGTACTGATGTCTCCTCACTCATTCCTAATATTGTTAATCCATATGGTCTCTTTCTTTCCCCTGATAAATCTGGCTGAATGTCTGTCAGTTATGTTGGTTACACAAAGAACTTATTTTGGCTTTGCTGATTCTCTCTCTTCCTCTATTCTATTTCCACTGTAGCCTCTCCTCCCTCCTTCCCCTCCTCCTCTTCCCCAGCTTCCTTCTTCTGCTTACTTTGGGTTTCATTTGCTCTTGTTTCCCCTAGTTTCTTAACCTAGAAAGTGAGGTCATTTATTTTATTTTTTTCTAATAAAAATTTAGCACTATAGATTTCCCTGCTTTAGCTGCATCCCACAGATTTTGATATGTCATTTTTGTACATTTAATTCAGTTAAAAATACTGTTTCTCTTTGGATTTTATCCTTAACTCATGAGTTATTTAGAATGTGTAATTCCAAATACATGGAACATTATTAGCGTTCTAGTGTGATTTCTAATTTAATTTCACTCTGATCAAAGGACATATTTTGTATACTTGAATTCTTAAAAGCCTATTGAACTTGTTTTATGGCCTAGAATATTACCTATCTTGGTAAATGTCCATGTGTACTTGAAAAGAGTGTGTATCCAGTTGTTGCTGAGTGTAGCTCTCTATCAGTCAATTAGGTCACATTGATAGTGTTTTTTGAGTCTTCTATATATTTTGGGAGCTTCTATTTGATCTATCAATTATTGAGGTTATGCTTGTAAATTGCTCTACTTGTCCTTTTTTATTTCATGCATTCTGAAATAATATTGTTAGGCACAACAGTTGTTAGAATTGTTATATCCTCTTTACGGATTATCTCCTTTATCATTGTAAAATGACCCTCTTTATCCTGTTAGTAGTCCTTGCTCTGAAATCTATTTGTTCTTTTAATATGGCCCTTCTAGATTTCTTTTGATTAGTGTTATCATGATATGTCTTTTTTCATTCTTTTCCCTTTGTTTGTGTCTATGTATTTAAAGTGACTTCTTATAGGCAGCATACAGTTGAGTCATGCTCTTTTACCCATTTTGAAAATGTCTGCTTTTCAATTATGGTGTTAAGACCACTCACATTTAAAGAAACTGTTAATATGATCAGGTTTAAAGTTGCCATGTTGATGTTTATTTTCTGTTTATATTATCTGTACATTACATACTTGTTTTGCTCCTTCCCTGCTCAGCTTTGTTCTCTGCTCCTTCTCTGGAAGATGGAGAAGGACAGGAAGGCTGGTGTGCTACAGTCCATGGGATCTCAAAGAGCTGGACATGACTGAGCAACTAAACAACAGCAGTTGCTCTGTTTTGGATAATTAAGTACTTTGTGCTTCCACCTTATTTCCTTAGGTGTATCTCTTCATTAAAAAAAAAAGAAAAATTAATGGTTACTTGAGGGCTTCCCTAGTGACTCAGATGGTAAAGTATCCCTGGGTCGGGAAGATCCCCTGGAGAAGGTAATGGCTAGCCATTCCAGTATTCTTGCTTAGAGAATTCTACACAGTCTTTGAATAGGGAGGAAGGGTGGGGCTCAGGAGCCGTCTCAGTCAATTATATTTTTCAGATATTTTATGGTCTATGGAGTTGCAAAGAGTCGGACCTGACTGAGCGACTAACACTTTCACACTTTCACTTGGAGGTTCTAGTATAAGTTTTAGCTTACTACAGTCTTCCTTTAAGCAGTACCTATAGTATAATAACTTTTCCACAATAATTTCAATTTCTCCCTTTGCCTTTGTGCACTGACTGTTATACGGCTTACTTCTACATGTGTCATAAATATCAAATATACTATTATTTTTTGGCTTTTCAGTCAATTATATTTTTCAAATATTTTAATAAGAAGCAAAAAAACCCTTCATTTTTTTGTATAGATTCAAAGTTTCATCTGATATTTTCCTTCTGCCTGAAGGATTTTCTTTACCATTTCTTATACTTCTTGAGAAACCTATATGCAGGTCAGGAAGCAACAGTTAGAACTGGACATGGAACAACAGACTGGTTCCAAATAGGAAAAGGAGTACGTCAAGGCTGTATATTGTCACCCTGCTTGTTTAAATTCTATGCANATCAATGCTTTTGAACTGTGGTGTTGGAGAAGACTCTTGAGAGTCCCTTGGACTGCAAGGAGATCCAACCAGTCCATTCTAAAGGAGATCAGTCCTGGGTATTCTTTAGGAATAATGCTGAAGCTGAAACTCCAGTACTTTGGCCACCTCATAGGAAGAGTTGACTCATTGGAAAAGACTGTGATGCTGGGAGGGATTGGGGGCAGGAGGAGAAGGAGACGAGAGAGGATGAAATGGCTGGATGACCTCACTGACTTGATGGACGTGAGTCTGAGTGAATTCTGGGAGTTGGTGATGGACAGGGAGGCCTGGCGTGCTGCAATTCATGGGGTTGGACACAACTGAGCGACTGAACTGAACTGAACTGTTACTTCAAGTCCGCTAATGATGAATTGTTTGAAATTTTATCTGGTAGAAGTCTTTTTGTTATTTTCTATTGTGGATTTTTTATTGTACTTAGATATAAATCTTAAAAGTTTGATTATTTGCTGATATGCAAAATGGAAAATGATGCAGGAGCAAATAAAGCAGCCCAGTCTTTGAATAGGGACGAAGGGTGGGGTTCAGAACAAAAGACTTGACTTCACATATAACCATGGAGTTTTGCTAATGGTAACAAGAGGAAAGACTGAGCAGAGATTTACTGATAGGAGTGAGCTGACTGAATTTGTTAATGGTCCCAATCAAACTGAGTTTAAATCCAAGATCCACCATTCAGTAGCTGAGTGGTCTTCAGCAAAGTATTTAAACCCTTTGAACTTCAGTTTTCACATCCACAGAATCATGTTAATATCTTCCACACAGCGTGATTTTAACAATGAAATGAGTTAACATCTACCAAACACATAACACGTAGCTGGGCATAAACGCTGTGTCTGTAGGAAGAACAAAGTGTCACCTTTATCATTTTACCACCGAAGTCAAGGAGAAAAGACCCTGTGACCTCATTTTTCTACCTTTATTTCTCTTATCTCCCTTCTCTCACCCCCTCCCTCCCTTCCAAAAGAACATATTTAAAACTCAAATACCAGGCTGTCTGCAGGTGCAGTGTTCAAGACTGATAACATTTGGAGGCCAGATGTTGACTGACGTAAACACTATTAAGTGCTCTGTAGACCGGAGGCTGAGGCAATGATTTCCAATTTTATGATTATTTGAGTTAATAGCAAACCATACTGCCACTCCCTCCACCCTCCTGCCTCCACCAAAAAGGAGATATATAGCCTATTTGTTCCCAAAAGAATGTAGTTTTTTGAAATACAAAGTTCTTGAAATATTAAATAATGGCATTTCACAAGCTTAGGACTGGAAAGGCAGCCTCAGTGCAGACCTCAACACCTACTTGAAGTTCTCTCTAAAAGGTCAAGGACTTGTGAAATTTGATCTTAGAGCTCGTTTCATTTTCTGAAATAAGTCCAGAGTAATAATCACAAAAAATGCTTCAAACCTGTACCAAGTTTTTATGCCAACTGATATTTTCAATTTGAACTTCCTAAGGATTCGTGTGGGTGAATGCCAATGACAGGAAATCAATAAATGAGTCCTTCTCATAATGAAGAAGTATTGTTTTTAAAATAGCAATTAGTTGGATCTGCTTTGAACCAATAAGTTGATTGTTGGTGTTTAATATACTTACACACTCATTTATTTATTCATTAATCCACTGAATAGACATTGATCCACAACTAGCAATATGTCCCAGGCACATTGCCAGGCACTAGTTAATACACTGGTAAATACAACAAATGATCCTCATGAAGCTTGGAGTTTTATGCAAGAGGAAGACAATTTCAAAACAATGAGCAGACAAATAGATGTAGCAAAAAAATTGTAGTAGTACTGTGATGCAAAGGGGCCCTATTTAAACAATGGGTTGGGGAAGGAATTTTTAGTAGGTGCCTTAATCCAAGGCGTAAAGAATGAGAAGAAGGTAGCCATACAAAGAGTGGAGGAGATAATAAGCAAAGAGCAGCATTTATTCATTCATTCAACCAATATTTGTTCAGCACTTTCTGTAAGCCAGGAACTATTCAAAGCAAAGAAAATTACCAGTGAACAAACACACGTGCAAAACTGCTGATGTGGGAAAGGATTTGACATCTTTCTGGAACAGAAAAGAAGTCCTTGAAGCTGAATCATGCTGAGCAGAAGAGGGGAGTGTGGTACAAGCTGAGGTGGCAGGGGCAGGGGCAATACTATGTAGAGATTTGTAATCCAGGTAAGGAGTTTGGATTTTATGCCAAGTGCAATGACATGATTTGCTGTATGTGTTAAGGAATTGCTCTTGCTGGTGTGTGGAGAAAGTTTGGAGGATGAAAGGAGGGTATAAACAAGGAGATTCATAGGGTGGCTATGCTAGTTCAAGTGAGATTTTAATGCCCTGAAACAGTGGTAGCAGCAGAGAGAGAGTGTACAGTTCTGAGGTAGGAGGGATAGGACCTGTTGATCAACAAAAAAAGAGGAAGGGGAGTTGAGGAAAGATGTAAAATCATGGATGATTCAGCTGAATAGATGGTGGCTTCATTTACCACAATGAGGAAGACTAGGTAAGTGGATGGAGGAGGTTTAGACTAAAGATTAAAATGAATTCAAGTTTTCTGGCCCAAGTTTTAAATAATGAAATCAGTACAATTTGAAAAAGTGAAATTCAGTATCTCATGGGGTTAACATGTCCCCCATTACTGGGGTATATACAAGCATACCAAATGACCATTTTCCTACAATATTTTAGCTATATGTTTCAAGCAGAATTCTGTACCTGGTTTCCAGATGGTATGTGAGAATTTATAAAAGAAAGCAACAGTTTCTTGAAGCCATCACTAGTTGAGTAAAAAAATGGTTTTCCTAAATCAATCAAATTTCTCTCAAAGGTAATTTCACTTGCCTTTGAGCTACTGGAAGCTGGCACTGTATTTCTTAATAAATGCTGTATTTCATTAATAATTGGGTTTATAATTGGCAGGGCTACCAAACTTATAAATGAAAGTATTTATATCTTGTTAAGACACCATTTGAATATCTTGTGCAATAACCTTTTAGGAAGAGTAATGAATGTAGACTGAGAAATATTGAGCTGGTGAGATAAATTGTACATCCCAAGTGCAACTAGGTCAGTAGCAACACAAAGAAGTAAGTTCTCAACCTTATGGTAAGTCTCCACCCTCCCACACCACTGCTTTATAAAGTCGACATACAAAACACGTTCCCACACAGGAGAATGAGAATTCTTCTCATCTAGAAGACCCCTACCTTTCCTGAAAATCACTGCCTTTACTGTTATTCTGTTATGGAAAGTATTAGTGGATAAAAGTTCGAGAGTGAGTTTGCCAAATTTTAGCCCTAATTAGGAAACATAGAGAAACATATACTTTATAACAATTTTATTTCTGAAAATTATTTTTTACCTGAAAATAGACAGGCAGATCACTTTGTAAGCATGTTAGAAATAATGTTCTTATAATTATGAGATAGGTCTGTTTATTTGGTCCTAGTATTTTTGTGCATCAAATCATATAGAAATAGCACAGTGTGAAGTTAGTAAAGGATCATTAAAATATGCTCCTAAACATTTGAAACAAATATTTTTAAATGACCCTCATTTTATAATCCCATTAGAAAAAGTAGGCATTGGCATTACTTTTTAATTGATGCATTTCCTTAGTGAAATGTTAACAACCTGAGAAAGGATCTCAAGCAACAAATAAATGAATTTGCAACATAGAATCTTCAGCCAAAGGAACATCAAGAGGAATATTCATGTCATTTCCATCCCTAACACCATCAACATCAAGGAATGAGGATGATCATTGACAAGCAGGATCATCTGACTTTTTCTTAGGCTTCCCTGGTGGTTCAGATGGTAAAGAGTCCACCTGCAAAGCAGGAGACCCAGATTTGATCCCTGGGTTAGGAAGATCCCCTGGAGAAGGAAATGGCAATCCACTCCAGTATTCTTGCCTGGAGAATTCCATGGACAGAGGAGCCTAGAGGGCTACAGTCCACGGGGTCACAAAGAATCAGACATGACTGAATGACTAACACACTGGGCTTGGTGCCTTATGGAGAGTATTACAGCCATCTTTGCAGGTGGTATTTGGTAACAAACTCATCCTTCTTCTTTTCAGGGTGATCACAGCAGAGGGCAGGAGATGACTCCACATCCTCTCACCATTTACATTTGCTTTTGTTGGAGAAGTACATCTGTGCAGTCTGTGGAGGGCATCAAAGAGGAGTCAGAATAAGATACCTGATTTCAAACCATTCATTCCTTCATTTTGTTTATTCATTAGACATTTGCTATGTACTTCTGATAGGCATAACCCTTAGCAATGCGATAAATAATATGAAAAAGAAGTTCTGTGTCTCTGAGTTTCACAGCCCTTTGTGGGCAGATGAGATTGCTAAAAATTCTGCTGGACAAGTGCTAGTGGAGAGATACATCAATAGATAGATATCAATGCAGAGACAGCTGTCTGAGACAATGGAACAACTAACTGAACTCAGGAAAAAGGAAAATTATATCACTAGCTTACTAAATGGCACCGTATTTAACCCCAAATATCATTTGATCCAATTTTTTAAGTTTAAAAGGGTATGTAAATGGAGATTGGGAAAAAAACCAATAACACAGTTTGTTACTACCTCTGTCTGGTTTCAACTCAAAAGACACCATCTGAGGAAGGTGATGGTGTGCCCAGTGTAGACAGTCTATGCAGCTGTCTAGAGTGGACCTGCTGACACCCAAACCAGAAACATTCTTCTCTGTACCTATGTCTGCCATACTATTATGCTTTATCTTCTCCATAGCTTTTATCACTCTCTGAAATTATCACATTTGATTTATTTATTGTCCATCCCTCCCCACAAGGACCTTGTCTGTCTTACACATTGTTGAATTCTCAGGTCTCAAATAATTCCTTATTTCATAAATATTTGTTAAGTGAATGAATTATCACAACAATATAAAACCACACTAAATCACTCCTGAGAACCAATATTTTTTTTTGTTTTGAAAATCTCTGCAAGATATGTTTAGGTGGCACTAGTGGTGAAGAACACGCCTGCCAGTGTAGGAGACATGAGAGACACAGGTTCAATCCCTGGGTTGGAAAGATCCCCTGCGGAGGGCATGGCAACCCATTCCAGTATTCTTGCCTGGAGAATCCCATGGACAGAGGAGCCTGGCAGGCTACAGTACATACGGTTGCAAAGAGCCAGACACAACTGAAGCAACTCAGCACACAAGCATACATGTTAAGATATTTGATCTCAGACACACCTTAGAGATCTTCTATGGATTCATGTCTTCATTCATTTCAGTGGGGAAAAACTAAGGCTTGGGTGCATACAGAGAGTCCCTGTTTCATGTCAAGTTATTTTTCCCCAGAGCAGGAACTGGAAGCCAGGGCTCCAGAACCCCAGGGCTCTTTGGCACTACTCTGCTCCCTCGGTCTAAACCTCTCTGTGGGGAAAGTAGATTTGGAGTATTGCAGTGGATGTAATTTTCAAAGGTCCTAGGAGAAAAGGAAAGCCATGCTAAGCTACTTTTGCAATTCAGATGAGTTGAACGTAATAGTTCTCTTTCCTACTCTGTGGGAGGGAAGTCAAGACTTTGGAACTGGATTTTTAGGGCAAGACTGGGATATTCTGCTGTAACTATAGCCAGAGATCTGCCTGCTTTCAGCAGAGACATGGGCTCTGCCTCGTGCTGGCTGTGATTTTGCACAGTTAAGTCCTTCATTTGAAATTAGGACTCACTGCAGCTTGCAAATTAATTCTATAAAGGTAGGTCACTGTCACTATGGGAAAAATGCATGCCCCTGTGCAGCTTCCCCATCCATAGGGACCAGATAGCACATTGAGGTGATAGCTAATCTTATAAGGGAATGGCATATTTTATCAAAGTGAAAAGCAAGCATTAGAAGGTGTTAGTTTCTGAGTGTAACTGAGGGGAATATTTTCCAATAGAACTTTAAAGAAACACTGCATTTTTCAAGAATATACCACTACCCCCAAACACACACATACAAACATATACAATAGCCAAACATATACCTTATGATACACAAAAAAGTTCTCCAAAGCTGCAACTCCTGGCATGGAGTTCCTGACACACTGCAGGGAGTTTGGGGAAAGTGGATTCTCACGACTCCATCTGGGGACTCTTCTGAGGTTTTACCTGCTGGAGGTTTTAATCCAAATAGAAATGGCTTTTTGTCAGATAAGAGATAAAAACTGGTGAGATGTATTCATTCAGTAAATGTTTGTAGGATGCCTTCTAGCATGAAACTCAGTTCTAAGTCTTAGGAATACAAAATGAATAAGGCTTAGTCCCTGCTTCATGGTCACAGACTAGTGGAGTGAGAGAGATAAGTAAACAGAGAAATCCAATCCAGCGTGGTAGGTCCTGGGATCAGAAAGGGTCTGTGGGGACACGGAACAGAAGGCCCTGATGCAGTTGATAGGATGTAATTAAAAGAGGCCACATTTGGGGATTTTTCAAATGAAGTTTCACATTTTGGAGCCTTCTGTTTTCTCCTTTTGGAAATGAGGGGAGGAAAATCAGCCCAGAGTAGTGAAAACTCGATGATATATTACCTAGAGAAGGAATGAGTTGTCAAAGAAAAGTCTCCTCTGATACAGAAATGAATGATTATTAGGATGTTGCTTCAAGACTCTTTGTTACAGAAATTGGGGTATGCACAGGTAATTAGGGATCTAGAAACAACCACCCTGGGGACAATTGCAGGCAATTCTGCAACCACCTGGCTTAACTTGAAAGTACAGCTTCTCTTGGTGTAATAAAAGGTTTCATGTACACCTTGTGCTTCTGTTCTTTATCCCCGACTTTTCCTCCCAGGCTTATGAATAAGGCTTCAGTCCTATTTCTCCCTTGGAGACTGGCAAACAGCCCCACCTTCTCCAGTGGAGGCTGGGGAAGCTGTAGCTGTCTTCTGCCACCTGCTGGCTCCCTGTTAGCACCAGTTCAGGGCTGGCTTTGCATGGACTCCCAGGGAATGGAATTCATTAGGGGAGAAAGAGGGGCAGAGAAGGTTTCTGCTTTTATTAAAAAGAAAGAGATGAGAAGATGGCAGACAGAAGCTGGTATAGGAGGGCTTTTCTCATCATGGGGGTTTGTCATAAAGCTATCACCGTCTCCAACATCTAAGCCAGTGATTTTTCTGTATAAACTTGTTTTGTTCAGGGAGAACAGTGCTTTTTATTTAGTTAGTTTTACTTTTAGGTCATTGTCTCACAAAACTTATCAAATAAGTTAATGCCACACCTGCATAGACCCATTTGAAGGAAACAGCAGAAACATCTACCAGTGGGAACTGAGATTGAGGGTAGGGAGGCAGAAAGACGGAAGTTACATGAGAAACATTTCACAGTGAATTGCAGTATTCTTTCGTTGGTTCAGCCAGCATTTTTAAAGACCTGCTATTTATAAGGCTCTAATCCAGATCCCTTGGCCCAGTTCAGTCGCTCAGTCGTGTCCGGCTCTTTGCGACCCCCTGGACTGCAGCACATCGGGTTTGCCTGTCCGTCAGCAACTCCCGGAGTTTGCTCAAACACCTGTCCGTCCAGTCAGAAATGCCATCCACCCATCTCATCCTCTGTCTTCCCCTTCTCCTCCTGCCTTCAGTCTTTCTCATTATCAGGGTCTTTTCCAGTGAGTCAGTTCTCATCAGGTGACCAAAATATTGGAGCTTCAGCTTCAGCATCAGTCCTTCCAGTGAATATTCAGGACTCATTTCCTTTAAGATTGACTGGTTGGATCTCCTTGCAGTCCAAGGGACTCTCAAGAGTCTTCACCAACACCACGGTTCAAAACCATTAATTCTTCAGCACTCAGCTTTCTTTATGGTCCAACTCTCACATCCATACATGACCACTGGAAAAACCATAGCTTTGACTAGACAGACCTTTGTCAACAAAGTAATGTCTCTGCTTTTTAATATGCTATCTAGGTTGGTCATAGCTTTTCTTCCATGGAGTAAGCATCTTTTAATTTCATGGCTGCAGTCACCATCTGCAGCGATTTTGGAGCCCCCCCAAAAATAATGTCTGCCACTATTTCCATTGTTTCCCCATCTATTTGCCATGAAGTGATGGAACTGGATGCCATGATCTTAGTTTCCTGAATGTTACGTTTTCAGGCAGCTTTTTCACTCTCCTCTTTCACTTTCATCAAGAGGCTCTTTAGTTCCTCTTTGATTTCTGCCATAAGGGTGGTGTTATCTGCATATCTGAGGTTATTGATATTTCTCCCAGCAATCTTGATTCCAGCTTGTGCTTTATCCAGCCCAGCATTTCACATGATGTACTCTGCATATAAGTTAAATAAACAGGGTGACAACATGCAGCCTTGACATATTCCTTTCTCAATTTGGAACCAGTCTGTTTTTCCATGTCCAGTTCTAACTGTTGCTTCTTGACCTGCATACAGATTTCTCAGGAGGCAGGTAAGGTGGTCTGGTATTCCCATCTCTTTCAAAATTTTCCAGTTTGTTGTGATCCATACAGTCAAATGCTTTGGCATAGTCAATAAAGCAGAAGTAGACATTTTTCTGGAACTCTCTTGCTTTTTATATGACCCAACAGATGTTGGCAATTTGATTTTTGGTTCCTCTGCCTTTTCTAAATCTAGCTTGAACATCTGGAAGTTCTTGGATCCTATACTGTTGAAGCCTCGCTTGGAGAATTTTGAGCATTACTTTGCTAGCGTGTGAGATGAGCGCAAAAGAATCCACCTGTCAATGCAGGAAACATGGGTTCAATTCCTGGGTCAGGAAGATTCCCTGGAGGAGGAAATGGCAACCCACTCCAGTATTCTTGCCTAGAAAATCCCATGGACAGAGAAGCCTGATGAAATATGTTCATTGGGTCACTAAGTGTTGGACACGTCTTAGTGAGTAAACAAAAACAACAAATCCAGATGCCCGGGATACAAAAGTGAGTAATATTGGGTTCCTTCTTTTCTGGGGTTAAGAATCTACTGGGGAGCATCTAGATAAGAGGATGGTTAATAAAGGGAGAATTAGAGATCACAAGTATTGTGATCATGTATTGCTATAAAGGCATCTCCTACTCCTGCTGCTGCTAAGTCGCCTCAGTCGTGTCCGACTCTGTGAGACCACATAGACGGCAGCCCACCAGGCTCCCCTGTCCCCGGGATACTCCAGGCAAGAACACTGGAGTGGTTGCCATTTCCTTCTCCAATGCATGAAAGTGAAAAGTGAAAGTGAAGTCACTCAGTCGTGTCCGACCCTCAGCGACCCCATGGACTGCAGCCTTCCAAGCTCGTCTGTCCATAGAATTTTCCAGGCAAGAGTACTAGAGTGGGGTGCCATTGCCTTCTCCGGCCATTGCCTTCTAGTGGAGCACAAAGAAGGAGCATGTATGTAGATCGAACTGGTAGCTGCAATGTTAGAAAATCATTACTGGAGGAGGTGTATGAGCTGAATTTGAAGTAGTGATTTATTGGAAACAGTAGGGAGAAAGGCATTCCAGTTATGGGGAGCACTAGCTCCCACACGCAGCATCACCCACTACCACCACTGCTTTGGGAAGCTGAGACCTCTAGAATCAAAGCAGGAAAAAGTTGTTAAAATGTTAGGCCTTAGATAACAAGTGATTGATTCAGTCCAGGGTGATCTGCCAAAGCATGCAGAATCACATGGGACGGCAGCATACAGAATCCTGGATGTCAGAGGGCAGGACTGGTGGTGGGGAGCTTGTTTCCGATCCTTGGAAAAGGCTGCTTTTCATACTGTTTCAGTCCATATGCTGGATATGGGCTGCTGCTGCTGCTGCTGCCGCTAAGTAGCTTCAGTCGTGTCCAACTCTCTGTGACCCCATAGACGGCAGCCCACCAAGCTCCCCCGTCCCTGGGATTCTCCAGGCAAGAGCACTGGAGTGGGTTGCCCTTTCCTTCTCCAATGCATGAAAGTGAAAAGTGAAAGTGAAGTCGCTCAGTCGTGTCCGACTCTTAGCACCCCTATGGACTGCAGCCTACCAGGCTCCTCTGTCCATGGAATTTTCCAGGCAAGAGTACTGGAGTGGGATGCCATTGCCTTCTCCATGGATATGGACAGGTACCATCAAATATTCGGAAGCCTATCCATGACATTCTCTCATTCTATCTGAAACTTAATGAACTCATCCAAATATTGAAGTACTTGTAAGCTCAGAGATATCAATGATCGTGTTATTTAAAATTGTAAATTAATGGCCTACAATAGGGAAAATGCTTCAAGAGGTTTGGAACAACTTCTGGGTGAACCATTAAGTTCCATAGACATGGAAAATGATGATTCTGGAAACGGTGCAGTATGTGAAGAAAAAAAAAACTTGTGAAAAAAATCATGATTTAAGCCTGCAGGAAAAATATTAATACTCAGAAAAAAAATTAAACTGCTAATGTTTTTTCTCTGTTGTTTACATTTTATATCACATCCTTAGTTACTTTTATGATAATATTTTTTACTATAATGTAGCCTAAAGGTGAAATATGGCTTCCCTGGTGGCCAATGCAAGAGATGTAAGAGATGCAGGTTCGATCCCTGGGTCAGGTAGATCCCCTCGAGGAGGGCCTGGCCACCCACTCCAGTATTCTTGCCCGGAGAATCCCATGGACAGAGGAAACCTGGTAGGCTACAGTCCATAGGATCACAAAGAGTTGGACATGACTGAAGTGACTTAGCATGCACGCAAAGGTGAAATATGGGTGCTGATTAAGGCAGAAGCAACAAACCCTAAATGAATAATTACCCTTTCGTACATTTGTTTCCAATATTTCAGATTCCACTTTCCCCCTAATTGTATTTCAGTTTGTGTGGTATATTTGTTTTGCTTGTTAAGTCTGTCCTGCGTCTTGCCCTTGCCCACACCCCTCTTCCCACCCTGGATCTGTGGGATGCGTTGTGATGTCTGCCTGCTAATTTTGCTGTGACTGGAGCTGGTGTCTGGTTGGTGATTCATGTTTGTTCCTAAGTTGTACATCTGTGTTGGTTGCTTTGAAACATGCCCCAGGGAATATGAAAGGCCCTTTGTCTCCCTGAAACTGCTTCTTTGCCCCCAGGGAATTCTTCTTTGGCTTCTGAATTCTGGCAAGCTCTTCTATGAATTTAGGCAGGGTAAGAAAGAAAGAAAAAAGGAAACAAAGGGAAGCAACAGGGAGAGAGTTTTACGGTCTGGGTCTAGTCCCTGCTTACCTGGCAGGACCAAACCTCCTGGATACAAAAATTGGGGGGCACATGCTTTGTGACATCTACTTAAAAGGTAATACTTGTGGAGGTGTTTTCTTCCCACTAGGAATTCCTGCCTGCAGCAGGAAAGAGGGCAGATTGAGCCCTGATGGAAACCCTCAATGGAAAAAGTTCTGAGAGTTTGCTAGGCATACCCACTTGGCAACTCTTCTAAGAGTTTAGCACAGATATACACAGAAGTGACATTCATAATATTTAATGACTAGTACTGCATGGACACTGACCAATTAAATGGACACAGGCCACTGTGCTGAAGCTGGAGGCCCCCTGCTGTTCCAGACATCAACTCTTCAGTTACTGGATAACCAGGAGCTCCAGCAGCTCCTGGAGGGTCTGGGGGTAGGGGCTGGCTGCCAGCCGTTACCAAAGTATTTCAGTGTTTTAATACCTATTAAGGATATAGACAGAGACCAAATGAATTACCGCATGGTTACTCATAAAAGTTCAAAGCTTATGCCCACTCTTAAGCTTTGTGTAGTCCCATCTTTACCTGTTAAGAGCCTGCTGTCTTTGTCTTAAAGAAGAGTTCAGAGCCGACGTCAAGACCTAGTCGTACTACAGGCTCCAGGTGGCACAAAGAAGTCCTTATCCACAAAGGAGCTCTTTAGTTTGCTCAACGACTAGTATAGATCTCACCCAAGGGAAACTTGTAAGTCAGCTTACATTATATTTTCACTTGCTGCAATATATTTTCCTTACAACATAGCTTTACCGCCGGGCAGGCTGGCAAATATGCTGAAATGTGTGAGTGATTGCCCACCTGCCTGCTTGCCTGCAGAGTCTGAAAGACCATCCCATCCCAGACCATGAGCCTGCTGTGAAAATCCATCTGCAGTACCATGAAAGCCCAAATACATATATTGGATTGTTACGGCTCTTCCTTGTCCTCTTCATGGGAGACTCTCACTTGCTGCTTTGTATCAGACCCCTAGAGCCTGCGGGTTGGCTAAAATCAGCAGCTTCTCGGAATGGTCTCTGGGGAAGCATTATAACCCCGGATTCTCTCGTTTCTTCTTTCCCTGTTTCAGTGAAACCTGCAGCTTCAGCATAGTTTACTGCCTCCCCTGCCTTCCCTCCAGATAACGGCCAGGGTTGCTCATAATCCGACTGACTCTCTACATACCAGGCACAACTTTTGCCTGAATGTAGAGACTGAAAGGAAATTTCACTCTACCCAGAAAGCCATTCAGGAGCTCTGTGATTACAGAAGTCTGAGGTTGTAGAAGACTGAGTTGGAAAACTTGGATTTTCCAATTCTCCTTGCACATTTACTAGCCTGTGCCTTCGTGGAGGCATTTAAAATCTCTCGAAGACTCATCTTCCTCAAATGTAGAGCGGAATCATACTGTGGAGTTCACAGGGTCATGATAAGGATTATAAATGAAATAATAAATGAGAGAGCCATCTGTAAACTAAAAACATCCACCACAAGAACATAGGCTGTAAGAACTAGTGAAGAAAAAGAATCACAAATGGAGAAATAAATTAAGGCAGCTGGATGAGTATGAAGTAAGCCTGTTACTGTGGTCCAGCCTGGAAAAGAGAGCATCCTGTAACTTCTCCAACACCTTTCTGCAGAGCTTTAGCTGGACGGCAGTGAGTGGTCTAGAGAAATGCTGAGCAAGAGGGTACTGCCAGTCCAAGGTTGTGCATGCAGGAAAAATATAGAGAGGATGGTGGAAAGCATGGGAAAGACAAAGTACCTAAGGAAAACAAAATAGACAAAATGTCTACCGCTTCCACCTGTGTGGTCATTGCTCAGAAATGGTTCAAATAAATCTGAACTTGAGGGTACCATTCCAGAGTGAGGGAGACTGACCAGAAATCTCAACGATACTCTTCCGCTTGAGTTAATAGCTGCATCCTCTCTCCTCCAGAAAGAAAGCTCTGCTGCCCTGAAGGCCTATTTGGCATTATTAGAGTAATTTAGTCATTTTCTGTGCTTAAACTTGAGTATGAATGGTAAGTCGCAGACTGGGCCTCCTGTTTAATCAGCCAGTGGATGTTTTCAGGATAGCACTTTGTTCCTAAAAACATTCAGAAATATGCACATTGTATCTTTAATGAGACTGTGATATTTATTTATGGCAGAAAGAAGTCTCCCAGCTAAGAAGATTCATTCAAGTGAGAGTTGAATGTCTGGCACTTAGAGCTGTGTTAGATGCTGTATCTGGAGTCGCTTATTATCACCAGTTCATTTTATGAATTTGTTAAAGTTACTCATGCCTCTAAAAGGCTGTGGGACTTTGTGCTGGGGATGAAATCCTGGCTCCACTCTTTGCTAATGACTAAACTTCTGTGGACTGTTCCCTTTATATAAAATAGAGGATTAGATGACTTTTTACATAAAAGATAATGAGAATGACTGCAACTCAGAGCTGTTTGGAGACGTAAAACTTTCCGTGGCATGTGAAATGCTATGTAACATGCCCAGCACGCGTGGTTCTCCGTGTCTGTATGTCAGGGGCCCTTCTTCCTGGTTCTCATGTGACTAGGTTTTTTTCTTTCTCTTTAAGCTTTGATGTGGAAAATGGACCTTCCCCAGGTCGGAGCCCATTGGACCCACAGGCCAGCTCTTCTTCTGGGCTGGTTCTTCATGCCACCTTCCCTGGGCACAGCCAGCGCAGAGAGTCCTTTCTGTACAGATCAGACAGCGACTATGACTTGTCACCAAAGGCGATGTCGAGAAACTCTTCACTCCCAAGTGAGCAGTAAGTACGAGCTCTCTGGCTCCCTGTCTCACACTTACCTCACCTTTAACACATCAGAGGAGCAGCACCATTCCCCTTTAACACAAGAGAAGAGGGAGAAAAAAAGTGAACGGGAGCAGAGAAGACAACGATAACCACCCTGAGGGCATATATGCTCTCTTGAGTGAGAAATGTATAGCTAGGATCCACAAGAGTGTTTACCTTAGGCACAGTGTTTGCTTTCCTTCTGTTATTGATACTTTTTTAAGCTTTTGATTTTATATTGGAGTATAGCCAATCAACAATGTTGTGATAGTTTCAGGTGGACAGCAAAGGGACTCAGTCATATATATATACATATATCCATTCCTCCCCGAACCTCCCTCCCATCTAGGCTGCCACATAACATTGAGCAGAGTTTCCTGTGCTAAACAGTAGGACCTTGTTAGTTATCCATTTTAAATATAGCACCTTGTACCCAAACTCCCTAAGTATCTCTTTCCCCTATTCTCCCCTCCCTGCTGAAGTTCATTCTCTAATACTTAAAAAAAAAAATTCAGCTTCATTTCCTGAACTGCTGAATCGTTGATGGCATGAGAACCTTAACACTTTTTTGCAAACCACAATCTAACTTTGCAAGGCATGCGCAGCTTACATCAGGCTACAGCAGAGAAGGAAAGGTGGTTGGTGACATGCAGCTTCTCTGAGTGGCCTTTTCTGGGTTACATTCAGTAAACTGTCATCTAGTCTCATGTCTGTGTCCCTTCTCTGGAACCTTGACACAATGCCCACTGGCTCCTAGGTGAGACAGGACACACTTCTACCACCCTATTAAGCATGGCTGATGTTTCTGTTTTGCTGCTCTTAGCTGGAGATCTCTAATTTTTATTTAAAGAACAGCGACAGGGTTGTGTTACTTATTTATTAAGCTTCTGAAACGAAATAAAATTGGATGATGGAAAGCGAGCCTTAAAAGGTTTCTGGGCACACGTACAATTGTTTTTAATATCATATGTTATAAAAATATCAGTAGCTCCCTAAAGTCTCCAGACTGGAAAATTCCACTGGGCTCTCCTCAGTTGTTGGAAAGGAAGCTAAAAAGGGTCACCCTTTTGTGAAAGGGGCACAGGGCATTTTAAACCTGCCAATAAGATAATATGCCCCAGGGCACTTCTGCCAGCTAATTTTAATAGAAGCGTGTGCTCAGTCGCTCAGTCTTATCTGACTCTGAGATCATATAGACTATTGCCTACCAGTCTCCTCTATTCATAGAATTCTCCAAGCAAGAATACTGGAGTGAGTTGCCATTTCCTCCTCCAGGGGATTTTCCTGACCCAGGAATAGAACCCAAGTCTCCTGCATCTTTTGCACTGGCAGGCGGACTCTTTACCATTGAGCCACCTAGAAAGCCCTTAATAGAGGCACTCCTGCACTAAAACATCTCAATCATTGGTGGACCAAAATTCATTTGGCTAATATTTACTGAAGCTCAGGGCTTCCCTTGTGGCTAAGCTGCTAAAGAATCTGCCTGCAATGAGGGAGACCTGGCTTTGATCCTTGGGTTGGGATGATCCCCTGGAGAAGGGAAAGGCTACCCACTCCAGTGTTCTGGACTGGAGTTCTGTACAGTCCATGGGGTCGCAGAGAGTCAGACACAACTGAGCAACTTTTACTTTCACTTTCTCTCCTGAAGCTCACCTATGTTCCAGGCGGTGTGCCAGGCTCTGGGAGTAAAAGATGAATAGAATAGTGGAAAAATCACAGAGAAGTTAAAAAATAAATGCTGTTCTCAAAATGTTGCATGTTCTCAGGAAGGTTACAGTTGCATAAGAAAGAGGAACTCTGGTGCTATGTGGAAGGAAGCGTTCAGTGAGTGCATGCCATGGAGCCCTGTTTATTTACATATGTTATCCTTTTTAATCTTTGCAACAGTCCTGTCAGGTGGCCGGACTGTTTATGTCTTCTCTATAGAGGATGAAACAGAGATTCTGAGAAGTTGAGAAACCTACCCCTCCCATATGACTCTGTGCCATGCTATTAACCTTGATGTAGATAAGACAGACAGTTTTGTACAGGCAAAACTTTTGGACTCTGCCTATGCTCTTCAAACTACAAAGCAGAATCTCTACTGAGAGGTAGGAAACGTGAATGCAGGGCAGAGGTAACCTCTTTGCTGTAGATCATGTAGCGCTAAGGAAGTTTCTGACCAAGGCTCAGATGGGGACTTTGACAGTGAACATACCTGGAATTCTCTCTTCCACCAAAACAAACGCCTTTCTCCTCCCTGGGCAGAAGATGTGGCAAGATGGAGGTAATTAGAGCTTCATTCACAGTGTTTCATGGGAGAAAGACTAACTTTGGACAGCAGCTAGTGGCTCCCCCAGACTCATGACAAACAGTTTGACATGTTTCCAGGTCACTCAGAGGCTTCCCAGCAGATTCTAACCAAATTTCAAATTAAACTCAACCAATTCCTTACTTACAATCGAAAGGTTATAGAAATTTTGAACTTGAAGAGATCTTAAAGATCACAGTTCAACTCAGTCTATAGCTGTAGAAACAGACATCTAGTTCTGAATGACTCTGCATCCAGGGTCCCTAATATTAATGGTTAGCCTCTTTTCAGTTTTATCAACCAGCAAAACTTTCCCCTAGCTTTGGAACCTATATAGTGTTGCCAACTTTAGATTTAGACAGGGAAGAATTATATATGCAAGAAAACTAGTATCATTCTCACTTAAAAAAAAAAAAAAAACTTAAAACAAACATAGGGCACACTTTCAAAATAAAGAATAGTCCTTCCCAAGAAAACATATTTGGCAACATGATCTCATCCTGTCAAAGATACTGATAACAAGATATATTAACGTTTTTGAGTGAATAAAAATAGCGCACAATGTTGTTTTGCAAATATTTCAACATGACAGTAAAACTTTCATATATTTGTCAGTTTAGGAATTTATATTTCTCAACACAGCAAGAAGTAGGACTTGAATATCCAGATTCTTCTGGAATTTCATTTTATCAGGACTACATTGGAAAATCCAGTTTTAGACAGGTGTGTGCTAAGTCTCTTCAGTCATGTCCAACTGTTTGTGACCCCATGGACCATAGCCCACCAGGCTCCTCTGTCCATGGAATTCTCCAGGCAAGAATACTGGAGTGGATTGCCATTTCCTCCCCCAGGGAGTCTTCCCAATCCAGGGATCAAACCTGGGTCTCCTGTATTGTAGACAGATTTACATGAGTATCTAGAGCTAAACTGAAGTCATTCTCTCAAAGCTATTTGACCCAGCTATTACTCTTCAGGATGACTTGACATAAATAGAGGAACCACAGTCCCTGAACCTCTTGCTGCTTCTCCTGCCTTCTATTCACAAAGTCAAGAGAAAGAAGGACAATAATAGAGCTGGAATCTTCACGTGAAGGCTGTGGGGTGAGGGCTGCAGCATGTTCCTCACTCAGGAGTCCTCATATCCAGCACAGAACAGTCATGAATTTACATAAGCGGTAGAACGTCCTGCATAATTCCTCGGCATTAAATCTTAACAGTAGAGACAATGCTGTCTTTTTACAGCTTTTCATCTGAACTCTTTCAGGAGGAAAAATATAGGCAGGGAGAATGAATGAACAGATGACTAAGTAAAAATCTGAATGGAAAACTAAAAGTGGCTTTAACATAAGCAACAAAAGAGAGACTGAAATAAGGATTTCTAGTAAAGAAAACTAGATGAACATTGGATCCCCAAAGGAAATTCCCCATGCTAGATGTGGCAGTAATTTATTAGTCTCTGTTCAGTTCCTGTGTTGTAGTCATCTTTGATGGAGTGTGTCTATATACCAAGGTACAGATTTCCCTAAGGGAGCGTAAAGTACTAGGAATTGGGGAGGCTAGGTATAGTGTCCAAAACTTTGGAGGAACCAACCTGGGCAGGACCAAGTTTTGATTATCCACCAGTAAAGCCACAGGGAAGGGAGATCCCTGTTTCCTTTATTGAGTCATCCTATTTGCAGTCTTATACAGACAAGTTTTTAAAGCTACTGTTGATGTGAGAAGTGATCTCTAGAGAGAGCAGTCATGGGAAATGAGACCTGAAAACCAAGAGGAAAAGTAGAAATAACAGCCCACTTAAATTTAAGAACTGTTTATTGATGGGCTACCAAAAAAATACAATGTGGTGTCTAAGAGTTGAGTTACAGCCATTATACCTACTAGCACCATAACTTTAAGACACTGAATGTTTTTCATAGTGTCTAAATTATCTATAAATAAAAGAATTTATTTAAGAATTTATTAAGAATTTCCTATATACTATTTAAAGTATTTACATATTTTAACTCATTTATTCCCCTTAATGCATGAATACTATAATTCAGTATTGTAGTACTATCATTGTTTTGGTACTATAATTTTCTTGGTGGTACTGTAACTGTCTTGGTACTATAATTATCTTGTCTTAAAGAGGAGAACACTGGAGCACAGAGAGGTTAAGTAATTTGCCCAGTAAACAGGGAAACACAACTCAAATTCAGGGAATCTAGATGACTAAAGCCTATGGATATTCAGTACATAAACAGACTAAATAATGATGAAAAATAAAAATAATGATACAAATCTCTGCTCTGCCTACCTTTCCAGCTATTACAAAAATTATATCCATCCTTTCTTTGAACAAAAATTTGCTTATATTTAGGCACCTTGCAAGCAAATGAGACATCTTCTGTGTCTTTAAGGGAGCTAAAATATTAGTAAGTCGTGCTGTACTTAGTCACTCAGTCGTGTCCTACCCTTTGCGATTCCATGGACTGTAGCCCACCAGGTTCCTCTGTCCACAGGATTCTCCAGACAAGAATACTAGAGTGGGTTGCCATGCCCTCCTCAGGGAATCTTCCCCACCCAGGGATCAAACCTGGGTCTGCCGCATAGCAGGCAGATTCTTTACTGGCTGAGCCAAGTCAATAGATAGTTGTAATACCTTCAGAAAAGGGCAATGGTAGAAAGAGATGCCCAGGACTTTGAGAGATCTGGCCTGGCAGAGTGAGAGGCCTACTTTGAGGAATTACAGCTAAGCTAGAGGAATTAGCAGAAGGGTGTGCAGGAAGAAGGGCCATGTGCTCACCAACTCTAGTTCTCAAGAATGCTTTGGGGAACCACAGCTCAGTGTGGTTCAGGCAAAGAATGTGAAAGGGTGAGGAAGTGGTGAGAGACATGCTAGAGAAGCAGGACCCTCACCAGGAAGGGAGTGAGGACTGAGCATTTATGTATTTTTAAGCCGGAAAATACATAATCAGACAAAAGTTTTTGAAAGATAACTCTGATTAACAGTTTGGAGGGTGGACAAAGCCTAAAGCTATTTCCAAGAGCCAAATGGGAGGGGCTTTGGTAATTTACATAATAAAGGATGGGATTCTATGTTAGAAAAGATCTAGTGGGCAATTAATAAATATTTGCAAGTTAGGATCCACAGATGGTGGTGGTTGACTGTGGGATGAGAGAGAGGCAGGTTTCAACCTGGACCAACATCAGTGCTTACACCATTCCCTAGGGTCAAGAANAAATTATGATTTTAAAAATTTGGACTAGTTTTATAAATTATCTGGCTGTACTCAAATGGAAGTTTGTTTTTGTTTTGTTTTCTTATCTGCAGATTATCTGATCATTTCTATAGCAGCTACTGTCTTACATACAACATTAGCTTTTACAGTTCAAATTCTGAGATCCAGTGCTCCGGATCTGAAAATTCATCCCTTGCCTCTGAATGTTCTACTGTCACAAATTTCAGAAGTTTCATAATAATAAACTGATTTTGACATAGGGCCCTCTCTGAATTTTTTTAGTTCAGTTCATTTCAGTTGAGCCGCTCAGTCATGTCCAACTCTTTGCAACCCATGGACTGCAGCACATCAGGCCTCCCTGTTCATCACCAACTCCTGGAGTTGGCTCAGACTCATGTCCATTGAGTTGGTGATGCCATCCAGCCATCTCATCCTCTGTTGTCCCCTTCTCCTCCTGCCCTCAATCTTTCCCAGAATCAGGGTCTTTTCAAATGAGTCAGTTCTTTGCATCAGGTAGCCAAAGTATTGGCATTTCAGCTTCACCATCAGTCCTTCCAATGAATATTCAGGACTGATCTCCTTTAGGATGGACTGGTTGGGTCTCCTTGCAGTCCAAGTCTCAAGAGTCTTCTCCAACACCACAGTTCAAAAGTATCAATTCTTAGGCACTCAGTTTTCTTTATAGTCTTACTTTCACAACCATACATGACTACTGGAAAAATCATAGCTTTGACTAGACTTACCTTTGTTAGCAAAGTAATGTCTCTGCTTTTTAATATGCTGTCTAGGTTAGTCATAACTTTTCTTCCAAGAAGCAAGCGTCTTTTAATTTCATGGCTGCAGTCACCATCTGCAGTGATTTCAGAGCTCAAAAAAATAAAGTCTGTCGCTGTTTCCATTCTTTCCACATCTATTTGCCATGAAGTGATGGGACCAGATGCCATGATCTTCGTTTTCTGAATGTTGAGTTTGGGCTACCTGCTGTGGGCCCATGCCTGAGCTCCACACCAGCTGAGCCCATGTTGGCCCAGGCTTCACACTCGCTCACTGTCTTTGAATTTTTTAACCTCCCTTTAATCATTAGTTTGTACAGTTTTAGTAGCTCCCTATTCATGCAACAGTCAGCTTTTGGCACTATTTATGTGTGAAATTTGCTCATATTATTTAACTTTTGTTGGGAATTTAGCTTCCAGAAATCCAGGAGCCATAGTTGATCTACTTAAGTCTATCACTGTATTCCCAACTCACCCGGATGTCTTCTGAACGATGTGAACTTCACAGCAGAAATCTGAACAAATAGTAGGTTATTTCACCCATCTGAAGTTCATCCCCCCAAAAAAAGCTTGGGAAGGGGCAATTCTTGTAACATCTCACCACCCTGCACTTATTACAACTGCATGTCTCTTCACTCTTACTGTCTCTCGTTTTCACTCCTCTCTAAGAACCCTGAGGTTCTTCCTTCGGATCTCTCTATACACTCCCATCCATGAACCACTCTCTGCCATTGCTTCCATGGTCCCCACTGTTGTAGGTAAGTCCTAAACCTCTAGCTCTGATCCCCATATTTCAGTCTTCCCATCTGCTGTTTCCACCAGGATATCGATGGGTATCTTAAGACTCAACGTGTGAGAAAGTGACACTTCTCCTCCAGCTCCTCCTCACTTTTTTGTTTCTACTCATGACTTCACTATTTTCCCAGGTACCTGTTCTAAAAATGAAAATAGAATTTCTTTATGAACCCTATCCAACCAAGGCCAAGTCCTTGGCAACACGTTCAGGGGCTCTTCCAGTTGTCTTTGCTTGTTTCTTCCTCTGCCTCAGCAAAGTCTTCTCATCTGGGTGACAGCAACGTCCTTCCAAGCACTCTTCTTGGCTCTGTCCTCGCTCCTGTCTGTCTCTCATGCCCATAGCATTTTGCTTCCTAAAGCACTTTTCTGTTTGCCTATCTCACCGCAAACCTCATTTCTTCTGCAGAGGTAAGCACCTATTCCACAACCGTTGTTCACAATGTCCATAAATATGAGTGTGGGGGACCTTCGAGTACTGTCCTCTGCAAATGTCTGTCATGTACTCAGCTCTGTCCAAACAACCACCAAGCATCTCCAGGTCCAGTATTTTCCCATTTCAGGATCTCTATTCTTGTATCACTCTCATTAGAAGCATCTACCATCCCTACCTTTTAAAGCCAATACTTGCAGATTCATCTCGAAGACCACCTGTTCGATCAAGCCTTTCCTACCTTGTCTGATCTGTAATTATCACTTCTCCTTTGTACCCTCATTAAGTATCAATTGTTCGTATTCTCATTCTATATTTATATAATTTATACTATCTACTGCAGTGTTTTAGATATTTTTTTTTTGTCTCCTGTTTTAATTTGAGGGGATCATGAACTCTGTCAACCATGAATTTAGTCAACCACGCAGAGGCATCAAAAAATAGGAAAACATAATGGTTAAAAGCACAGATTTGGGGAATCCAACAGTTTTAGTTCTTCCACTTATTAGCTATGTGCTGGCTAAGCAATGGCTTACCTACTCTGAGCTTTGATATTATCTATAAAATGGGCCTAAGATTAGCTGCTTCAAGTCTTCTCACAAGAGTTAAACGAGGTTTCATGGAGGGCCTGACAGATGGTAATCACTCAATGCTTAGTCTTGTCAGTGTTCTTTTTATAGTCACTGTTCAAAGCAGAGGCACAGAAAGTTTCCTAGATGAAACTGAAGGGGGACTTCTAGCTAAAGACCACAGCAGAAAGGAAAATAGTGTACTAAAGGAAACCCCAAAATAGAAACTCACACTAGACAAGAGGTCCCCAAGGATACAGGTGTTATCCAAGCCTGGATCCCAAGGCCTCGCCTGATGCCTGGTGCTGGGCAGGTGCATAATAACCATTGGTTGCACTCCCATAGCTAGCGAATAAGTGCCATATGTGTGCAGTGATCGATGATACAAAGCAGATGATCAGACAGTGAAGGAAACTCGTTGTCCACTACCTTCTGTACAATTTATGATTCACACTGTGATAGCATATTGGCCCAATTGTGTATCTACAGCTCAGGCCAGCGTGTCCTCTAATGGTTTTGATGGAGATCTTGCTATCTGGATTTAAGAAGATTTATCAAAGCCTGTACCAGAGAGAGAAGTCTCCTGAAAACACACTTCTGCGTATTCCCAAGTACAGACTTTATGTGGCTCAGCTCAATCAAATCTTTGGGACAAAGTGAGAGACAATGATATGATAATAGTAGGTTCAATCCCTACACTCCCGTAAAAGCTTTTCCTTGGGTACTTTAAGAAAAAAAGTTATATTAAAAACAAAAGTAATGGAATTCCCAGACAGAAATCTGTGTTTAAATGGCATTAAGGCTGTGGTTCAAATCAACAAAAGCCAGGAAATCCAAAGTTAACCTTTATCCAGACTGTTAGGCCATTTTTTCCAGCTCTGTGTATGCCTGTGAGCAGCCCTCCCTTTGAATTTCCTGGCTCTGGTGACCAAAATCCACAAATCGCTTTGAATTACAGTTCTCCGGATCTGCTATTTAATGAGAATATACCCTGAAGATATAAACTTACTTGCAAGTCTTTTTATGTGTAGCCACTGTAAATCTAGGAGCTATGAACCTGGTGGGTTTTTCTTTTTTCTTTCAAGTTCCTGAAATTCCCATCTCTACCTAAATCAGTCCTGTCTTATATCCAGGTAGAATGACTTGTCTAACATTTGTGTTGCTAACACTGATGAAGTTTCATGACAGTTTATGTGTCATGGTTATAATGCAAATACATTTTAAAGTTTTTTTTTTTTTTTCTCTCTTTTCACCAGACATGGCGATGACTTGATTGTAACACCTTTTGCCCAGGTATGTATCATGCTGGCCTGGCTTATTCTCGCTCTGTCCCCGGGTATAGTTTCTAAGAGTGGTCTGTGAACCTACCTAGCCCTCTCCTTTTGTTCCTAACCATTCCTAACTGTGAAAATATTTTCCTTTTAGGTCCTTGCCAGCTTGCGAAGTGTGAGGAACAACTTCACTCTGCTGACAAACCTTCACGGAACATCTAATAAGTAAGCACACACATCTGTGAAGTTGTGAGTCCCTTCCCAAGGTGAAACACGGAATAGCACTAACACACACACATACAACTTACACTAATGCATGGACATGTGTCCTCCTAGCTAGGTTAGGATATATGGTAACATTTGAAAGTAGGATGGATCACCGTAGTATTTTAGAACTGGTATCACTTCATGGCAAATGGATGAGGAAACAGTAGAAACAGTGGCTGACTTTATTTTTCTGGGCTCCAAAATCACTGCAGATGGCGATTGTGGCCATGAAGTTAAAAGACGCTTACTCCTTGGAAGGAAAGTTATGACCAACCAAGACAGCATATTGAAGAGCAGAGACATTACTTTGTCAACAAAGGTCCGTTGACTGAGTGACTGAACTGAACTGAAGACGTTAGAAATTAGTCCAAATCTTATTAATCTTTGTATCTTTAACACTTAGTAGAAGACAAGTGTTTAACAAATGAAAGGATGAGTTTTTTTTTTTCCTTTTTCCTTTTGTATTTACTGCTTGAAAATATGAATCAGTTCAGTTCAGTTGCTCAGTTGTGTCTGACTCTTTGCAACCTTATGAATCTCAGCACACCAGGCCTCCCTGTCCATCACCAACTCCTGGAGTTTACTCAAACTCATGTCCATTGAGTCTGAGATGCCATCCAGCCATCTCATCCTCTGTCGTCCCCTTCTCCTCCTGCCCCCAATCCCTCCCAGCATCAGGGTCTTTTCCAATGAGTCAACTCTTCGTGTGAGGTGGCCAAAGTACTGGAGTTTCAGCTTTAGCATCATCCCTTCCAGTGAACACCCAGGACTGATCTCCTTCAGAATGGATTGGTTGGATCTCCTTGCAGTCCAAGGGACTCTCAAGAGTCTTCTCCAGCACCACAGTTCAAAAGCATCAATTCTTCGGTGCTCAGCCTTCTTCATAGTCCAACTCTCACATCCATACATGACCACTAGAGAAACCATAGCCTTGACTAGACGGACCTTAGTCGGCAAAGTAATGTTTCTGCTTTTGAATATGCTGTCTAGGTTGGTCATAACCTTCCTTCCAAGGAGTAAGCGTCTTTTAATTTCATGGCTGCACTCACCATCTGCAGTGATTTTGGAGCCCCAAAAAATAAAGTCTAACACTGTTTCCACTGTTTCCCCATTTATTTCCCATGAAGTGATGGGACCAAATGCCATGATCTTCGTTTTCTGAATGTTGAGCTTTAAGCCAACTTTTTCACTCTCCTCTTTCACTTTCATCAAGAGGCTTTTTAGTTCCTCTTCACTTTCTGCCATAAGGGTGGTGTCATCTAAGATATATGAATACTCATCAGTAAAGACCATAAATTCTATTAAAATTCTTTTGGATTAAGCTATTAATGAGTTCAGAAGTTCAAACTTAAGATTAAAAGTAACAAAAGCTCAGGTCCAAGTTGCCTATGTTTTGGTAATATATAAACAGATGCATGCAGTTTGATGAGTAAGAGTAGCACTATCTTCTCTTCTGTCCTTAACGAGCTAAATAAACTTGGCCATTTCAACTAACATGGCTGATCTGTGGTCTCCTTATCTGTTAAATGAAAGGTTTGAGCTGATCATACTCCAGTAGCTTTCTCCTCCAAAATCATTTCAATCTGTGGGTTTAAGTGCTATGTCGTTCACTATCCAGCAATTTAACAATCATTGCAGAAATTAGAAGGTCATAGAACCAAACTTCCATGGTGTTTCAGTGGATAGAGTCTGCCTACCAATGTAGGGGACACAAATTCAATCCCTGATCCAGGAAGATTTTACGTGCTGTGGAGCAACTGAAGTCCATTCGTAACAACTGCTGAGCCCATGTGCCGCAACTACTGAAGCCTGTGGGCCTAGAACCTGTGCTCTGCAACAAAAGAAGCCACCCCAATGAGAAGCCTGCATGCCTCAGGAAAGAACAACAATGAAGAGTAGCCCCTGCTCACTGCAACTAGAGAAAGTCATGTGCAACAAGGAAGACCTAGCACAACCAAAAATAAACATATACATATATATATATATTTTTTTTTTAAAAAAAAAGGAGATCATAGAACTCGTGATCCTGGAATGGTAGGGCCAGAGGAGAACTTTGAGACCATTGATTCAGCAGCTTTGTTTTACAGAAGGAGAAATCAGGCCCTCAGAAATCCAGCAAGTTGCTAACAACCACACCATAGGCTAAAGACACACCAGGACAAAACCCTAAGTCCCCTGATTTTTCTAAGCTAGTGTTCACTCTGTAGGAAATCCTGTCTCTCTAGTCTTTCTGAAATTATTTTTCAACCCTCTATTTTTCTTTTATCCAAATTTTTATTGAATGGCATTATTAAAAGTAAGAGAAGACCCTACTTTGAAAGCTAACTTTTCCTTTCACTGTTCTTTCATTTTTCACAGGGGCTTCCTGTGAGATGGTCCTGCATATTTCTATGGAGTTTTTCCCATCATCAGTTTCTCCTCCTCTAAATTATTCTCCAAAGTGCCACCATAATCATCTTTTTCACTGCTGTGTGGCTGTGTCACTTCCCAGCTTCAGTGGTTCACTGTCTAATCATTAAGATGAATGCAGGTGCTTGGCCCCAAGGTGTCTTGTGATCTGACTCAAGCTAGTTGGATTGATCGTTGATCGAGTTTATATTGGATCCAGTATACAGGAAAGCTAGAAGCTTTCACAACCTCATTTGCAGTGGTGAAGTGAGTGAAAGTCACTCGGTCATCTCCAACTCTTTGAGACCCCATGAGCTATACAGTCCATGGAATTCTCCAGGCCAGAATACTGTAGTGGATAGCCTTTCCCTTCTCCAAGGGATCTTCCCAACCCAGGGATAGAATCCAGATCTCCGCATTGCAGGCGGATTCTTTACCAGCTGAACCACAAGGAAAGCCCTTATTTGTAGAGATGCTCTGTGTTTATTATTAAATAATTCTCTCAACAAGTATTTATTTAGATACTATTCATCCACATATTTTTGTTTGTACTTAACAAATATGTATTGAGCACCACCTTGTACCAGGCACTGGTGATATAGTAGTGACCAGAACATACAAGTTCTCTGCCATTTTCAGGATTTCCGTTCTAATGGGACATTCCCAGAGGTACAGAGGTGTACAATCAGACCAGGAGTCTGGCCACATGACATCACCTTCTAACAACTACGTCATGTTTGTTCCCTGCGTGTTCTATTCTATATCCTAATCATGGACTTACTGTTCTCACTTCCTAAAGTGTCTCTCTCCACCTTCCACTGATTGTTCCACTGAATCTTGCTTGTCCTTTCTAACACACCTCTGTATCACCTTCACCAGGATGCTTCCCCTGACCCTGTCAAGCCTGGCTGAGCATCCTTCAGTGGCCCCAGAACACTCCACAAATCATGTATGGATCTTTGCCACCACTACTACTAGTCTGTGTGTCTTGTAAGGACCCTTGAAAATTATATTTACTTTTCCTTGACTCTCTAAGAATTAGCAGAACACCTGACAGATAGTGTTTGCTCCATAAGTATTCATCATTAATTCTCTGAATTAATAATTGTTAGAGAAATGTTTAGAAAATTACTTTTTCAAAAGTGATCCTTTCGGTTTCCCCACTTTTTTTCTTTACAGAATATGGCTTCTGGGGCCTTATTTATCACTTCCTAACTCAATTCTACCTATTGAAAATTATGTGACTTGGGGAAATTATTTCACCTCTCTGGAGCTCAGTTTCCCAGTCTGTAAATAGGGTTGTTCTGAGAATGAAATGTGTTGATATTTGTAAAGCATTTATAACAACTTATAGCACATGGTAAGTGCTCAATAAATGTGAATTATTGTCAGTGATGGTTACATTTCTCTTGCTGAAGCCAGAAATGGTGTGACACTTTGGAGTTTTCATGTCCATGATCTCAATTATCATCACCATAAATAAGATTTGTGATGTGACAGGCATGTTGCCTCTGCTCAATGGACAAGGAACCAGAGCTCAGGGAAATCAAATGATTAGCGCAAAAACAGCTCACTTCTGGACACATGCCAAACCAGTCTTGAAACCTGGCATCCTAATTCTTGCAGTGCTCTTTTGTAAGGAAAACTCAGTTTTTTCCTTCCTATGTTGTAAGAGACTTAGTTCTTCCCACGTGGGTTTTATCTTCCTATGAGTATTCTTTACTATCCACACAAAACACTTCATTTCTGACACGTCTGGTCACCAGTCCATGGAGATTTTTTCCCCACAATTACAAGCAAATGTTGGACACCAGCTGGATGTCTGACAGTTTAATTCAATCCCAACCCTCTATATGGAGATAGCATCAGTTCCCACAGGCTAAGGGCTCAGTTCCACGATTGCACACTGCCTTCCTCTCCACTTTTCAGACACCAGTCACAGGCTCAGATTATCATCTGTGCTTCTGATCGTGCCAGCTGTAGATTGTAATGCATCTATGTCTATTCTATTTCAACCTGTATCTAATTTATTCTAACCCGCCCCTCCCCCAGGTCTCATTAATTTGCCTGAGCTGCTCACAGAATCTAAAGAAACACTTAACATATGTTTACCAGGTTATTAAAGGATTGTGATAGAGGATACAGGTGAACAGCCTGATGAAAAGACACACAGGGCCGAGCCTGGGAGGGTCCATCCTCATGGAGCTGGGGTGCATCGCCCTCCTGGTGTGGATGTGTTTGCCAGCTTGGAAGCTCTCTGATACCTATATTACTAGGATTTGACGGAGGTTTCTTCACATAGTCATGATCAATTATTAACTCTGTTCCCAGCCCTTCTCTCCTTTCTGGAGGATGAGGGATATGGCTGAAAATTCTAAGCTTCTATTCATGGCTCGGTATTTCAGGTGACCAGCTCCCACCCAGGAGTCATCCAGGACGCAGAGTCACCTCTTTAGAACAAAGATGCTCCCAGTGCTCTTCTTTCTTAGGAAATTAACAGGAGTTTGGGGAGCTCTGTATCAGGAAGCAGGGCAGATACCTATACATATATAAATATTATAAAATATATATATTTTATTATCTCACGTCTTTCCACTTACTACACTTTCACATTTAGTACTATTCAGTCTTCTGCATTACAGGATGAAATCTCTGAAGGTTTTGGAACAGAGTCACTTAAGAACTTACGGAATAGCTGATGGTCAGAGAGCCTGAGGCACAGACATGAGCCAGGAAAGGGTTTCAAGAATTAAAATGTGAAGAGTGAAACCCTGAACCAAGATGATGGAGGTGGGAATTGAGGAGGAAGGGGTGAATAAGGGTACATTCCAAAGGCTTCTTTAGCATAGCAGGACCCCAAACCACTACACTGCACAGCTCCAGGGAGAAGAGGTGTGGGGGGTGATGTGATGGAATGTTTTCAGTTACTGTTTTCTTAGTATGGGCTTGGAGCTCTTTCCTCTGTGAAAGTATCAGGGAATTCCTTCTAACCCTGCTGATTAGGTGGCATTAATGGTAAAGAATCAGCCAGCTAATGCAGGAGACTCAGGAGACAAGGGTTCGATCCTTGGGTCAGGAAGGTGCCCTGAAGTAAGGCATGGCATCCACTCCAGTATTCTTGCTTGGAGAATCCCATGAACAGAGGAGCCTGGTGGATTACAGTCCATGGGGTCCCAAAGAGTCAGACATGACTGAGCAACTAAGCATGCACACACGCACTGATGATTACAGGCTGTCAGCTGAAGCAGTTTCTGGGGAATCAGATTTTTCCATAGCGTTGGGGTTTTGAACCACATACAGATGCAGAGTTGCTATACACAGAGTGCCCTAGGACCACAGCTGCCGTACAGAGAGCTCATCCAGAGCTGAGGACGGAGGACTCAGGCTGAGCACTGCCCTCCAAATCATGGTCCTTTGTGTCACCTCTGGTCCAAAGCACACTTGGCACACATAATAGATCCCCAGCAGTAAGAAAGTTGCATCTAATTTGGTGTCATTGTTGTTCAGTTGCTCAGCTGTGTCCAACTCTTTGCGACCCCGTGGACTGCAGCACATTAGGCTTCCTTGTCTTTCACCATCTCCCGGAGCTTGCTCAAACTCATGTCCATTGAGTTGGTGATGTCATCCAACCAGCCATCTTCTGTCATCCCTTTCTCCTCCTGCCCTCAATCTTTCCCAGCATCAGGGTCTTTTCCAATGAGTTCACTCTTTGCATCAGGTGGCCGAAGAATTGGAGCTTTAGCTTCAGCATCAGTCCTTCCAGTGAATATGACTAATGGTCATTCCCAAATTCATACCCATATTTGTGCAGAGTTGATCCTCCTGTTAAGTTCAAGTACTTCCTTAAAATAACACGGACCAACATGTCCATCAGTAGAGCTTCACCAAAGGGAGCTGAGATTGCTTTGGTCTAGCTCAGGCTCAGAAGTGAACATTGGGGCAGCCTGGCAGGGGCAGGTTGGAGAACTGAAGGTCCATTTAATGCACTCCATTCTATTCAGTCGATACCATCAAACAAATAAAGACAACTGAAGACAAAAATATCTATTAGGAATGTATCCACCAGACTAAGAGGATTGTCCTTCCCACCCCAACCCTGATATTCACTGATCTCAACAACTGAAACAGCAAGGTTCGTGGAACTCAGAAGTTGCTTTCTGGGATGTTTGACTTGGGTTCCTGAGAGCCACTCCTTGACTTGAATGTAATAATTTAAGTAATAATTATATCCTTAGAATGGTTTTCATAAGACGTGGGTAGTGTGTGTGTTTTCTTTTTAATATGAAAAGGAACTCCCACATAGAACTATACTGTTCACAAGTCAAGATTTCCTTTATCTTTTGGCTCTTTGCGTAGTATAAAAGCAGTCCATTGTCTGAGCTTTACCACCCAAAGGGTAAAAAATCTCAGAGTTCCTGTTGATGTGATTTCCTTGCACTTCCATGAAATGTTTTATTGAGGGCTGCTTGATTGGGCTTGTATTTCTTGGCTTCAAATTGAAACCTATATTTCCTTTGTCCCAGGAATTTTGAAACTAAGGCTTTCATTTAGAGTTAATTCAGATAAGCATCCCTAAAGCATTTACTGGCTTTAAACAGACTGCTGGAGAAATCACATGTGAATGAGAATGCCTACTATTCAGCAGTCTGATAGCCAGGGAATACAGCTGGAGCAAAGAGGTGTCCCTCATCATCCAGCTCTGTCAGTAACATCACCAGTATCACTGGTGGCTCCCAGGAGATCATGTTACATCACTGTATTAACATTCTTCCAAAGTGTAATTAAATCAACATTATATGAAATCTTTGAAAAAGAATGAATAGCCACTGAATTTTTTTTTCAGTATATATCTGAAGTGTCTTTCATTGCTTTGTGTCCTTTGGCATGGGACTTAAATTAGCTGAGAATAATAAAATCTTGAGCATTCAGAGCTGGAAAGAACCTAGCCAAATTTCCTCAGAGTGAGGGACGAAATATATGTAAAACCTCTCACACAGGAGCTGGCACATTGTAAATTAGCAGTAAATGTTACTTGCTGCCTGTTCTCCCCAAGTGAGGAAGAAACAGAATTTCAGTGAGTTGCCCAGGGCTATATAGTTAGAAGGTGCCAGAACCAGGATTAGAATTCCTGTCTTCTTATTCATAGTCCAGCTCTTTTTCCACTGTGCTGTTCAGGGCTGGAAAGTATTAACTGCTGTGGCCATATTATCCTCCCTATTAATATCACCACCTTTACAACCCAGGCGTAGAACTTATGATTATTCCATAAGTTAGGGACCTTTGGACTCACAGTGGCCATTTTCTTCTGGCACTCTCATGCCCCACAAGCAATACTGCACCCACCAGACATCATTCGTTCATTTAAAATGTATTGAGCTTCTTTGTACTGGATCTTGAGAAAAGTGACAAACCTTTATAAGTCTAAGACCCCATAGACTATAGCCCTCCAGGTTCCTCTGTCCATGGGATTTCCCAGGCAAGAATACTGGAGTGGGATGCCATTTCCTTCTCCAGGGGATCTTCCTGATCCAGGTAGTCCTTGCTTTTCTGAAGCTTACACACACAGATGCTTACCTGAATTAATAGCTGTAAATAAAAGTTATATTTTCAAAATAACTGCTAGGACAAAGTAATTTAAATTATTTAAATTGTGTAGTTTTTAAGAAGTTATTGGAAGAATCAGATGCAATGCATTGCTGTACTATTAAGGAAGCAGAGATTTCTAATATTTAGGGTCTCATTTCTGTGTCTCTTTTTGCAGACATTTTCTTTGGAACTCAGGAAGATAGGTAAAATAAAAATATTTAAAATATATTATTAATCTAATCAACACCTATCAGCTACCTATATTATATCAAATACTTTGCCAATTCCAAGGTTACAAAGGTGAATGAGATTCAGTCTTTGCTTAAATTTCTCACAGGTAAGTTGAGAAGATGGGAAAATGGGAATTGCAATGCAGTAAGAGCAGCACTAGGGTGAGACAAGCATAGCAAAGTACAAGTAACACAATGACTAGTCAGAGGAGGGAAGATTTCTCTGAAGAGGTGATGCTGGAGTGCAGTCCTAGAACATGTGAAGGAGTCTGCCACTTAAAGAGGAAGAGAATAGTGGTCAACTGAGCAAAATGGATTCAAAAGACGCAGCAACACAAGCATTTTCTGTGTCTGAGGAACAGTGAGGAGTATGTAGAACTAAGGCTTTATGGAAAAAGGAAACCAGATAAAACATTCATATGGTGCTAGGCTTCTTAAATCATTTTCACATCATATAGTTTGCTAGTATTTACGGAGTTCCTACTCTTCACAAGGCAAGTTGGTAGGTCCTGCAGAAGGCATATGGAAAGGGATAATAACTGGACCCCACCATCAATGGGTCATAGATTAGACATGGGGATAGTCCATGACCATATATGAGTTGTAACATGACGAAATAACCCTAAAGGTACAAATACAGTGCCAGGGGAGATTAATGGAAGGGTCATTTTTAGCTAAGAGAATGACATTTTCAAGAAGGAAGAAATTTTCCTCTTTTCTTCTAGGTTTTCCTGGCTGGCCTAAGAATTAAGTTGACATGAGACAGATTAATAAGAGAAAGTCAAACAAATGTCTAATAACATGTGTATATGGAACAGACCCAGGAAAACTGAGTGATGACAAATGGCTGAAACCCTCCCCTTAAGCAGCATTTTCAGCTAAAGACAAAAGAGAATATTGTAGGGTAGGGAGTTGGGACTTAAAAAGGAAGGAAGGCAATTGACATGGAAATGGAAAAGCAAATGTTTGGTAAATAAATGTTTGCTGGACCATATGGAGACAGACAGTGACACATAGAATGGAATTTTGACACAGACTCTCCTGGGTTCCTCCCTGCCTAGCGTACCTAGTTCACACTACTCTTATCTGTTGTGATACTTCTGTTCCTCTATTGACATTCCTTTAGTGAGTGAAGGGAAAGCTCACTCTTTGGGGCCTTTTCAGCTTGAAATCATTCACATCCTAAGAGACATTTGGGGTAGCAATTTTTCCTCCCCTATAACCACATTCTTTGGAGAAGGTGGCATTTGAAGGTGTGATTCTGGATACCAGGTCTTTTTTTCTTCCCCACATATCCAAGCACCAGCTGGGTGTCCTATAAGTCAATAAAGTTTTAACATGATTTACTTGGAGATAGTGTCAGACCCCACAGGTTAAGGACCCAGTCCTATGAGACTGTCCCCCCAATACACACGTGCACACACACACACACATACACACTTCAGACCCCATTGGCAAGCCCAGGTTCTTGTAGGTATTTGACCCACTGGCTATAGGTTGGAAGTTCCCGTGACCCCTTCCTTGGGTTCAATTAACTTACTAGAAAAGCCCACAGAGCCTAGGGAAACATTTTACTTACTAGATCACAGCTTTGTTGTAAATGAATATGACTCAGGAATAGCCAGATAGAGGAGGTTCCGGGGTTGAGGGGTAGGAGGGAGGGAGGAGAGGATGGCTTCCAAGCTTTCTGAGTGCCTCATTCTTTCTGAATGATGTTCACCAACCCAGGCTTTTTGAGTTCTTATGAAAGCTTCATACAGATGTATGATTGATTAAATTATTGGCCACTGATGGCTGAACTCAATTTCCAGCCTCTCTCCCCTCTCCACAGGTTCCAGGTGTGCCTAAAGTTCAAACTCTCTAATCGCATGATGGGACAGTCTGGCACCTAGCCTCCTCCTTAGGTTAACTAGTTGCTGATCCAAAGATCACTTCATTACCATGTCGAAAAACACACATCAAAGGTGGCTTTCCTCACTTTGTTGTTGTTCATTGGATAAGTTGTCTCCAACTCTTTGCACTCCCATGGACTGCAGCACAACAGGCTCCCCTGTCTTTCACTATCTCCAGGAGTTTGCTCAAACTCATGTCTATTGAGTCGGTGATGCCATTCAGCAATCTCATCTTCTGTCGTCCCCTTCTCTTCCTGACCTTCAGTTCAGTTCAGTCGCTCAGTCGTGTCCAACTCTTTGCGACCCCATGAATCGCAGCACACCAGGCCTCCCTATCCATCACCAACTCCCGGAGTTCACTCAGACTCATGTCCATCGAGTCCATGATGCCATCCAGCCATCTCATCCTGGGTCGTCCCCTTCTCCTCCTGCCCCCAGTCCCTCCCAGCATCAGAGTATTTTCCAATGAGTCAACTCTTCGCATGAGGTGGCCAAAGTACTGGAGCTTCAGCTTTAGCATCATTCCTTCCAAACAAATCCCAGGGTTGATCTCCTTCAGAATGGACTGGTTGGATCTCCTTGCAGTCCAAGGTACCCTCAAGAGTCTTCTCCAACACCACAGTTCAAAAGCATCAATTCTTCGGTGCTCAGCCTTCTTCACAGTCCAACTCTCACACCCATACATGACCACAGGAAAAACCATAGCCTTGACT
>SJYQ01095259.1:528474-611864 GCA_006410935.1 Redunca redunca
GGATGGAGCCAAAGCAAAAACAATACCCAGTTGTGGATGTGACTGGTGATAGAAGCAAGATCCGATGCTGTAAAGAGCAATATTGCATAGGAACCTGGAATGTCAGGTGCATGAATCAAGGCAAATTGGAAGTGGTCAAACAAGAGATGGCAAGGGTGAACGTCGACATTCTAGGAATCAGCGAACTAAAATGGACTGGAATGGGTGAATTTAACTCAGATGACCATTACATCTACTACTGCGGGCAGGAATCCCTCAGAAGAAATGGAGTAGCCATCATGGTCAACAGAAGAGTCCGAAATGCAGTACTTGGATGCAATCTCAAAAACGACAGAATGATCTCTGTTCGTCTCTAAGGCAAACCATTCAATATCACAGTTATCCAAGTCTATGCCCCAACCAGTAACGCTGAAGAAACTGAAGATGAACAGTTTTATGAAGACCTACAAGATCTTTTAGAACTAACACCCAAAAAAGATGTCCTTTTCATTATAGGGGACTGGAATGCAAAAGTAGGAAGCCTAGAAACACCTGGAGTAACAGGCAAATTTGGCCTTGGAGTCCAGAATGAAGCAGGGCAAAGACTAATAGAGTTTTGCCAAGAAAATACACTGGCCATAGCAAACACCCTCTTCCAACAACACAAGAGAAGACTCTACACATGGGCATCACCAAATGGTCAACAGTGAAATCAGATTGATTATATTCTTTGCAGCCAAAGATGGAGAAGCTCTATACAGTCAACAAAAACAAGACCAGGAGCTGACTGTGGCTCAGATCATGAACTCCTTATTGCCAAATTCAGACTGAAATTGAAGAAAGTAGGGAAAACTGCTAGACCATTCAGGTATGACCTCAATCAAATCCCTTATGATTATAGGGTCTAGATCTGATAGATAGAGTGCCTGATGAACTATGGACTGAGGTTCGTGACATTGTACAGGAGACAGGGATCAAGACCATCTCCATGGAAAAGAAATGCAAAAAAGCAAAATGGCTGTCTGGGGAGGACTTACAGATAGCTGTGAAAAGAAGAGAAGCAAAAAGCAAAGGAGAAAAGGAAAGATATAAGCATCTGAATGCAGAGTTCCAAAGAATAGCAAGAAGAGATAAGAAAACCTTCTTCAGTGATCAATGCAAAGAAATAGAGGAAAACAACAGAATGGGAAAGACTAGAGATCTCCTGCCCTTAGTCCTTCCAATGAATATTCAGGGCTGATTTCCTCTAGGATTAGCTGATTTGATTGACTGGTTTCTTCTCCTCACTTAGGAAACTCTTAGGATTTTAGGACCTCTGTGCCAAAAATTGAGCCAAAGACCAAATATATATGTGTGTGTGTGTGTATGCATAGTCAAAGCTATCGTTTTTCCAGCAGTCATGTACGAGTGTGAGACTTGGAACATAAAAAAGGCTGAGCACTGAGGAATTGGTGCTTTCGAAATGTGGTGCTGGAGAAGTCTCTTGAGAGTCCCTTGGACTTGCAAGGAAAAGGTCAGTTTTCATTGCAATCCCAAAGAAAGGCACTGCCTTACAAGTGTGCTCATTTCACATACTAGCAAAGTAATGCTCAAAATCCTTCAAGCTAAGCTTCAATAATATGTGAACCAAGAACTTCTAGATATAAAAACTTGATTTAGAAAAGGCAGAGGAACGAATTGCCAACATCTGTTGGATCATAGAAAAATGCAAGAGAATTCCAGAAAAACATCTACTTCTGCTTCATTGACTACACTAAAGCCTTTGACTGTGTGGATCACAACAAACTGGAAATTCTTAAAGAGATGAGAATACCAGACCACATTACCTGCCTCCTGAGAAACCTGTATGCAGGCCAAGAAGCAACAGTTAGAACCAGACTTGGAAGAAGAGACTGCTTCAAAATTGAGAAAGAAGAATGTCAAGGCTCTATATTGTCACCCTGCTTATTCAACTTATATGCAGAGTACATCATGTGACATGGCAGACTGGATAAAACTCAAGCTGGAATCAAGATTGCCGGGAGAAATATCAACAACCTCCAATATGCAGATAATATCATCCTAATGGTCAACATTGAAGAGGAACTAAAGAGCCTTTAGATGAAGGTGAAAGAAGAGCGTGAAAAAGCTGGCTTAAAACTCAGCATTCATAAAACTAATCATGGCAAATAGATGGGGAAACAATAGAAACAGTGGCAGACTTTATTTTCTTGGGCTCCAAAATCACTGAGGATGGTGACTGCAGCCATGAAATTAAAAGGTGCTTGCTCCTTGGAAGAAATGCAATGACAAACCTAAACAGCATATTAAAAAACAGAGACATCACTTTGCCAACAAAAGTCCGTATAGTCAAAGCTATTGTTTTTCCTATAGTCATGTCTGGATGTGAGAACTGGACCATAAAGAAGGCTGAGCACCAAAGAATTAATGCTTTTGAACTGTGGTGTTGGAGAAGACTCTTGAGAGTCCCTTGGACTGCAAGGAGATCAAACCAGTCAATCCTAAAGGAAATAAATCCTGAATATTCATTGGAAGGACTGAAGTTGAAGCTCCATTATTTTGGCCACCGTATGTCAAGAGCCAACTCATTGGAAAAGACCCTGATGCTGGGAAAGATTGAGGGCAGGAGAAGAAGGGGACGACAGAGGATGAGTTGGTTGGATGGTGTCACTGATTCAATGGACATGAGTTTGAACATACTCTGGGAGATGGTGAAGGACAGGGAAGCCTGATGTGCTGCAGTCCATGGGGTCGCCAAGAGTCAGACAGGACTGAACAACTGAACAGCAACAGCAACAAGGTCAGCAGCATCAGTATCACTTGGAATGAGTTAGAAATGCAGACTCTTAAGCCCAACGCCGGCAGACTGAACCAGAAACCCTAGAAGTAAGGTTCAGCAGTGGGTCTTAATCAGCTCTCCAGGTGATTCTATCCACCCTAAAGCTTGAGGGCCACTGCTCATTCCTGTTTCTGGGAGGCTTTCCAACAATGCACCGGGAATCCTGGAGAGCCTGGCAAAGCATGAGAAGGCTGGCAAGAAAATTAGGGTTTGTGGGGCAGGTGATATAAAAGATGAATAAAGAAGAAATGAAAACAAGAAAGAAAAGGAGAAAGAACCCCTGTAATTGTGGGGCATGGGTTTATCTGCTTGCTTCATCTGACTCTCAGCTTGAGCAGGTGAAGAAAAATGCCCAGTTCTACCGTGAAAAGACCTTTCCATAAATCAAGCCACCTGGATGACTGTTCCTAATGGCTCAGGGATCTTTGGTAAGTGACTTCACTTCTTCCACTCTCAGGTTTCTGAGGTGTAAAAATGGGAGACCTGGACCGATTCACGTCTAAGCGTCCCTCTCCTTCAAGCACTGCCCAAAGGAGTTGAGATTTGCTCTTACATTTGATGTCATTTCTGAGCAAGTGAATCAACTTCAAGGGCCACCTGGGGCAGGGAAATCTAACCAGAAGGACTGGTTAGGGACCTGGAGTAAATGACTTCCTTCCTGGAGTCTTGGAGCATCCAGGAGGCTGGGCAGAGGGAAACTCCAGGCCATCTGGATGTGAGAGTCACAGTCATCACCCGAGTTACAGGAGCCTGCCTTCCGGAGATGGCATGATGTCACTTGATAGCTCATTCTGACCTGGAAAAACTCCTCTGTGATCAGGGGGTGCAGGGAAGGGTATTCTTACAGAGACTCAGGCCTTCTTTTCTCTCCCTCTCCATAGGAGGTCTCCAGCTGCTGGTCAGCCATCTGTCTCCAGAGTCAACTTGCCAGGTAAGCCATGTCATCAGGCTTATCTCCATATTTCAAAATAATAAATGTACCTCTTTTCTAGACCCTGTTCTAGAATAATGCATTTGTTTGCTCCCAATCTGTCTCTTGGTGACTTTTTTCAAAGGCAGACTGGAACTTTACTGTAGCCCACATGAAACCAAATGAAAAGCAGCATTAAATAACTTTCCCATCGTATGAATGCCTCCGATTTCAGAATGTGATGGATGTGTGGTCATGCTGCTTCCCGGAACCAGAGCCGGAGTGCAACCTTGACCTCAGCTTGCCGGCCCCAGTGAACTCCGGGGGAGCTAACCTCAAAGGCCCCAGGTGCCCCCCCATTGGCCTGAGGGCCCCGCAGTGAATGTTAGTGGTTTTCCTCTTAGCGTCAACTATACATCCCACTTGAATCTACATCCTTTCCAGGTGTGAAACCAAAGGCTTTTTCCAGGTCACAAATCATTTCCCTTGGAGGTCATCCAACTTTGTTCCTCAAAGGTGTTTTTTTTTTAAAAAGAAACCTAACCTCTTCTTTTGTTAATACTGTGCATATGCTTCTCATATGGAGTTGAGAGCTGCAGAGAGGAAGGGCCACGTTGAAGGAACATCTATCTTGGAGATGTGTTGAGCATGAAATTCTTCTTGCATAAGATGCAACCAGTTAGATGCCATTGTTTTAAAGTGGAAAATGGAGTTTTTCCTCTTGAATCTCTCCCACTAGTACAGCAGTGAACCTGAGCAGAACCACAGGAGAAACAAGTCAGATGAACTCATGATGAGATCACCTAACACTTAATGTTGCCTCATAGACGTCTGTATTTCCATTTAACACCTAATGTTGCCTCATAGGTTTCTGTGTTACCCTTTGCTTTATTCTTGTGATCTTTCTTGCTCAGATGTTGTGTTTTCTTGCTGGTGTGATGGTCATACATATAACAGAAATAATATACAAGTCCAACTTTTAAAAGTAGAGAACAAAAGCTGGGGATCCCCTTGGCTCATTGGCTTCTGAAGTATTTATGGTACATGCCTTAAAAATATTTTTGTGAGAAAAAGATTGAGAACAAGAATAAAAGGAAGATATTAAGTAAGGTCAAGTCCCAAGACAAGAAATTAAAGAAAATAGTAATCTATCCATGAACTTTAAAAACCCTGATGTGCTGATGTACTATTTCCTTTAGAAGTTTTAAGAAAAGAAACTAAATAACTAGAGTGTTTTAACATATAACTGGTGTTACATACTTGGAGATCAAAGTGGGTAGTTTTGAAACTCCTATCATTTCATCATCTTGGCCCACTCATGAGACACTGTCACTCCCGTTTCTATTAGCCAAATTTCCCAAGATGCTTTTGACAGCAATTTGAATCTTTAAACTATGTTTTCTTTTTCTTATAATGAATACTGACAAACATTAGGAAAATATGTGATATTTCGAGTTCTATAAATTAGCTCATTAGCCAAAGATACTGTTGGAAAGATCATGTTGTGATTATTGGCACAATAACTACAGCTTGGCAACTGGAGAGTTCTTTTGCTAAATTCTTTTAAAACAATGGACCAAAGAAATGACAATAATACTTAGGCAATTTGTTTTTGTCTGTCTTTGTGGCAAACTACAAAAATCCTGATTTTTCATTGGGAAGAGAATGTAGTGATACCAATTATTACGTAATTATAGGTTTCAAAACCTTCTTAACGCTTAACCACAGTCAAAAAAGGAAGGAGGACACACACATCCTGTGTTTTGTTCTTATTATCAGCTTAAATAAGTCAAGCAGATTTTTCCTGTTATTTTAATATTTATCAGCATATGACAAAGAGGTGTGTTTAAATAGAAACTTTAAAGGGGAATGAAAAACAAGTGGCTTACAGCACACAAAAAAATTGAAAACTGGGGTGCTGCTTTAAAAAATGATTTATCATGATAATGAGATTGGGTTTTCATTTATTTAGCACTAATGCTGACCTTATGCATTTCTATTGAAATCTAAGATAAAAGATACATGAAACCCACAATAATTTAAACAGATTTAACAACAACTAGTTGTTGTGAAAGTCTGGCTGACTTAGGTAACTGTATTTTTGTACAAAAAGCAAGTTTAAGACAGCGACGGAGAAAAGCCAGAGGAAACATTTATTTTACTTTTAAAAACATTTTTGTTAAAAGAATATAAATGAAGGAAATGGAATTTATTTTAAAAATCATTTGTCAAAAACCGTGGTTAAACTGGTACATTTGCTCTTACAAATTGATCAGTAACTGAGTAAATTCATGAGGGAAATCAAATCCAGCCTCTCAGTCTGCAATACCTTTTCCCTCAGTGTTTAAAAAAAAAAAAAAGAATCAGTGTAATTGTTCCCTTTTTTGTGTGCTATGGAAAGAATTTCATTCTAGAATATACTACAATTTGTGGCTTATATGCCTCCTTCACTGGAGCTCATTGAAGGCAGGGGCTGTCTATACCTTATTGATTGCCTTATCATTTACGATGCTTCTGCATGGTCATTTTCACATAGCAGGAAGACAGGTAAAAATTAAACTGAGCAGGAGAACTACATACAGTTTGGGGACTTTATCTTAAGGAAAAAGCTCATAAATTAAATTTTAATAATGAGTCAGTATTTTATCTCCACGGCTATGAAAAGTATTCAACTGTGTGTTTTTACTATTTTTTTAAAAAATCAGTTATTACATCAAAATTGAAAGAAGTTTGAAACATACTCTATAGCTGCCCAACCTAAATCTCTATAGTCATTTTTATAGGTTTTGAACAAAAAAACTTAAACCTAAAAAGTTGGTATTTTGTGCTTTAAATAGGAAAGCCAGAGTAGAATAATAGAGGATTTAAAACCCAGAAAATAGAGCAATGTGGAAATCATATGCTCCTGCATTAAGGAGAAAATGTAGTAAATCCTCCTGGGGGTGTTGAAAATGTTAATGCTATGAAGTTTAATGAGCATCTCAATTTTTATCACATTTTGCCTTCTCGCAGGCATGAATTCCAGGCCTTTTCTACACAATGTGTAAGGATTGGAACAGAAAGGGCAAAAAATAGAACTCACAAAAGAACACTCCAGCACAAGGCAGGAGCTAAGGTTCTGTCATCTGTATACATTCAAAATGGAAAGTTGAAGTAATTCTTAGGATATCAGGCCCCCGAATTGTTTTCAAAAGAAAAAACAGATAATTGAGGAAAATCAGTGTGTCTCTGTGTGTGTCTGTGATAAATGTTCCAGTTTTTCTGCCCAAACCATCCCTTGCTTTTGCATGGATTTCAGTAGTGTCACTGGTATACCATGAAAGCAAGAAGATACTGAAAGGATAAATTATTAAGTGTTCACTCCATTTACAGAATGATCTTTGCTTTGCAAAAGGATTAGGGAAGTATTCCTTTTAATGGCCAGCACTTCTGAGTATTAAAATTGTGACCTGATTTTTAATAATATGTGTCATATATGATGTATTATATGATATTGCATATTATATTGAGATGGCATCACCAACTCAATGGGCATGAGTTTGAGCAATCTCCAGGAGATAGTGAAAGACAGGGAAGCCTGGCATGCTGCAGTCCATGGGGTTGCAAAGAATCAGACACGACTGAGCAACTGAACAACAAAATCATATATAGAGCACTTTAGCAGCAAAATCAATGTGTAAGGTGAAATATTTGATGCTGATTTTCTTCTTTCAAAATTTACTAATGAATGTATTTGAGCAGGAACATCACCCATGTAACATTATAAACAGCCCCCAAGGCCATGGGTCACCGGAAATGACAGCAAACTGTGTCACAAAGATGACTAGAGAATTGCATGGAGGACTTCAGGCTAGACTGCTGCAGACCCAATCTTAGCTTGGCTATCCACAATCTTGATTCGTGGGGATTTTCAACACTGGTCAATTAGTTGTATTTCAAGAAAAGCCTGTGAATGGAGATATAAGATGAGATAATATAGGGTTTTCCAGTAAGTCTGAAATAGGTTGGCCTAAGTGAGAAACAGACTTAATTAATATTTTTTGTAGTGCTCATGGGAATCCATTTCTTCTAAAACGTGTCCTCCAGGACACTCAAGGGAGGAAATGGCTTTTTACTGGTTAATAAAACAGATGAAACTTTCTCCTAAGAAGCCTATTTCTCAGTATGAATTTCTTCCATGTCTTTGCTTGATTATGAACATCCCCCTGGAGGTTCATGTGGGTGCGTCAGACACAGGGTCTATTTGAGGAGCAAATAAGAGGCTCCATGAGTTACCTTGGAGTAACTCAAAAAGTAAGAAATTCAGAAAGCCATGACCTTGATTCATTTCTCACTCTTTGCCAGAGCAGCCAGAGCCTAGACTGAGAGACAGACTGTGTGTGCACGAGTGAAGGGCTCTCTGAGAAACACAGCAGAGGCCTGAGAGCTGATCTGAGTCAGATGACTGGAAATGAAGCCCAACACAAGCAGAACTTGGTTTTCACATTAAGCAAGAAATGTCAAGCAGGGTTACAACACTTACGAACAAATACTAATAAAATCAGTTTTGTTACCACAGGCTGTGGCCTGTGGACAAAGGAGAAATTGGAGGGAATTACAAAGGAAAGGGGGCTTCCCAGGTGGTGCTAGTGGTCAAGAATCTGCCTGCTCTTGCCTGGAAAATCCCACGGTGGAGGAGCCTGGTGGGCTGCAGTCCATGGGGTCGCTAGGAGTCGGACACGACTGAGTGACTTCATTTTCACTTTTCACTTTCATGCATTGGAGAAGGAAATGGCAACCCACTCCAGTGTTCTTGCCTGGAGAATCCCAGGGACGGGGGAGCCTGGTGGGCTGCCGTCTATGGGGTCGCAGAGAGTCGGACACGACTGAAGCGACTTAACAGCAACAGCAGCCAATGAAGGAGACTGAAAAGACACGGGTTCAGCCCCTGGGTCAGGAAGATCCCTTGGAGGAGAGCATGGCAACACACTCCAGTACTCTTGCCTGGAGAATCCCATGGACAGAGGAGCCTGGCGGGCTACAGTCCATGCGGTTGCAAAAAGTCAGACACAACTACAGCAACTTAGCATGCTGAAAAAGAAAGAATGAGAGAGAGAGAAAGCAAGAGAGAAAAGGAGAAAAATTAAAAGCTAATAATGTCAGATTATTTTTTGCTTTGTTCTCAAAGTTGTATGGTCTGGACTATTGGGATAGTTGCCCTAAGTATTCNTGGGAAGAAAGAATCACTTCTCTCAGCCACCTCATCTGCAGAGTCCTGCAGGAGGCAGGAGGCTGCCCACATGCCTGTGTCCTCCCAAAACCCATCTGCTGCCTGCCTCAAGCCTGGTCTTGCAGCTCCCAGGCGTGTCGGAGAAAGCCCTTCAGGAAACAGCTGTCTCTCTCTGAATATTCTTGACAGCTCTATTAACCTGGAGAGCCCTGGGACTCAGAGCCGAATTTTCCCCTCACACCTGGACTTTCTCTCTCCCCTCCCAGTCTCAGAGTTGGAACCATCTTGAGCAGACAACTTTCTTCATATCTGGTTGTCCAACCCACCATGTTGGCTTAGCACTCATCTCGATGCCTCGCCCTGTCCCTTTCCTCCCTGCACTCCTTATCAGTAAGTGTGTACATACTTCTCAGCAAGTATGTACAGAAATGCCAGACATCCAGTCACCTTTAGTAACCCCTTTGGGTTCATCCGGAGGCCCAGACCCAGCCCCCCTTCCATCACTGCTCTTTTCCCCACATCCCAGGCTCTAGTGGCTCTTCACTGTCTTTAATATCTCTCCTTGCCTCCCACAGACAATTCTTACAGTCATTTCCTCTGATCATATCCCCTCCTTTCCTTCTCAATTTCTTCTCCTTCAGTTTAATGCTTCATTTTCCCTTCCTAAGCCATTGTAGCAGAGAAAGCAATGGCACCCCACTCCAGTACTCTTGCCTGGAAAATCCCATGGACGGAGGAGCCTGGTGGGCTGCAGTCCATGCGGTCTCAAAGAGTCGGACACCCCTGAGCGACTTCACTTTCACTTTTCACTTTCATGCATTGGAGAAGGAAATGGCAACCCGCTCCAGCATTCTTGCCTGGAGAATCCCAGGGACGGGGGAGCCTGGTGGGCTGCCGTCTATAGGGTTGCACAGAGTCGGACACGACTGAAGCGACTTAGCAGCAGCAGCAAGCCATTGTAGGGACCTTACAACTTGGTTTATTATCTTTCATATTTCCCCATTTCAATGCACTCTTCGTTCTAGTACTAGAATTATTCTTTAAAAACCCGGTTATGCTGTTTTCTGAGTTGGTTAACCTTCACCTTCAGGATAAGGTGCCTGCCTTCCTGCCTTTGTACATGTTGTCCCCTCTGCCCGAGTCACCCTTTCCCCAAAATATTCACATGTTCAGCTCAGGGATTTTCTTACCTGGTCATGGTGAATGAGTTCTTTATTTTCTCTGGTTATTGGATTAAACTAAATATATAGTCACAATGCAGGGCCTGATAGCTAGTATGTGCTTAGTAAATAAGAGTTCCTTTGGTTTGTGGTTTAGTCATTATGTCCGACTTTCTGGGACCCTGTGGACCATAGCCCTCCAGGCTCTTCTGTCCATGGAATTTTCCAGGCAAGAATACTGGAGTGGGTTGCCATTTCTTACTCCAGAGGATCTTCCCAACCCAGGAAGCAAACCCATGTCTCTTGTGTCTCCTGCACTGGCCAGTCGATTCTTTACCACTGCCCTTATCATATCATGCTGTAATCTTTATTTTCATTTTCTCTTCTTCTAAACTAAGAGTGTCCCAAATCAAGTATGAGTCCTCTTTTTTTATATCACCAGTTTATAGAATAAAGTCTGGAACGTAGTAGATGCTTAATAAATGTTTATGAAATGAACAAAGACAAATGAGTAAATGCTCATTCCTGAATCAGAAAGGATTGGAAGGATGCTGAGGCTCATAGTTGGCCTCGTTCAGGCAAGCTTAATTATCTTCTGGCTCTGAGGCATGTGCCCAGTGCCAGCACTCCTGGCTAATCTTGACTACAGATGACTTTTCTTCCCTCAAAAGGAACTCTTTATTATCCATCACTTCAGCAAGAAGTGACAGTGTTAAAAGAAATGAAAAAAATGAAAACAACTAAACATGACCAGTTTCTCATGCTATACTATGCTCTTCCTGTCTAGCTAGAGCCTGGCACAAGGTAGGTACTCAGTATATTGAGTTGAGTTAGCTCGAGGTCATGGGTCAACCTTTCAGAAAACTGAGACTTACTTTTCTTATCTGGAAGATGGCTATCTTAATATTCTATCTCATAAGAATTCCATATGGACTAAATGAGAAAAACTATGCATAGGGATTAACAGTAAAGATTCTGGAGCCAGACTGCCTCTCCCAAATCTCAGCTCCACCACTGTGTGACCTTAGGACAATGTCCCAATTGTCTCCTCTCCAGAACTGGGATGGATATTGTACAGAGCTCATATATTGGTTGTAAGAATTGAATACACAAACCAATGGGAAACATTTAGAATAGCTCCTGGCACTTCAAAAGTGTCAATATTAGTGTCGGTATTATAAGTATTATGTAACACACTTCCCATAGCACCCAGGACAGAGCAGCTGGTCAGTATATGACAGGAGAGAGCCCAGGCCTGCTGGCATTAAAAGGAAACCAAAACAGAAAGCTTTGTTGAGATCTTTTTAAAATTTTCTGACCAACTTCTCTTTCATAGTAATACAGTCTAGAAAACAATCTCTTTTTTGAAAGATTCTTACCCCCTGAAACCATGAAACTTGTTTATATGGAAATAGATTTAGAGCTGAAGGTAGGATTCCCCAGAACATACAGTGGAAAGCTGAGAGGGCTAGTGGCAGAATGGACCTGTTCCCAAATGTAACTGGACACAAGTGTGGCTCTTTCTCTTAAAAACAGACTGCAAAGAAGAATGTCCAGCTAGCATGCTGATACATGGACAGAGGAGCCTGGCAGGCTACAGTCCATAGGGTCACAAAGGGTCGGGTGTGACTGAAGCGACTTAGCATGCATGCACAAACCGGATCCTGGGGCTTCCCAGGAGGTGCTAGTGGTGAAGAATCCACCTGCCAGTGCAGGAGACGCAAGAGACTCAGGTTTGATTCCTGAGTCAGGAAGATCCCCTGGAGGAGGTCATGGCAACCCACTCCAGTGTTATTCCCTGGAAAATCGCATGGACAGACAAGCATGGTGGGCTACACTCCATCGGGTCGCAGAGTCGGACATGACTGAAGCGACTCAGCACGCAGGCGGAAACTGGATCTTAGTTAAGTGAAAGTTTTCTTTTGCATAAATCTGAAAGGACTTCACTTCACTTTGTAGGACAGAATAATTACAGCTACGCAACCGTCATGGTTGTGCATAAATGCATCTTCAGGTCTGGGCACAAACCTGCAGGGGTGCAGGTTCTTCAGCCCACAGAGCTCAGCAGAGAACAGCAGCATGAGCTGGTGCAAAGCTTCTGTTTGGGGAGAAGACAGAATCCACTAGTAGAGCCAGCATCACAGGGGCTTTGACTCCATTTGGAAAGACTTTTATGCCCCTCTCCATACCCCCGTGCCACCTACCCACTTCTCTCCTCTTTATTAGGAGGGAGGGAGATGAGAAGGTCAGGTTGGCCTAGAGAGGGATGAATATGGACTTTGGGAGATGAAGGAGGAAGGAAGAGGACCATCTGTGTTCCCTTTTCTCCCTCCTGCATCCTTAAGACCAAGTAACCCTGGGGGATGGGGCAGGGTAAGTTCGACTTGCTTGCTTCTCATCAAACCCTGGCCAGCAGTTTACGGAGTTGCCTCCAGAGCTGTTCTCGGAAGCCAGGAGCATTTCAGGGAACAGCGCTTTCACCAGAGAGAAGAGAAACAAAGCAGGGACTGTCCCCTTGAAATAGAGAACAGGCAACAGAACTCACTGGATCTTTGTCTTGGTTTATTGTCTTGACTTACTCCAAGTCGGAGCTGTTGACAGGGACCAAAAGTGACCCTTCTGAGGGAGGTTTGTGTACTTTTCCCACCCCCTTCTTGACTGTGTTCTCAGAGTGAGCTGGGTCCATGGCGACTGTCCAGCTCATTTGATCCGTGGAGACAGCTAGATCAGCTAATGCAGCCTTCGGCCCTCCCCTCAGTTGCTCTTTGGGCTTCATGTCCTAGGGTCCAGTGTGGCTAGTGCTGCTTGTCCAGTACGCTAGGTCGTTTCCAACACCCCACATGCCTGCCTTTGATCTCAGGAGAGCAACTCCTGGTACATGCCAGACGCTGTGCTCACCCTCAGCAGACATCATTTTCTTACCTAATTCTCCCAACTGAACTGTTTGGCTGTGGTCCCTGTTTCACAGATTTAGAAAAGGAGGCTCAGCGGATGTATGGGGCTTACTCAAGACCACACAGTTAGTAAGTGATCAAGTGAGAACTGAAACCTAGATTTGTGTTTCTTAAAAACCCATGCATGGCCTTCCCTCTAGTCTAGACCATGCTGTCCGGCCTCCACCGCCCTCTAAACCTCAGATGTTATAACGAACGGAAAGTGGGTGATGAGAATTTCACAACAGGAGAGCAATCAAAAAAGCTGAGTTATCCGCAGCCTCAATAAGACGATATAATAGAGAATTTTCCTTAATTCTTTTGTCATCTGCCTATTTTATTGTAAAGTGTAAGTGTTAAGAGAAATATCTCATAATGTCTGTTATTCATGTATTCAATAAGCATTTATTATTTATCTACTGTTTACGAGACACTGTACTAGACACTGGGAATACAATAATGTTAATGAATTCAAATGCTGACCTTGTGGAGCTTACAGCCCAGGAAATATGAAATGAATACACATGTGATTATACATTTGACTATCACTTTGGAGAAAAGTATTATTATACATTTGATTATCAATGGAGAAAAGTACAGAATGCTATATAATATTGCCTATGTTTTTCACCTGTGAAAATGGGAATAGTACTCATACTTCCCATAAGGATTGCTATAAAATTAAAATGGTATTATAAGTAAAGCATTTAGAATGTTGCCTACCACTTGGTATTATTTCCTGTTTGCTCTGATTATCATTACCTTTGGTTATCCTTGGGATTAATGTAGATGAGGGGACAGGGAAGCCTTCTGTAAATGAATGACTTGAATTTGAGACCTAACCATTGAGTAGGAGCCGGGTGGGTGGAGACAGTAATTAACACCTAAAAGGTGCTGCAAACAGAGACCTGGATTAATAAGAGTGACAGTTAATAGACTAAGGCCAGAGAGGTCAGACGGCACGGAGCGTTTGTAAGCCATGGTTGAATGTGTAGCTTTTATACTAAATCCAGTTGGGGAGCCATTAAAGGATTTTGAGAAAGAGGTTAACATGATCTAATTTGAGCTCTAAATATAGCCCTTTCTGAGACACAAGTCTACATTCCCTGCACCTCCTATGTGCTCCCTGACACCTATACTTTCTGTGTCAAGATATTCAGCACCTCACCCTTCTGTCCACCTTCATGGTTAAGAAGGCAAGCTCAGGAGCCACCCTGTCTGAGTTTATAATAGTTCTGGTTCTTTTCCTTTTTTTCTGTACAATTGTAGACAGGTAATTCAATGTCTCTGGGTCTTGGTTTCCGCATCTGTACAATGGGGATAGTAATAGGAACTTTGGCATAGGATTCTATTGTTGCTGCTACTGCTGCTGCTAAGTCGCTTCAGTCGTGGCCAACCCTGTGCGACCCCATAAACGGCAGCCTACCAGGCTCCCCTGTCCCTGGGATTCTCAAGGCAAGAACACTGGAGTGGGTTGCCATTTCCTTCTCCAATGCATGAAAGTGAAAAGTGAAAGTGAAGTCTCCCAGTTGTGTCCGACTCTTAGCGACCCCATGGACTGCAGCCCACCATGCTCCTCCATCCGTGGGATTTTCTAGGCAAGAGTACTGGAGTGGGATGCCATTGCCTTCTCTGGATTCTATTGTTAGGAGGGCTAAATTATTTTATATAAACTGTCTAGAATAGTGACTGGTACTTACAAAGTGTTATTTGCTCAGTTGTGTCTGACTCTTTGTGACCCCATGGACTATAGCCCACCAGGCTCCTCTGTTCATGGAATTCCCCAGGCAAGAATACTGGAATGGGTAGCCATTCCTTTCTCCAGGGAATCTTCCTGACCCAGGGATTGAACCTGGGTCTCTTGAATTGCAGGCGGATTCTTTACCTTTGGAGCCACCAGGGCACTCAGAAAGTACTAAATAAATGTTAATATTCTTAATATATCATAACTATGTATTTTCTTGGTTGCTTATACCATTAGCTGTATGCTCAGTGCCTGGCACAGGGCAGATGCTCAAATAATATTTATTGAAAAAAACAAATGAACAATGAAAGAGGGGTAGTACAACAAATTGTAAGTAAAAGGAGAAAAAGATGGCTTATCTAATGCATGGAAAAATGGGCTTCCTTGAGTCAGGGGTACATTCTGATAAGGAGGAACTTGCTTACAGGAGGGGCTTCCCAGGTGGCTCAGTGGTAAAGAAACCACCTGCCAATGCAGGAGACAGGGGTTCGATGCCTGGGTCAGGAAAATCCCCTAGAGAAGGAAAACATAACCCACTCCAGTACTCTTGTCTGGAATATTCCATGGACAGAGGAGCCTGTCAAGCTACAGGGATTGCAAAGAGTCAGACACAACTGAAACTGAGTGACTGGGCATGCACGCACACACACTTATGGGTGACAGAGAAACTGAATGACTTTCAGCTTCCTGGGTGCTCCAGCTTTGGGGAACTTGAAACTATATCTGTGGGACAAAAATTTGTTTCATAATCTGAGATGCCAATCTGGATTGCCATCTGCACGGAAAGAAAATTGGGCTCGTTAAAGAGCTGCTTCATTTTTCTGAGCTATGTGATGTCTCTGAAGGCAAAGGCAAAGCTGACCCTCCAGAGTTCCCTGTGTGCTGGCTTTGGAAGGACAGTCCCACTGAGGAGCCAGTAATCCTATGGAGAACAGGTCACCATGATTTCCTTTTCATCCCTGCATTGCTAATAGGGCCTCAGGCTAACAGAAACTGGGTTCTAGGAAGTCAGCACACACCTTAAGTGTTCTACATAAGCATGGGGTGAGGCTCTTCACGTATTTGCACAGCTGGGCAGTCTTAGGCACTCAGGTCCTTTACATCTCCGTGCACAGTACCTGCTCAAATAAACAATGCAATCTTCAGCTCTCCCAATCCTCCAGCTCAACGCCAAGTGCAGTGCATGTGTGCATGCATATGGATGCTGGTTTGTTATGTTTTTATCCCAGGGGAAAATAAAGGGCTCTTCTCATGCTTTTTTTATCAACACAATGGGCCTCTGTCCTCACTGACCTGGTTTCCCATTATTTCTTTCTCTCTCATCGCAGGTTTGACCAGCCTGTGTCTCTTCACCTTCAGATCATTTCTAGGCCTCCCTCTGATCTACCCCTCACTCCATGCCCCTCAAGCTTCTAAACCATCTTCCTTGCAGTCCTTTCTTATTTGGCTGCATCAACCAGGGACCAATTCCAGCCCCCTGCAGTGGAAGCTCCAAGTCCTAACTACTGGACCACCAGAGAATTCCCAGTCCCCATAATCTGACTCAAAATTGGCCTATGGAAAGCCTTATGCAGTTAGTCCTGCCTAAAGATGCTTGCTCCTTGGCAGGAAGTTATGACCAGCCTAGACAGCATATTAAAAAGCAGAAACATTACTTTGCCAACAAAGGTCCATCTAGTCAAAGCTTTGGTTTTTCCAGTAGTCATGTATGGATGTGAGAGTTGGACTATAAAGAAAGCTGAGCACCGAAGAACTGATGCTTTTGGACTGTGGTGTTGGAGAAGACTCTTGAGAGTCCCTTGAAATGCAAGGAGATCCAACCAGTCCATCCTAAAGGAAATCAGTCCTGGGTGTTCATTGGAAGGACTGATGTTGAAGCTGAAACTCCAATACTTTGACCACCTGATGTGAAGAGCTGCCTCATTTGAAAAGATCCTGATGCTGGGAAAGATTGAAGGCAGGCGGAGAAGGGGATGAGATGGCTGGATGGCATCACTGACTCAATGGACATGAGTTTGAGTAAACTCTGGGAGTTGGTGATGGACAGGGAGGCCTGGCATGCTGCAGCCCATGAGGTTGCAAAGAGTCAGAGACGACTGAGTGACTGAACTGAACTGAACTGAATGTCCTCATTGCCCACTCTGATTACATTATATTGAACTATGCATGTTCCATGTTGCTTTTTAAAAGTATCATAATTCTTTAGACTGTCAGTTCAGTTCAGTAGCTCAGTCGTTCTGACTGTTTGCAACTCAAAGGACTGCAGCATGTAGTTGCCCAGTCCATCACCAACTCCCAGAGTTGACTCAAACTCATGTCCATCCAACCATCTCATCCTCTGTCATCCCCTTCTCTTCCTGCCTTCAATCTTTCCCAGCATCAGGGTCTTTTCAGATGAGTCAGTTTTTTTACATCAGGTGGCCAAACTAATGGAGTTTCAGTTTCACCATCAGTCCTTCCAATGAATATTCAAGACTGATCTCCTTCAGAATGGACTGGTTGGATCTCCTTGCAGTCCAAGGGACTCTCAAGAGTCTTCTCCAACACCACAGTCCAAAAGCATCAGTTCTTCGGCGCTCAGCTTTCTTTATAGTCCAACTCTCACATCCATACATCACTATTGGAAAAACCAAAGCTTTGACTAGACAGACCTTTGTTGGCAAAGTAATGTTTCTGCTTTTTAATATGCTGTCTAGGCTGGTCATAACTTTCCTTCCAAGGAGCAAGCGTCTTTTAATTTCATGGCTGCAATCACCATCTGCAGTGATTTTGGAGCCCAAAAAAAGTCTGTCACTATTTCCATTGTTTCCCATCTATTTGCCATGAAGTGCTGGGACCAGATGCCATGATCTTCATTTTCTGAATGTTGAGCTTTAAGCCAACTTTTTCACTCTCCTCTTTCACTTTCATCAAGAGCCTCTTTAGTTCTTCTTCACTTTCTGCTATAAGGGTGGTGTCATCAATATCTGAAGTTATTGATATTTCACCAGGCCATCTTGAGTCCAGCTTGTGCCTCATCCAGTCCAGCATTTCTCATGATGTACTCTACATATAAGTTAAATAAGCAGGGTGTCAATATACAGCTTTGACGTACTCCTTTCCCAATTTGGAGCCAGAATGTTGTTCCATGTCTAGTTCTAACTGCTACTTCTTGACCTGAATACAGATTTCTCAGGAGGCAGGTCACGTGGTCTGGTATTCCCATCCCTTGAAGAATTTTCCACAGTCTGTTGTGATCCACACAGTCAAAGGCTTTGGCATAGTCAATAAAGCAGAAGTGGGTGTTTTTCTGGAACTCTTGCTTTTTCAGATCCAGCAGATGTTGGCAATTTGATCTCTGGTTCCTCTGCCTTTTCTAAAACCAGCTTGAACATTTGGAAGTTCACAGTTCATGTACTGTTGAAGCCTCGCTTAGAGAATTTTGAGCACTACTTTGCTAGCGTGTGAGATGAGTGCAATTGTGCAGTAGTTTGAGCATTCTTTGGCATTGCCTTTCTTTGGGATTGGAATGAAAACTGACCTTTTCCAGTCCTGTGGCCACTGCTGAGTTTTCCAAATTTGCTGGCATATTGGGTGCAGCACTTTCACAGCATCATCTCTTAGGATTTGAAATAGCTCAACTGGAATTCCATCACCTCCACTAGCTTTGTTCATAGTGATGCTTCCTAAGGCCCACTTGACTTCAAATTCCAGGATGTCTGGCTCTAGGTGAGTGATCACACCATTGTGAGTATCTTTTATGTATAGTTCTGTGTATTCTTGCCACCTCTTCTTAATATCTTCTGCTTCTGTTAGGTCCATACCATTTCTGTCCTTTATTGTGCCCATCTTTACATGAAATATTCCCTTGGTATCTCTTATTTTCCTGAAGAACTCTCTAGTCTTTCCCATTCTACTGTTTTCCTCTATTTCTTTGCATTGATCACTGAGGAAGGCTCTCTTATTTCTCCTTGCTATTCTTTGGAACTCTGCATTTAGATGGGTATCTTCCTTTTATCCTGTGCCTTTCATTTCTCTTCTTTTCACAGTTATTTTTAAGGCTTCCTCAGACAAACTTTTTGCCTCTCTAAGCCATGGGCCTACGTTTTTTTTACATTTTATCCATTTGTGTAGGTTCTTATGTATTTCTTATGCTTTTTTTTTTTTTTTAATGGACTATCACCAAGCCCAGGGGAGGGGACATACTAATTTGAGTAAGACACAACATCTGATCTTTATTGTGCACTGAATGGTAATAAAGCTCTAGACAAAAAGCTATATAAAGATATTTTCCATATCTTTCAAGATTCTCCAGAGAAATAGAACCAGTAGATAACTATGTTTATACATATATATGTACATATTAAGCTAACCAAAACATTTGTTTGGGTTTTTCCATAGATTTTTACAGAAAAATCCAAACATTTTGGCCAACCCTATGATTTATTTTGAGGATTTGGCTCATGTAGACTCTTTTCGACCCCACGGAGACTGTAGCCCACCAGGCTTCTCTGTCCATGGAAGTGGGTAGCCAGTCCCCTCTCCAGAGGAACTTCCTGACCCAGGGTCTCCTGCAATGCAGGTGGATTCTTGACCATCTGAGCCACCATTCAGCATACATGCATGTGTGAGTGCCTGCTAAGTAGCCTCAGTTGTGTCTCTTTGCCACCCATGATCTATAACCCTCCAAGCTCCTCTGTCCATGGGATTCTCCAGGCAAGAATACTGGAGTGGGTTGCCGTGCTCTCTTTCAGGGGATCTTCCTGACCCAGAGATCAGGCCTGTGTCTCTTATGTTTCCTGCATTGGCAAGCGGGTTCTTTACCACTAGTGCCACCTGGGAAGCCCTGTTTTGAGAATGTGCCTCATGTAGTTGCGGCAAGTTTGAAATCCACAGAGCATGCTAGAAACTCAGACAAAAGTTAATGCTTCAGTCTTGAGGCAGAATCTGTCCTTTACTGCAAAACCTCCGTTTTTGTTCTTAAGACCTTCAACTGACTAGCTGAGGCCCACCAACATTACCTGAAGTAATCTTTTTTACTTGAAGTTCACTGACTGTGGATGTTAACCACATCTATAGAATTCTTTCACAACAACATCTACATTTGGTGTGGATTAAATAGCTAATTCCTAGTCAAGTTGACCCATAAAACTAATCATCACAAGGCCTACCAACAAATAAAAATTCCATCTTGGAAATCTTACTAAAATTGGGCCCAACTCTACTTCAAATCAACTATATAAGATTCAGAAAACTAAAACTCTTTACATTTCTTCTGACCTACTGAGACTTTTTTCAAAGCACAGTAAAATAGGGACTTCCCTAGTCATCCAGTGGTTAAGACTCTATGCTTCCAATGCAGGGGTTACAGGTTCAATCCCTGGTTGGGGAACTAAAATTCCACATGCCACTGGGCACAAACACAGTAAAATAACCATGCCACTCAGCTCATAAAATTGCTTTGAAAACCATATGATAGTTTGAAAGAACAGAAGTGCAAAGTGGTGGGAATTTGAATCTAGGCAGTGGCAACACAGAGCCTCACGTTGGTGACACTACCTCACCATTCTTCTCACAATTCTCTTCACTAAGTGGCTGTGAAGGAAAACAGAAAACCTTGGGTTTCACAAGATGTATAAGAAAGCTAGTCAGTTTGTGCCCCATTTCTGGAGACTGCAACCAGTGATCTTAGACTTAATAGGGAGACATATCTCAAAAGAAGTCAATGTTGGCCTGAAACATCTCAGGGTGATGGGAGTGGAGAAGTGAAGTGGGAATCCTCTTTGTGCATAGTACTTATTTCTACCAAATGTGGTTTAAAACATTCATATCCTCTTACACAATATATAAATTTGACTATCAACCCTATTCTCCAGGTCTTTCTTGGGAGTCCTTCCTTGTCGAAAGTGCATTGACATATATATATATATATATATATATATATATATATATATGCCACTGGGGCTTCTTAGGGAGTGCTAGTGGTAAAGATGGAGAAGGAAATGGCAACCCANGAGACTGCAACCAGTGATCTTAGACTTCAAAAGAAGTCAATGTTGGCCTGAAACATCTCAGGGTGATGGGAGTGGAGAAGTGAAGTGGGAATCCTCTTTGTGCATAGTACTTATTTCTACCAAATGTGGTTTGAAACATTCATATCCTCTTACACAATATATAAATTTGACTATCAACCCTATTCTCCAGGTCTTTCTTGGGAGTCCTTCCTTGTCGAAAGTGCATTGACATATATATATATATATATATATATATATATATATATATATATATGCCACTGGGGCTTCTTAGGGAGTGCTAGTGGTAAAGATGGAGAAGGAAATGGCAACCCACTCCAGTACTCTTAACTAGAGAATCCTGTGGACAGAGGAGGCTGGTGGGCTGCTGTCCATGGGGTCGCACAGAGTCGGACATGACTAAAGCGATTTAGCATGCATGCATGCATTGGAGAAGGAAATGGCAACCCACTCTAATATTCTTGCCTGGAGAATCCCAGGAACAGAGGAGCCTGGTTGGCTGCCGTCTATGGGGTCATACAGAGTTAGACACGACTGAAGCGACTTAGCAGCAGCAGCAGCAGCAGTGGTAAAGAACCCCCCTGCCAGTGCAGGAAACATAAGAGCCAGGGGTTTGATCCCTGGCTTGGGAAATTCCCCTGGAGGAGGACATGGCAACCCACTCCAGTATTCTTGCCTGGAGAATTCCACGGACAGAGGAGCCTGGCAGGTGGGCCACAGTCCATGGGTAGCAAAGAGTCGGACACGACTGAAGCGACTCAGCACACACATGTGTGTGTAAAATAGCTCGTGGGAAGCTGCTGTATAACAGGGAGCTCAGCTTGGTACTCTGTTATGACCTAGAGGGGAGAGTTGTGGGGGAGAAGGGTAGGAGGCTCAAGAGGGAGGGGATATATGTATACTTACAGTTGATTCATTTTGTTATACTACAGAAACTAATGCAACATTGTAAAGCAATTATACTCCAATAATAAAATGAAAACAAAAAAATAAAGCAGTAGAAAGTTTAAAATAAAATCTCCATTTCCCTCTCAGTCCTGTGCTCTTGTCACAGAGAAAGCAGATATTTAGAACTGAGGCCTCCAGCCCCTGGGCGGAGCCCTTTTGCACCAGGCAGTTCTCCACACCCTGTTCACAGGCTTGTGTTGACCAAGGTTCCAAGTGGTTGCTCTCACCTCTGCATCTCAGTAAGATCCCTGGTAATTTAATCCCAAGGCACGTGGCTGCTGTATCTGCTCCCTGTCTGGAATGCCTCAGACCTATAGGCCTGCCTTCATGGTGCAATTTCCTCCTAATTCTCTTTTATCTTGTGATAAAGAATTGCTCTCACCGAATTATTTACCTTTTGATACTTTGTGGAATTTAAGGAATTAGCATTTCACTAAGCTCCCCTTCCCCCCACCAAATCTTACCTTTCCCTCAGGTTTTGAGTAACTTGTTTTACTCAAGTTCTAAAAACCTTTACCTCTAGCTCCTCTTTTTCTGCAGCACTGGAATGTGCTACATTTTTCTATTTCCTAATTTGTTAAAGGAATCCTTCCTCGCATCCCTGAAGGCTTCCCAGGTGGCGCAGTGGTAAAGAATCTGCCTGCCAATGCAAGAGACACAGTTTCAGTCCCTTGGTTGGGTCGGGAAGATCCCCTGGAATAGGAAATGGCAACCCACTCCAGTATTCTTGCCTGGAAAATTCCATGGACGGAGGAACCTAGCGGGCTACAGTCCACGGTATTGCAAAAAGTTGGACACGACTGAGAACGCACGTATGCCCATCCCTGCCTGACTCCTCAAGTTTCTGTGGAGGGAATTCTCTCTAGTCTGACAAAAAACAGTGTTTTTTCACCACTCTGCTACCAGGGCAGAAAGCAAAGGAAGATTACAGTGGGTGGAGTTAACAAGAGAGATTTTTGTGTCTGGGAGCCATTTGCCCCATTAGAGATATGGCAGAAAGTAGAAGGGGTTTCTTTACCAGCTGAGCTTCCAGGGAAGGGGCTTATTCTACCTTCCGCTGTTGGAAGAGCACTTGTCCAGATATATGTAGACAGTTTAACTTAGGGTTCTCTCATTCAGCAGAAGGATGGACATGGGAAATTTTGCATTGGGAGTATCAATGATAGAATAGTGGTTTGATCAATTAGCTTTATCTCTATAACTGCCCCCAAAGTGTGTGTTTCCAGAAAACTCTTGATAAACCATGTGTTTCAATTATAGGGCATGGGGTAGAAGTATTAACATACTATTTAACTCCTACTAAGTATCATCATTTGCTATCAGGAACTCTGCACAGGAGAGCTCTTTTCTCATGTTGATGAGTTCATCATCAACTCCGTATAGAAGCCATTTTATTATCCCTTTTTCAAATGAGTGAAATCATGCCTCAGTGAAGGGGGTAACTAATAATATAATGATAATTAGTAACAACGGGCATTTTACCCTGGCTTGTTTCCCAAGACTGTATACTTAGCACTAGCCCTCTGTGTTATCTGGTAAGTAAAAGTGCCTCAGGTGATGGCTACCCTGGTACCTGCCTTAAAGGTACATACTCCTTGGGTTTGGTGTTTCCATCTGCTGCTTCAATCATGTTCAACTTTCTCCAGAAAATACCTTCTTGTTCCCATGCTACATTTAATTTATGACTTTCTCTGTATTCTTGGTGAGAAAATCTAGAGGAAAATGTGATTCAAGCCCATGTCTCCCTCTAGGGAAATCATTGAGCGAATGGAGAAGTGACCGTGTCTTCCTCTGTTCTAGGAATAAGTCTTCTTCACTGAGATATATTCCTTTTGGGTATTGAGAAGGACATCGTAAGAGGGAGAGGAGGCAAGAGAAATTTTAGGACAGAGTAGAGCAGTGAGGGACTTCTCTCCAGAGGCATTACTCACTGCTGGAAAGATATCCCCAGTCTCTTACATCACGAGGAGAGAGAGTTTGATTTCAGATCTGTAGTGAAACTGGGGTGTGCCTCACTTGAACACAAGGAGGCAGCTGTCCAATTCTAGGCTGGCTCTGGAAAGTCCCGTTTCGAATAATTTGCTTCTTCTGGTGTTTTGTTCAACTTCCCTACCTCAAATGAAACTGTGACTTAAATGAAAGAGCACTGGGCTGAAACTCAGGAAACTGAAGTTTAGTACTGCTGCCAACCAGGTGTGTGACCTGAGGTAAATCTTTTAACCTCAGACTTAGTCATCTTTATTTTGAATTATTTTGAATCTTTGAGTTTAGAATTCAATCTTACAGAACTTTGAAACTTCCAAAATGGCTCCTGGCCCAGAAATGGCGGTATGTAGGTGTTGGGATGCATGAATTTTTGTCCAAGAAGAAATAGCTCCTGAGCTAGTTACTGGTGAATCTGAAGTTCAAGCTAAGGTCTCATGGGTTTGGCTCCAAAACCTGGGCTTCTTCCACCACTTCCCACTCTGACTTTGACTATATTATTGTTGCATAACACAGTGTATCTTTATTATTTTCCTAATCCCTGCCAGCCATAGTTGGCACAGAGAATAGCAAGTGGCCATCAAGTCCTTATGAGTGCTGGGGAAATCAAATGAAGGGGTTGTGGCCCCTCACCTCAGGTTAAAAGCATTCTCATCAGGAGAGTCTGGAGCCAGACTGCCTGATTTAGATCCCAGTTCTACTACTTAATAAGAGAATGACTTCTTCAACCTTCTTTATACTTCAGAGTCTTCATTGTAATTTTCTTCATCTTAATACCTTCCTCTCAGAGTTGTTAGGAAGATTCAATGAGTTACTTCATATAAAACACTTAAAATAGTGCCAGTCCCAGGGTAATGACTGAATACAAAACATTGTTCTTGTTACTATTATATAGTCTTTATATATACCTATTGACTTAATTAGGTGAGCCCTCTGGAAAAAGAAGTGTTAACAGTAAGCCAATGGGAAGAAGAGTCATTCTTAAAGGAGAAACCTCTTTCAGAACTCTGAAATCAGACAAGAGAGCACTATCTAATTTTATTTATTTTCTAAATTAATTTTTGTTGGAATATAGTTGCTTTATAATGTTATATTAGTTTCTACAGCATAAGGAAGTGAATCAGTCACACATATACATATATCCCCTCCCTTTGGGACTTCCTTCCCATTTAGGTCACCACAGTGCATTAAGTAGAATTCCCTGTGCTGAGAGTATGTTCTCATTAGTTATCTATTTTGTACACCATATCAATAGTGTTTATGTGGTACACTCCCTACTTTCAATGGGCTACCTGTGTCAGATGCAGGGAGAGCACCTCATACTCTCATTCACTCACCCTCTCATTCATTCACTCATTTCATTCTAAAAGCACCCAGTGAGTACTCACCATTATGTGAATCAGACATTGTTCTGGGTGATGGGTACACAGGAGTTAATAAAATAGTTTCCTCCCTGGAGGAGCTCAGTCTTGTGAGGTAGACAAACATACATGGATATATAAAAGCCTGTGATAAGAGTTTGCCTGAAGCATAAAGGTTCTGGACACTTCTATCCTCTAAATAAACAATACTGTGTATCGTGCTATACCTAGGAATTTTATAAATAAATTTTTATTAAAATTTTTAAAATTAGTACTTCCCAGAGCTGGATCATTCATTACACAGCTAGGCTTATTTCAGTCGTGTCAGCTCAAGTCAGTGGGTTCTTTGAGTACCTATTACAACTAAGTGGATTAGGAAAGTCCTGGTTAGTTTTGTCCTGAGCCACTAAAATAGGAAAGGAGAGGAGACTTGATTTAAACTCTGCCTTGCAGGATGGATAAGATTTCATAGAGGAAAAAGTTGAAAAATACCATTCAAGAACGCAGATCATGCTCAAACAAAGGTATAGTGGCCCAAAGAGTAGAGGCTGAATCAGTGCAACAAAAGTCACCTTGAAAGATTCTTGAAGGAAGGTTAGGGTGAGGTTGTGTGCTGGGAGAGTAGGAAGGAAATATTGGTGGGGAAATAATAGGGGGCTTTGTATCCCTAGCAGACAAGCTGAAAGTTTATTTTACGTGCAGCATGGAGCCACTGATGATATTCATTTGGTAGGAGATCTTGTTATCAGAACTGCATTCCTCAGGATGGTTAATGTGGTATGTTTGCTATGGTGGTGGGAAAAAGTGTCAGGCTTGGAGTTAGAAATCATGCGAGAAAATTCGAGTTCGTCTACTGATTAGCTGTGTGATCTTGAGCAGGTTGCTACTCTTTCTGAGCTTTATTTTAGCCTCCTCACCTACATGGTAAACAAAATGAAAAATGAAAGTGAAGTCATTCAGTCATGTCCAACTCTTTGCAACCCCATGGGCTGTAGCCTACCATGCTCTTCTGTCGGGTTTTCCAGGCAAGAGTACTGGAGTGGATTGCCATTTCCTTCTCCAAGGTAAACAAAGTGAAACCTCCTTAAAAGAATAGCAGCAACAACAACAACCACACAATTTTCATTGATCATTACTCCCTGTGTAGCATCGGGCTGGACCATTTCTGTGTAATAGTTAAGCCTCAAAACAGCTCTCTAAGAGTTCTTAAAAGGTCAAACAGAGGTTTACCATATATCCCACCAATTCCAGTTAGGTATCTTTACATAGAACTGAAAACACATATCCACACAATGTCTTGAATACAAATGTTCTTAGCAGCATTATTTACGATAGATAAAAAGTGGTACAATAGCTAAAAAAGTGAGATGGTTGGATGGCATCACTGACTCAATGGACATGAGTTTGAGTAAGCTCCAGAAGTTGGTGATGGACAGGGAATCCTGGCGTGCTACACTCCATAGGGTCGTGAAGTCAGACACGACTGAGCGACTGAACTGAACTGATCTGAAAAAGTGGAAACAACCCAACTGTCCATCAGCTGGTGAATAGATAGACAAAAATGCTACATCCATGGAAATGTTATTTACCAGTAGAAAGGAGCAAACTAAGGCTACATACTATATGCAGCATGGATGAACCTCAAAAGTATTATACTCAGTGAAAGAAGGTGGCATGAAATACTCCATATTGTATGATGCCATAATTGTATTTCATTTGCATGAAATATCCAGAAAAAACAAAGATATAAGACAAAACATGGGGCAGGGGCAGGAGACAGGGATTAACAGTAAAGGTTCATGTGGGCTCATCAGTTCAGTTCAGTTCAGTCGCTCAGTCACGTCTGACTCTTTGTGACCCCATGAGTCACAGCACGCCAGGCCTCCCTGTCCATCACCAACTCCCAGAGTTCACTCAGATTCACATCCATCGAGTGTGTGATGTCATCCAGCCATCTCATCCTCTGTCGTCCCCTTCTCCTCCCGCCCCCAATCCCTCCCAGCATCAAAGTCTTTTCCAATGAGTCAACTCTTCACATGAGGTGGCCAAAGTACTGGAGTTTCAGCTTTAGCATCATTCCTTCCAAAGAAATCCTAGGGCTGATCTCCTTCAGAATGGACTGGTTGGATCTCCTTGCAGTCCAAGGGACTCTCAAGAATCTTCTCCAACACCACAGGTCAGAAGCATCAATTCTTCGGCGCTCAGCCTTCTTCACAGTCCAACTCTCACATCCATACATGACCACTGGAAACACCATAGCCTTGACTAGATGGACCTTAGTTGGCAAAGTAATGTCTCTGCTTTTGAATGTGGGCTCATACTGGGCTGTTAAAAATGGTTTTAAGCTGATTTATGATGATGTTCACACAACTTAGTAAATCTACTAAAAATCATTAAATTGTACATTTGAAAAATGTGAAGTATATGATATGCAAAATAAGCCTCAAATTTTTCTTGAAACCAAAACAACTCTATGAAGTAGTTACTGTTCTTATTCCTGTTTTATAGATGAAGCTATTAACTTTCTCAGTCTCCCCTGAAGAGTAGGAAAGTAATGGATGTGTTACCTAAATAAACTTACTTTGGTTATCATTTCACAATGTGTACATGTATCAGTCATCATGGTGTATACCTTAAACATACACAATGTTGCATGTCAACTATGGCTCAATAAAACTGGGGGAAGAAGTAGTGGAAATAGGGTTGAAAAGTTCTGCCTGATTGAGCCCATGCCGTTGGCTACTGTTAATGCTGTACCCTTTCTTATGTCACAAAGTTGTTGTAAGAATTAAATTACATGGCTCAGAGGTTAAAGCCTCTGCCTCTAATGTGGGAGACCTGGGTTCGATCCCTGAGTAGGGAAGATCTGCTAGAGAAGGAAATGGCAAGCCACTCCAGTATTCTTGCCTGGAGAGTCCCATGGATCGAGGAGCCTGGTGGGCTGCAGTCCACGGGGTCGAAAAGAGTTGGACACGACTGAGTGACTTAACTTTAGAACACATTTGATCATATTATATGCAGAGCGGATGTGTGCTTAGCTCTCAGAAAATCTTAGCTGATTCTGATTTTGACAGTCATTGACCAGATGAATTGGAGGTTTTTTGAGAGGACACCTGGTAAAAGGCTATACAGTAGTCCAGGCAGGAGCCTGCCCAGGATATAATCAGGAGGAAAGAACAGAAGATGTAGAAGAGGAAGCTCAGCTAGGGTTATGCTCTTTCTCGTCACATATTTTAACTTCTCTAAATAAACATGTAGGAAGCTTGGCTCTATTATGAGTTAAGACAAAGAACAGAGCTCTTTCTTTCCTTCAGCAAACAGCTGACACACGTTCCCATCATAAATTTTGTAATTCAGGATGTAAAACCAAATCCAACAACCAAGCCATCCAGAAGGTTAAATAAATAAATGCTAAATAAATAAATGTAGGTGTTGTTCCCTTGCCCATGTGTCTTTACAGAAGATGCCACATGCTTCTGTTCACTGAAGTCTACTAGCCCATTTTTTTCTGCATAAATTTGGAGAAACAGCCTACTCAGGGTTGTGAGTTGAAACTTGAAGGAGTTGAAACTGTGGGGATGTTTTGTTTTACATTTTCCCATCAGGAGCACCACCATTAATAATAATTCTGAATCACAGGTGAGAGATCACACCTAACATCTCTTCTTTTATTTTGCAATAAAACTCAAAAGGCAGAAACATAGCCCACAGCCTTGGCAGATGCAGGACTTGGTGACTGAATGGGATTTTTCCTGAGTTACTTTCTGTGTCTGATGCTTTGTGACCCAGATGTGTCTGCCACATGGAGAAATTTTATTAATAAATGCACATTCCCCCCCAAATAAACAAGACCGCATGGCAAACAGTGGTATTTGCTCTGTATACATACATTTGAGTTTGTTTTTCATCTTTTCCAAGGACCAAGACCCAGGGTGTTTCCCATTGCACTGGTTAAAAAAAAAAAAGTAAGAATTCAGTTTGCCTATTTTGGCAACTTAAACATGAGACAATTTGTGGTCACCCAGTCAGGACCTCTCATTCCGGAGGGCCTGGTAGAGGCAAATGGGGCTGTGAGTTTCCCTGGGGAGGACAATATTGAATCTGGAAGTGCCTAGGACCTAGGCTGTGTGGTAAGGAGATGATTTAAAGCACCTCCTGGTTTTATGACATTCAGTCTTTGAGTCACAGTCCCACAAAAAGCCAGGAAAAGCTAGTGTGTGTCTGCCATGGTAATTAAGTGTTCATGTTTGAAGATGCTTGAAGAAATCTTAAATGTAGCAAAACTACTTCTGCCAGCTTTGTTAACTGTTTCAAGAGCTCACCCAATTAGACCTCACTCAAGATTTATTAGACACTGATGCTGTGTGGAGTACAGTCCCAAACACTGTGAATAATATTAGAGTCCCAGTCTTCTAGGAGATTGCTGTGAGTGAGGATGGGAAGATGTCAATGTGAAGCATTCAGCTATTTAAATGTTAATAGTAAAAGTAGTAAGTGGTGGTTTCCTTCTCAGTGAAGTGTTTCAGAGATGCCCCACTTCCACCAACTGTGTGTGAAGGTTCCTATCTGAACTCATTCTGATGTAACTCTATTAGAATGGGATCATAGGAAGGTCATAAATGTTGGAGTCAAAAGTACCTAAATCTAAATCCCCTGTTGCCTGGAATATTACTCAGCCATTAAAAAGAATGAAATAATGCCATTTGCAACGACATAGATAGGGCCTGCTGCTGCTGCTGCTGCTGCTGCTGCTGCTAAGTCGCTTCAGTCGTGTCCAACTCTGTGCGACCCCAGAGATGGCAACCCACCAGGCTCCCCCGTCCCTGGGATTCTCAAGGCAAGAACACTGGAGTGGGTTGCCATTTCCTTCTCCAACGCATGAAAGTGAAAAGCGAAAGAGAAATCACTCAGTCGGGTCTGACTCTTAGCGACCCCATGGCCTGCAGCCCACCAGGCTCCTCCGCCCATGGGATTCTCCAGGCAAGAGGACTGGAGTGGGGTGCCATCGCCTTAGAGACTGTCATACTGAGTGAAGTAAGTCAGACAGAGAATGAGAAATATTGTATGATATCCCTTACATGTGGAATCTGAAAAGAAATTATACAAATAAACTTATTTACAAAACAGAAACAGAATCACAGACTTAGATAAGGAATTTATGGTTGCCTAGGGGGAAGGATGGCAGGGAATAGATAGTTAGGGAGTTTGGGATCGATAGGACACATTGCTATATTTTAAATGGATAACCAACAAGGACCTATAGCACAGGGTACTCTGCTCAATGTTATGTGGCAGCCTGGATGACGGGAGTTTTGGGGAGAATGGATACATGTGTATGTATGGCTGAGTCTGTTTGCTGTCCACTTGAAACTGTCACAACATTGTTAATTGGCTATATGCCTATATATAACATAAAAAGTATTTTTAAAAATAAAACAAATTCCTCATTGCCCATGAATTACCTGATGGTAAGCTCCCAGAGGACAGGTCTGATTAAATGTGGTGAATCTTAAACTCAGCACAGTGCCTGATGTTTACTAGAGACTCTATAAGTATTTACTGTTGAATACCTCAATGAATTATGGAACCCTAGCAAAGTTAACCTGTGAGTCCAGAGTTCCCCTGGGTGGTGCAGGAACAATCACATCTGCCTGATGGGCTTTGGGAAGTTGTCTAGAATGATGTTCAAGAACGGAGACTCTGGAGTCCCATTGTCCAGGCCCAAGTTCTGACTTGTCATTTATTAATTCTGTGGTTTTGAGCAAGTAACTTGTCTTTGCCTCAGTTTCCCACACTATCAAGTAAGGCTTATAGTATCAATACTACCAACCTCTTAGGTTTGTTGTGAGGATTAAATTAATGAACATCTATATAGCCCTCAGTCCAGGGCCTGGCACATAGTTTGTGCTATAAAAAATCTTCGTAAAATAAAAATAAAATATAAATAGAAAATGGGTTTTTATGGGAATTAATGAGTGTTGGTGTTGTAAAATGCTTATCATAGCCTGGTTCAAAAGGTGCTAAATAAATGTTAGTTCAAAGAAGTTTAAGTTTGAACCTCATTTCCTAAGCCAGTGCCTGGCTCATTAGAAAATACACAACATGGAATATAATTATTAAGAGAGTGCTATGTTTTCTAATAAGGATCATGAGAACCTTGTTGGTTAGCAATACTGGGAGAGGTTTCATCAAGGACAGAGAATTAAAGTTGGCTCTTGGTTAGGAATTAAACAGGATTAGGGAGTTCACAGAGAAGGCAGATAATCTGCACACACTGGAGGGGGGAAAAATCCAACCACAGTCATGAGATGTTCTGTCATCGACAGGACTTGGCACTAATTTCTGGGAGAATAACTTGTCATGGTCCATCTTTTGAAGTGAGTTTGGCCGAAACACTGCTTCAATTCTAGGGCTTCAACTGCTCAGATTAAGACTTTGATGACTGCTTACTTACTCATTCATTTTTTGAGCAAGTATTTTGTAGATTCCACTGTGCATCAGGCATTTTATTAGGAAGTGGTGAATAAAATAGAAATGGACCTTACCCCTTTTGGACCAGGAGGGAGCTACAGACTATAAATGGAAAAGTACATAAATTTTGATAAGTGCTTTGAAAGACATTAAGAGGGTATAGAGGTAGAAAATAGTGGGAGGGAAGGGGAATTGTCAGATGGGAAAATGAGAAAATGTCTCTCCAAACACGTGATGTTCACCTGAAGCTAGAAAGCTAAGAAGCTAAGGGGGACTATTTCAGGCATGGAAATGGAATGTTCAAAGATGTTGAACTTGGTGTATTTCAGAAAGTAGACCAGTGTACCTGGAGTGGAGTGACTTGGGAGAAAAAGGTAGAAAATGAGATTGCAGATGGGCAGGGGCTTGAACTTGCAGGGTCTTATAAGGGATATTAAGGAGACAGAACCAAATTAAAGTGAACTGGGAAGGCACCAAAAAAATAGAAAGGAAAACATATACCTTTTAAAAGCCTCTTAGACATCAGTGTAGATATTTGGATTGGAAAAAAAGAGGAAGTGGGAGAAACAGTGAGGCAGTCTAGGTAAAGAGGTGATGTTTGCTTAGTCCTGGATGGTAGAGAGGCAGGGATAGAAAGGTGTGGACAGCTTTGCAATGTATTTTTGAGTTGGGATAGACAAGACTTGTTAAAGGATTGGATGGAGAAGGGTAAAAGTAGAAACATTTAAGAGAACGAAAAGGGTCAAGAATGAAATCCAGGCTTCTGGCTCGAGCCACTGTATGGTGTTGTTGCCATTGACTAAAATGGATAAGATCAGAAGAGGAAATTTTGGAAGGGGGCTGGAGAAGAAGTAAAAAAATTGGCTTTAGCTGCCAATTTTGAGTAGAATGACGCCTCCTTGAGTAGATGTCAGGTCGCCATAAGAGAGGTTAGGCTAGAGATCCAAATTTAGAGTTTTCAGTTTATAAATTGGGAATAAGTCCATGGGCTTGGGTGAGAGTCTAGAGAGAGTGTACAAGTCCAGGAAGAATGACAGCATCAAGACACTGAGTACAGGAGGAGGGGATCAGGAAGAAGACTGAGATGGAATGATCAGAGAGGGGAGAGGAAACTCTGGAGAGTGCAGTGTCACAGAACCTGAGTGAGGAGAGTACTTTGAGAAGGAGACGGCCATCAGCCTTATTGAAGTCATACTGAGGATGGAGAAGTACCCACTGGTTTTGCCAACACAGAAGTCATTGATGATCTTGACAAGAGTGGGTTCGCAGGACTTATAAGAATAGAAGCCAGATTAACAGTAGGTTGGACACTTGAGAAAGGTAAAGTATATGTTATGTTGCTGCAAAATTCAGAGACAAGGAAAGAGGAAGGAAATAATCAAAAGAAGAAACCCAGAACAGGTAAAGGGCAGTGGGAGCCAGAAAGCAGGTTGAGGGCTTGCTTTTGGCCAGAGCAGGAACACCTTTTTGGGTGAAAGAGGGGAGGAAATGAGTTTAGACACAGGAAATAATCATCATCATTACAGCTAATATTTATCGAGTTTACATTGCCAGGTAATGTTCTAAGTAATTTTTTTTCAACACATTTAATCCTCAAAACAATCTTATGAGATAGGTTCACACACAGTCAATCAAAACTCAGGGAGTTCTTTCTCAATCTGATAGTTTAATTGTGGAATGGAAGACAGATGGGAGGTTTGAGAAGGGAAAAGGTAGGACATAGTGTCACAGAAGGTAAGGGGACTCAATGGGACTTCCAGGGAGTCTTGGGAGTTCATTTGAGATTTTAAATCATGAATAAAAAGCAAATCTAACATAAAATTCAAATGAGCCTTCTACAGCATTCAGCAGTCATACTTCAGTGGCCTGACTTAATTGATGCTTAATTTAGAAATGGGTACATTTCCAATGCCAGGAGTAATAAAATACACTAGAATCCCCTACTAGCCCTTAATAAACTTTCATGAAACTGCTTTGGAGACTTGGCCACAAGGAGACTTCCCCTACCCCACCAAACCCCATGCCCCCACACAGAAGGAGGAAACACAGCTTCCATGAGAGAATGACATATAGAATGAACCCCAGCAACCCACCAGCATGATGACAGAAATAAACTGGCTGAGTTTGACTGTTATACCTAAAAGAAGTCCAAGCTGGATGCTCTGTCTTGCTGTACCTCACAGTTTGCCAGATTTCCATCAACAACAAGGGTACCTCCATTGCCCGGGAAATCACCATTAGCTCTCCCCATTGTCAAGATCTCATGAACAGAGAAGGGGTGGTGGTGGTGGTTTAGTCGCTAAGTCATGTCCAACTCTTGTGACTCCAGGGATTGTAGCCTGCTGGGCTCCTCTGTGCATGGAGTTCTCCAAGCAGGAATCCTGGAGTGGGTTGCCATTTCCTTCTCCAGGGGATCTTCCCCACACAGGTATCAAACCTGGGTCTCCTGCATTGCAGGCAGATTCTTTACCAACTGAGCCATGAGGGAAGGAGAAGGGGTACAAAATCTTTACTTGACACAGAACGTTTTGGACTGACAACAAATAGTAGTAGCTAAGATTTATTGAATACTTAATCTATATCCGGATCCAGGCAAAGTACTTTTCTTAGATGCACTGTGTCACTTAATCTTGAAAACAACACAGTGAGGTATGTATTGTTATAATGTCCATATTATAGATAAGAAAAATGAGCTTCAAGGAGATTAAATAATGTTTCTAGTATCAGGAAGTTAAGTGGAGAAGCCAAGAGCTGATTCTAGGAAACCTGACTCCAGAATCTAGGTTCTTTAAACAGGTACATTAAAACAGCAAAATTGGTGAGCAGTCTTGCCAGACCAATCTACTATGCATATTCATGTTATCATACCCTACCACCATTCTATAAATTTTATTCAAAAAATTTATGAGTTTTGTTTTCAACTCTATTAAGACCTGTTTCTACTCTCCCATGTTCTCAAAATAAGGAACTAATGCTATGGAGCTGAGTATAGAATTAATGGCTTTTATTCAAATTTCCCTCTTTTCATAGCAGCCACCTGTTAAAGAGAAGACTTTATGGCTGTTGGTCTTTGCAAGCCTGGTGACCTGTGCTAAGACAATTTCCCCTGAAGTGAAAGGTGTTGATACATGTGACACAGTATAAATTGAGCTCCACGGGCCCTAAGGACTGGCAATGACCTGATTTTTTCCCACCATGTAATTATGAATTGAAAATTGTTCTTTACAAAAAGTTCCCAGATAAGTGAATTCAATGTGCAAATTTTAGTCTCAATATCTGGGCATCTTAACTGTCTAGGTTATTTGTGAATATAGTAATAATATACTACCATTACAATAATGATAAAAGCCAACAACAGGTCACATGCTTACTCTGTGCCAGCTCAGGGCTTTATTTGCCCTTTTCATGTATAACAAATACTTAGCAAAGACTATTATTACCCTATTTTGAAAATAAAATGAGATGGAGATGGGTTAAGTAACTAGTCCAAGGTCACATAGTTACTAAAAGGTAAATGAGAATTGAAAGCTTTTGAAGGCCAAGTCATCATTTGGAGACGGAGAACCATGGAAACAGATCAAAGCTTTAGCCCTTAGCAGTTTGAAAGATAAAGTTTACAAAACTGACTTTGCAAGGATGACAGAACAATCCACATAAAGCATCAAGTACACACCTGCCAGGATATGTAGATGCTCACTGAATGGTAGCTATGGTTTTTGAATAGAATGAGCTAGAGAGTTGAATAAGGATCCCATCATTTTGATCACTGTAATCAGTGGACATATGTATTTCAAATACCCCCCTAGTATAAAATACACTCTTCTCCCCTTATTGTTTTAAGTGTCCAAGTTACTCAGGTAATCAACTCTACCTCCCCTTCCTTCTGGCTTTGTGGATGTGGTCTGTGCCTAAGACTCCCTCAGACACGCTAATTCTACATCATTTGAAAAATAACATACATATTTCTGTTGTCCTTCTGTTCTTTCTAAATAAATTTTAATGAATTCAAGATACCCTTCCAAAGCTTTAGGTATAGATGTTTGCAATGGTCCAGAGCTCCCCAGGGGTAAGATGAAAAACAAACCCAGCCTGGTGGAACAGCCTGGTGACCCAGTAGCCCAGACCTGCCATAATAACCTATTTGGGGATGCCATGGTAATCTGGTCCGTGGCATTTGGCTGAGTGGTTCCAATTGTGACATATGATGATTCAAGTTTACTCATGTACACGCCAGAACTTCACAAAATGACCTTTCTGAGGTCCCTGAGGTTAGGGTGGGAGGCGGGAGGAGCACCGAGGCACTCTAAACAAAGCAGCTTTGTTTTTACACCACTTGTTTGGACAAGTGTCCCCTCAAGTGCAGCAGCTATTTGCTGCCGGGCTCTTGGCAGAATGACTAAAATGGGACAGAAATTAAGGACACATTCTGAAGTACCCTGGAAAATCACCCACTCCCTTTCCGGCAAATGTCAGCCATGTAAATCGTAATTCAATAGATGATTTCTTGTCATTCATGCCCTTAGTCACTCTTTTCCTTAACGGGCATTTTCAAGGTGGTTGAATGGATACTTCAGCATCTGCTGTACATACCCTGTACCAGGTCTATGGAGGATCGAGCCTGCAGTAAATCATATATCATCTTTGGGACTCATCCTCCTGGTCTATAAAATGAAGAATTAGCCTACATCAGTGATTCCCAAGTTTTATATGTATTTAATAAAACCTATTCAATATTACATTTTTCATTTTGAAAAGAAAGGAAAAATATCTTCAGAAACCACAGAAAATAAGGCTTCACCAACTCTTCTTAGCCAGTGGAGATATAAAAAGCATCAAATCCAAACAAAAGAGTCATCTGAATCTATATAAGGGCAAGTTATGTGATATTTTTATGTTCTTAACTTTATAAAACTGGTTGAAAGTTAAAAAAAAAATGGTTGACAAACTCTGGACCAGATAATCTCTAAGGTTGTTTTCCAGTTCAGGAAGTCTATGCTTCTACAAAATCATCTCTCAATAAGAACTTGTGTTTTTATAGCTCAGAGAAGAGAAATGTATTCTTCAGTTCACTTCAGTTCAGTTCAGTCACTCAGTCATGTCTGACTCTTTGCGACCCCATGAATCACAGCACACCAGGCCTCCCTGTCCATCACCAACTCCCGGAGTTCACTCAAATTCACTTCCAATGAGTCGGTGATGCCATCCAGCCATCTTATCCTCGTCGTCCCCTTCTCTTCCTGCCCCCAATCCCTCCCAGCATCAGAGTCTTTTCCAATGAGTCAACTTTTTGCATGAGCTGGCCAAAGTACTGGAGTTTCAGCTTTAGCATCAGTCCTTCCAAAGAACACCCAGGGCTGATCTCCTTCAGAATGGACTGGTTGGATCTCTTTTCAGTCCAAGGGGCTCTCAAGAATCTTCTCCAACACCACAGTTCAAAAGCATCAATTCTTTGACGCTCAGCTTTCTTCACAGTCCAACTCTCACATCCATACATGACCACTGGAAAAACCATAGCCGTGACTAGATGGACCTTTGTTGGCAAGCTAATGTATTCTTAGAGGACAATAAATCATTAGGGCTTGAGAGATTATCAGTCATTTCCAGCACCGACTTCTGATTGTTGGTTCATAAACTAATGTGAGTGCCGACTTACAAAACGCAATTTCTGACTAGTTCTACTGATATTGGCCAGTGATCTAATTAATTTAGGCCCAAACTGAATTTTTTATTTGATTTACCAGTCTCTCTCTTACTAGCCTAAATTAGCCAGATATTTAGTGAACTATTTATTAAACTACTTTAGTTAATTTTCTCTTTAACTCTGATGCTTTGCAGACCAATGAGTAATAAATTTAAAAGAAAGAAATAGTAACATCTTAAGTTCTTTCTTTTTTAGAGCTATACTTATGTACATTTTCTTTGCATATGAACTTTTTTATCCTTGTTAATTCTGAATGATGAGACAAAAGAGGAGAGAAACAGATTAAGCATTGTGAAAGAAAAATTGAAGAGCTGAGAAACTAGCCAGAAGTTGAATTAGAAGAGAAAGTGAGGAATAAAATCCAAACAAAAATTAAGGGAAAATCCCTGTGTAAAGGAAAAGAATACAAAGATACAACACAGGGTATGCTTCATGACTCAAATGTGTTGGCTCTGTACCTGGGTGATTCATTTGGTGGAAAACATAGCTGGGTCAGAGAATTTTTACTGGCCCCAAACTTACTTAGAGTCATTTGAAGCTTCAATTTGTGTGTGTATTTTTTTCTCACCTCTTCAAAATGGAAATCTTAATTGCTTTTCAGAAATAGCACTGGTCATTGGAGTTTTATCTCTATGAGCACTTGAGATTTAGAATTAGATCATGGGCTTTGGAGTATGGAAAATATTTAAGACACTGGGACAGATTAGTTTCAAGTGACCTCTCTTTGTCTCCTGACAGGAATAGATAGTAGATTCCACCAGGGAGCCCTATTGAGTGGATCCAAAGGGATAGTCTGCTCCTTGGAGGATATAGTGGTTCAACTTTTTGGATCATGACTCACAGTAAGACATACATTTTACATGGATCTAGAAAGATAGTACTGATGAACCTATTTGCTGGGCAGCGATGGAGATGCCGCAGATATGGAGAACAGACTTGTGGCCACAGTGGTGGAAGGAGTGGGTAGGATGAATTGGGAGAGTGGCATCAAAACATATACATTAACATATGGAAAACAGATAGTCAGTGGGAATTTGCTGTATGACTCAGGGAGCTCAAACCCAGTGCTCTGTGACAACCTAGAGGGGTAGGATGGGGTGGGAGGTGGGAGAAGGGTTCAAGGGGTGGGAGGACATGTGTATACCTGTGGCTGATTTATGTTCATTTATGGCAGAAACCAACACAACATTGTAAAGCAATTATCCCCTAATGAAAAATAAATTTAAAGAAGACACACACTTTATACCAAGACTTAGTTCCCACATAGGCGTGTGTTTTCTGAAATACTATCTTACTACCTGCCACCTTCTATTCTAGTCTAGTCATTTGTTGTTTAAATAAATACTGCCCGAGACCCATTACATAGGTTTCGTAACTTATTACTGGATTTCTACGTATGTTCCCCAGTTTCTTTTCTACCTGTGACACCTCCCCCCAAACACACACACATTGCTCAAATACAGTACAGCTCGTTTTCAGAAGCAACCCACTCACACCCGACCCGGCACGTTGAAATACTTGCAGTTTCTCAAGCATTATGCTGTCTTTCACTTCCCTGCACATGTCATTGTCTGTCTCTCCTCAAAACACTTTAGAGTTTTCTCACTCCACCTCCCTTTTCTGCACCAAGCTAGTTCCATCTGCTTAAGACTCAGCCCAGGGCTCAACAGTCCTTCCTTTCAGGCTGTGTTGACCTGTTTCCTGCTCTCTCCAGAGCATCCTGGAGACATCTTGTCTTTATCTCAGCTTCATTGTGCTGTATTATGATGATCCATTTATATGCTCTTTTTTCCCACTAGAGTCCTTGAAAGCAAAGGCCATGCCTTATATTTCCAGGCACTGGTCTAAGGTTTGACACACACCTGGTTCATAAATTATGGATGGATGAGAGCCTGCCTATTGGTTAGCACATGGTAGTGAACTGCTGCATCCTTGGTAAGTTGTAGTGTGCTTACCACAAGCCGGAAATGAGTGTTCTTTAATGGAGAATATGGGCTTCACTAGTGACGTTAGTGGTAAAGAACCCACTTGCCAATGCAGGAGAGTCTCATAAGAGATGTAGGTTCCATCCCCGGATCAGGAAGATCCTTTGGAGAAGGGCATGGCAATTTGCCTGTATTCTTGCCTGGAGAGTTCCATGGACAGAAATAGTCTGGTGGGCTACAGCCCATAAGGTCGCAAAGAGTTAGACTCAACTTAGCATGCACACACATGATGGAGAATATGTACCTATGTTTCAGTGGATGTGCTAACCCTCAGTAGAATCTTTTTTCTGTTGCTCCTAAGATATGGTGTAGCAAAGTGGGTGAAAACTCAGGGTTTGAAGCTGCCCAGAACTGGATTTGAATTTTGACTTATTGGTTACATGCTCTGTGACCTTAAGCAAGTTACTCATTTTTCCCTGGTGGTCCAGTGGTTAAGACTCCATGCTTCCAATTCAGGGGGCAAGAGTTTGATCCCTGGTTGGAGAACTAAGATCCCACATGTCCTGTGGCCCCCTCTCCCCACCCCACTCCCAAAAAGCATAAAATATAATAACTTAAAAAAATCTCAGTTTCCTCATCTGCAGTAATGACTGTCTATGGCTGTTGTGTAGATGTTAACTAAAGGGATATAAGCTCTGTGAGGGCAGGAATTTTTGTCACCTTAGTACCTTCTCATGGGCTTAGAAAAATGGCTGGCACGTATTTGCTGCATCGGTGAATATTTCACTGTTCTTAACAGGCCCGCAGTAATTCAAAGCCACTCTTAATCCTATTTCTTATCAAGTTTTGCACAGGATTCCTTGGAATATGTAGATAAGTCCTTATAACTTCTTTGATCAGAAGTTAGGCTTATACCTATGAGGTGGCACTTTCATACCCTGTCCTTCAGTGACTCAAGATGCAGGTAGAAACATTTGTCTTCTGGAAGAATGTTGTATTCCATGCTGTTAGTCTAGAATGAAGCTTAGTCAGTTCTAGGTTGGTTGATTTTCTAGGGGTTCTTCAGTTCTGTTTTTGAATTACCATATATGGGCCTTTGATTCCTTCTTCTTGTCTTGTGTCTTTCTTGTTAGACAGCCATGAACCGTATCATCATTCACTGCATGTTAGTTAGAGTCACATAGATTCTGATTCAGGGTCTTGGGAAACATGACTGAATTTTTCAGTGTTCCTAGACTTGTTTCATTCTCTTCCTCTACAAAGATCTTGTGTAAGATCCATAAGGATGGAAAATCCATTATTACCTAATGTCCTTACTGCATCCCATTTCCATGAATGGATGTTTGTATTCTTAGGTTTCATTTTGGGCCTTTCCCATTTTCAGAACTTCATAAGTAACTTGTTGTGCCACATAATGAAAGTTTTGTTCTAAGCTTCTTTGAATTTCATTAGCTCACGGACATCTCTCAATACTACATTTCTACCAGAAAAATAAAACAAAGAGACAGATTTTAAAAAGCAACTCTCAAAGTCTTCCACAAAACAGGACAAATAAAATGATGCTGTCGCTTCATTTTTATAGTCTATCCAAACAATGAGAATGAAGAGAGCCACATCAGAATATTCTAACCTTCACTTTCTCATGCCCCAGAGCCACTTCATTGTAGTATTTTCTGCATAATCTTTTAAGTAGTAGGCCAGATTATTAGTCCATTATGATTGTTTACCTTATATTTCACATGGTGATAACAGAGTTGTCTTACTCCATTATATTTAAAAGTCTGCCAAACACTATTTTACTCATTTGTTAGTGAATTTAAGTGTGAATTCCCAAGTGTGTTCCTTATTATAAATTCCTCAGATGTACAATAAGGGAATGTATACAAAAAAGAATGGTAAATCCTATGAAACTATATTAATGTAATGTCTCAAGCCCATCAACAGAGCACTGTAATAATATACTTTTGTTCTCTTACTGCCTTCTGTTCTCAAAGTTAAAACTACCCCTAAGTCACTGTGGCTCAGCTGGTAGAGAACCCACCTGCAGTGCCGGACCCTTGGGTTGGGAAGATCCCCTGGAGAAGGGAAAGGCTACCCACTCCAGTATTCTGGCCTGGGGATTCAATGGACTCTGTAGTCCGTGGATTCGCAAAGAGTCGGACACGACTGAGCTACTTTCACTTTCACTTTTCATGTAAGTCATTATGGTCGTGTCAGGCTAGGTGGGACTTTTCATTAAATTTTTGAAAGTAAGAGGGGGACTATCTTAGGGGGCAGGAAGAAGACACATTTTGATAAATGGAATTAAGAGAAGAAACTTTCTTGACTGATAGGTTGGTTTTGGTTAACTAACTACATATTAGTTAGTAGGTTCAGTGATGGAGGACAGATAGACCACAGAAGGGAAGGGCTGTCTGAAGAAAAGAAGGAGATTAACATCTTTGGAACACTTACTATGTGCTAGGTGTTTCACAGTCTTTTACATCCTCATACAGAAACTCTGGGAGAAATTATTGCATTAAATCAAAGATATGCTGTCCATAACAAAAATTTGGTCATCTGTCCAAAGTCATATGACTCTTATGGAGCAAGGTCCAAATTTGAACTCAAGCTTTCCCAACTTGGGATCTTTCCACAAACAACAGCCTTAGAATACTCCAGATAAACATGTATGTGTCCAGTCAGGTGAATGTTGCACCTGACATCTATTAGATTTCCACCTTACAAACATTTCTTAACAAACTGAGAAGCTCCGCACAACGAAACTAAGATATTCATCTCTGCTTGCTAACTTGAATGTCCCTCTGAGTGCATCACTGCAGCCCTTTACATGGATATAAAAACATTTAGTAAAGTGGAAAGCACTGTGTTCATGGCAGCCATCCCTTTAGTACTTTTTAATAATAATAAAGTTGATCGCAGAATGAAAATAACAAGGAAAAAATAACATGCTCTAGTATAAACTCCTAATCATCTGAATATTAAAATCCAACAAAATGCATATTGAGGACATTTGCTCCTTTGCACAAATACGGGCATCCAGAGGAATATCTTCTCTCTAGTATTCTGGCTCTTATCTTCAGCCATGTAAGACTCTCAAGAGTCACCAGCTAAAGCCAACGGCTTCCTTGAATAAATTCATTTTCAGGTGATTTTGGTTCCCCTCTTCATAAAATTTCCTGACACACTGATTATGGAAGGGAATATTACCCATTTAGTTCTGGGCACTCAGTCAGTACTCAGACCTCATTCCTGGCTGCAGCCTGGAACATCACTTCTGGCTGGATTCACTCCTCTTTGCCCACCAAGGAGAGATTAGCCAGTTCACTGCACTTTATCAATTATGGGCTGCTGATTTATCCAATGTTCTCATTTCACATGTGAGGGACAGAGATTTGGAGTGACATCTCTCTGCTCACATAGCTGTTGATAGAATGTGGGCTAGCATCCACATTTGACTCCCAGTCTAGAACTCTTTCCATTCCCCAGTCACTCACTTATTAAGACATTCATGAAACATGTATTAGATGCTTACACTATATAAGTAGCTGTGACCACAGGTGAATTAAGACATAGACTCTGAGCTCAAGGCTTTTGCCCCTTTTTATGTTTTTGGTTTCCAGAGGGTCTGAGTTCCATTAAGAAGAGGACTCTATGCCAGGGCACTCTCTCTACCCTGGATGGATTGGGCAATCACAACTGGTCATGTACTGCTCCATTTCTAGTATCCAGATATATTATTCATAAACGGGTTAGTTTTCTAAAATTTTTATTGGGGTTTCTCACCCAAACATGACATTATTGATAAGTAACAGATAATGGGTGACCCTGAAGATCAAGTCACTAACCCCTCAGAAAGACTCCATTTTTTCCCTAGTAAAAAGTAACATGGATATGTATGCATGTGTGTGCCTGTGTGTATATAGGGTATAATACTCTGAAACACTCAGAAGAAAACTGTTTGTTCATGAATGGGCCACAGTGCAAGCCTACAGGTACCTTCTAGACCTCACAATGACTTCCACATATATCAGACTACCAATATCAGGTTAGCAGATTTTAGTCGACTGATAATTTTTTAATAATTGAAGCACACCTTCCCCCCATTTAATTTAAGGACCCATTTTGGAGCTTCTTCATTTGACCAGCAAGTATTTCCTGACAGTCTGCTGTCTTCCCAGTCTGTAAAGGTTTGCGTTTTGGGAGACTGAATCAGCGATCATGGTCCTTAGGTAACATTTATGCTTCTTGTACCTGTCATTCTTGCTTCAGCATCTCCTGAAGTAAAGCGGACTCGTGATATCTCCATGTCACAGAGGAGGAAGCTGAGGCCCAGAGAAGTTTATTGACATGCCAAGATCCTCAGTACTAGTGAGCATTAGAGCGAGGCTACATTGCCGGTCTTTTTGCCACTGGAAAGTATTCTTTTGTTTTAACTACACCAAATTACCTGCCCATTTCAAAAACAAGGGAGATATTAGAGGAAAGTGCCTGCAAACACGTTAAGTGTGACCTCATGATAGAATAATAACAATGAAATGAAAATGTTAAAGTTCACTTTAAGTGCTACCTAAAACTAGGTCAGGAATGTATTCCACAGCCTAGGACATAAATAAGTTCCTTTCCCAAATGACAGGTTTGGTTTTTACACCCATTAGTTACAAAGACCTTTTTCTTACAGGGATCCCTGCTCAACTTCTCCTAAGGAATGACTATATGGGAGAAATACAAGTAACAACTTCACTGGGTGTTTATAACTTGAGAGAAAGCTCCTGCTAAAGTTTGGCGCTTACTACTCATCCAACTGATTAACTTTGTCCGGGAAGTGATCACCCAGAAGCAGGGAGAGATTAGGACACAGCTTCACTGGGTGAGAATGGGGAAGGCTAAACTGCTTCCAGATTGCGTTTCACTGTCCCTGTACTTGTTTCTGGAGGACTTGAGAAGTTCCTGAAACAGAAGGGACCCATTGACTTTGGAGGCAGGAGTTGATGGAAATGCACAGTACATCCACAAGCCAGATGCTCGTATCATCACCCCCTAACTGGGTGACACTTATGGGACTCTTCTCCATGGGTTTCCACAAAATGAGCAAGAAAGACAAAGAATTACAGATTGCCCAGTTTTGTAAGTTTCCCCGAAGGTTACCTTGTTATGTTAGGGGCTTTGCTGGTGGCTCAAATGGTAAAGAATCTACCTGCAATGTAGAAAACCTGGGTTTGATCCCTGGGTCAGGAAGATTCCCCTGGAGAAGGAAATGGCAAACCACTCCTGTATTCTTGCCTAGAGAATCCCATGGACTGCTACATATTACGTGGGCTATGATGCCATGCAGCCTGGGAGAATCTAAAACTCTAGTCTTTTGGCTCTTGATCACTATATTTGATTTATTTTCAGCAGATGACATTAAAATTAGCTTGCATTTGCTGAACTGATCTGGATGGGCAACAGTGGATGGAAGCAGGGAGTGGCCTGGGCAATGGCAGGAATTAGAATAATAATCCTTTGCATTTTAGAGATTACAACTTTCCTACACATTGTGTCATTGGATTCCTGTAAGTCTTTCAAGGGCATGTATTCTTAGCCCAATCTGACAAATGCGAAAATTTATGTTCTGAAAGGTTAAGCGATGGCCAGAGTTCACACACATACACACACATACACCAAATGGTGGCAATATAAAAAGCATATTCATGTTGATTCCCATAACATTGTAAAGTAATTAGCCTCCAATTAAGATACATAAACTAATTAAAATAAATAAAAATTAACGAAAAGAAGTCCAAAACCCTCGTTCCCTTATGCAACATACCACAGAGTGATGGGAACCTACCAGAAAGATTTGTAGCTGTATTCAGATATGCAACTGTTTAGCATATTATAGACATGGGACTCTGGTATTTTATCCTTTGTGGGGTTTTAGAACTTCTCATTTTTTGGTTTCTCTCCTCTATTTCCTCTTGATCTGTGTAGCTCTTTCAGTTTATCACTTAGGTACCACTTCCTCCAAGAAGTCCCCAAGGCTTTGTTAGGTGACCGTTCTATAGTCTTACACGATACCCAGTGATTATCACTACTCCATCTTCACCACTTAAATTACTCATATGAGAATATAACTGTCTAAGCACTAAAACTAGTTATTTATAAGTCATTCACTAATGTTTATTTTTTCACCATTTAACCTCAGTATAACGCATGATACACTCTGTCTGGATAAACATTTCTTGAATAAATGCTGCATCATCTACTGTAGCCAAAGGGAATTTTTCTTCCACATTACCCTCGGGGTAGGAAGAGATGGAAAGCTCTTTTAAAGCCATCTAAAACAGTACCATTTCCAGGAGGAAGCTCTCAGGAAACCAAACTCTAGCCATTTGCCTAAAATGTTTGGCTATTCCCAGAAGTAAGACTTAGAGTTGGGTGAGGACTAGAAGTGTGATAAGGATGGAAATTAGTGTTTGTGTAACTATACGGGGAAAGAGGTGAAAGGAGTTATTTTGGGAGTTACTGGAAAACTTAGCCATGACACCCTGCCTGCTCATATGTCTGGTGCTATTGCTGGGAACCAAGCTTCATACCAATCCACTAGCCATCAGATATCAGTTTCTGAGAAAAGACTTGAACTTGCTGTGTGGTTATTTATAACTATATCTTCCTGTTCTTTGCCAGGTTGGAAGACCCTACAAACCACTGATATATGTTATCAGAACCACATATAGAGAGAGAATGATAAATATAATAGATGATAAGCAAGGTCTAGGACTCACAAGTCGTGTAAATATAGAACCCAGCACTTTAACATAGAACCTGTATATCCCAAATCCTTTCAAGTATCTGGGAATTCATGAATGCCTAAGTGTAATCATCACAGAAAATGAATTAGTTGAGTCTTGGCAATGAGGCCATTTCTGCAATGGCAGAATCTTAAAGGACTCATAGTGCTTGATGAGAGTTGATATTACAGACACTGTGCTAAACTTCCAGTGAAAGCAGTACTAGGCAATGTGTAAACAAAGGAGCATGGGTGTGTTCCACTTAAACTTTATTTACAAAAATAGGAAGTGGACTGTGTTTGGTTCCCCAGAGTTTCCCGATTCTGGTATAAATTATAGCTAGCAATTCCTAGTTTTATAATTTTATTTCCCTCTGAAAATCCTTCCTTTATTCTCCATTGCCTACAAGCTGGTGGACAAATTTATTAACTCTGTTCCAATCTGAGCAGTACTTTTATGCTACCTGATAGCTTATGTTCTTTTTCATTGTGCTCCATTCACATTGTTCTGTGCTAATAATACCATACTTAATGCTTTCTGCTTAACCAAATGCTATCCATCCTTTGTGGAAGAAGTTCTCAAATAGGGTAGAGGGATTATATTAGAACCATCTGGAGAGCCTTTTGACATTAAACATAGTGCTTATCAACCACCATAAATTCTGAATGGCCCAGCGAGGAGGGGGAGAGGGCTTAAGAATGTATAGCTTAAGAATGTTCCTAAGCTTATTCAGGTGATATACACCCTCGCCCAAACCACTGTTCAATGGCATTTCTAAAATCCCACTTCCTCCAAGAAGCCTTTCTTAACCACTTTAGCCCACCCAGCTTTCTTCTTTTGGAGCGCATTAGTCCTCTTTTGGCAGCCCACCCCAATACTCTTGCCTGAAAAATCCATGGATGGAGGAGCCTGGTGGGCTGCAGTCCATGGGGTCTCGACTGAGCAACTTCACTTTCACTTTTCACTTTCCACTTTCATGCATTGGAGAAGGAAATGGCAACCCACTCCAGTGTTCTTGCCTGGAGAATCCCAGGGACGGAGCCTGGTGGACTGCCGTCTATGGGGTCGCACAGAGTCAGACACGACTGAAGCGACTTAGCAGCAGCAGCAGTCCTCTTTGACCAAAAATTCATTTTTAGCATTTACCGTATTTTTGTTTTTTGTTTAAGCATTTCATACACCTGCTATGATTGTCCTAGGTGCTGGATTATAGCAGTGAACGGGATAGTAAAGACCCTTCCCTCTGAAGATTACAGTCTAGTGACAGAGAAAGACAATCATCATGTGCCCAGAAGAGTGGAGAAGACACTTTCATCTAACAGAAAGAAAACAAGCTAATGGGATAAAGAGTGATCAGAGAGGGCAACTGGAAGGATAAGAAAGTGCTATGTTTGATAGGAGAATCAAAAGGTTTTAACAGCATCTATAACTGAACTAACGGAGAAGGCAGTGGCACCCCACTCCAGTACTCCTGCCTGGAAAATCCCATGGATGGAGGAGCCTGGTAGGCTGCAGTCCAGGGGGTAGCTGAGGGTTGGAAACGACTGAGCGACTTCTCTTTCGCTTTTCACTTTCATGCATTGGAGAAGGCAATGGCAACCCACTCCAGTGTTCTTGCCTGGAGAATCTCAGGGACAGGGGAGCCTGGTGGGCTGCCGTCTATGGGGCCGCACAGAGTCAGACACGACTGAAGCGACTTAGCAACAGCAGCATAACTGAACTAAAATCTGAGTGTAGAGACCTCAGGGAAGGGAATTATAAGCCAAGGGAACAGCACAATTTTATCTTTCCTTTCTCTGAAAATACTATTGAATGTATAATGTTGGAGTAGTCAGCCTCAGAGATAGTTAAGAACAGTTCCCTCATTTAGGACTGCCAAATAAAATGCAGGATGCCAACTAAAACTGAATTTCATATAAATAACAAATAATTGTTTAGTATAAGAACTAAAAGATTACTTGTCTGAAATTGAAATTTAACTGGCTGTCTTTGTTTTGGGGTTTCTTTTCTTTTCTTTTTTTGTTAAATTAAACACTTCTACATTTTACTCATAAGAAAAGTAATCCAGGGCAATTTATGTTTGATACTATCCAGTTGGAGCCGAGTTGGAACAAACTGAATCTAAAGCAGAAGCAATCCAATTTGATGGTGATATGTTAGAAAATCTTACATTGTTTCATGATTGTTTCCTTAGGTAGTAATTTATCTACCCCTCTACTCCTTAAAAGCATATTTCCTGTGATTTTTATTTTTTTGTCATGCCTGGAGAATCCCAGGGACGGGGGAGCCTGGTGGGCTGCCGTCTATGGGGTTGCACAGAGTTGGACATGACTGAAGCAACTTAGTAGTAGTAGTAAAGTACAATATTAGATACAAAATTCATTCTTTTATCCCCCTTCTGTTGTGAGCCTGCAATAGAAATACTGATCTGAGTACAAAGGGGACATGGCCTCTGCTCTACAGACAATAGGAAAAATGAGTTTATATAAGTCGCTTTTTATCAGCTACAAATATGATTAAGGGTCACCAAGAATGTGATGTTGGTGCCATCTGAGCAGGGAGAGAGGGCTTCCAGATGTGTGATTCAAGGAAGACTTAAAGTAGAAGGTAACATCTGACTTGGGGCTTGATTGATGGCAAGGATTTCAATTAGGGATTACAGAGAATATTGTCTAGGTAGAGAAAACAGCACAAACCAAGACAAAGTGGTGAAAATAACAGTACTTATTTGGGGAACAAATCAATCTCTGTGTTTGCAACTGAGATTAGGTAAAGGAGAAGAGTAGGTGATGTTAGACTTGGGTTATAAAGAACTCTGGACATCAAATAAAGGTATTTGGATGTATTAGAAAAATCATGGGAGTCATTAGATATGTTTGAGCTGGGATTTGATGTAATAAGAGCCATATATGAAGAAAATCTATCTTTTGATGGTATAAAACGTGGAGACCAGTGAGAAAGTGACTGCAGAAGTTCTGGTTGGTTAAATGAGGGCTTGACTATAATTTATAATGAGAGAAAGGAAAAGATGGGACTAAATGCAATAGATATTTTTGAGGTAGAACTCACTGAATCTGCCAACTGGTGGGTTATAGAAATTGAGAAAAAAGGACGCATGGGAAATAAAGCTGAGACTTTAAGTTTAGATAACTACTAAATGGTGGTACCATTAATAAAAATATAGAAGTCAGGGAAAAGGGCAGATTGTAAGTAGGAAGAAGACAATGGCTTTATCTTTTTAAAGATAGCATTATAGAATTTCACAGCTATGAAAGTCATTATGCTGCTGCTGCTAAGTCACTTCAGTTGTGTCCAACTCTGTGCAACTCCATAAACGGCAGCCCACCAGGCTCCACAGTCCCTGGGATTCTCCAGGCAAGAACACTGGAGTGGGTTGCCATTTCCTTCTCCAATGCATGAAAGTGGAAAGGGAAAGTGAAGTCGCTCAGTCGTGTCCAACTCCTAGTGACCCCAGGGACTGCAGCCTACCAGACTCCTCTGACCATGGGATTTTCCAGGCAAGAATACTGGAGTGGGGTGCCATTGCCTTCTCCAGAAAGTCATTATGATTATGCCCAATCCCTTTGTCTCACTGAGAAGAAAATCCAGTAAGAATAAATAACTTGCCCATGATTGCTCTGTAGGTTAGCAGAATAATCGGTTTGGAAAGTCAAATGCCCTGAACAGTGTTTATTCCATAAAATGACTGATTTTATGATAAGTCTGAGTTTGCAGAAGTAGAATAATGATGGGGTAAGTTGCATTAGTCAATTGGAGATGTAGATGTGGCACTTCAATAAAAGATCAGGGCCAAAAATTTGGGAGCTATCAAAATGAAAATAACATTTAAAGACATGGAATGAAGTGGGATCTCCAAAGAAGACATTAGAGTTGCTACGTTAAGTGTGACATGTCCATGAATACTAAGGAGTACCCACTAAATTTCACACTTAGGGGGCCACTGGTTCTTGAGAGAGAGAGAACACAGTTGCCATTGAAAGAGAGTAGAAGCAGGACTACAAACATTGAAGTTCGATGGACTGGTGAGGATATGTCTCTGAAAGGTGGCAATAAAAGAAAATTGGGATAATGTTGAAACAGGACCTAAAGAAAAACTTTTATGTCGTTGTAGGATGAGTGAAACATAAATGATCATGTAGGTAAAAACACTGAACATCGTGAAGAACAAATGCTAAAGGGGTAAATGAGTGAAGGTGTGACTAAAATTGGGCTGGCTCAGTGGTAAAAAATTCACCTGAAATGCAGGAGACGTGGCTTCGATTCCTAGGTGAAGAAGATGCCCTGGAGGAGGAAATGGCAACCCACTACAGTATCCTTGCCTGGGAAATCCCATGGACAGAGAGCCTGGAGGGCTACAGTTCATGGGGTCACGAAAAAGTTGGACATGATTTAGTGACTAAACGACAACAACAAAACAAGAACACATAACTGAAATTAGCAAGGTCCTGGGCGGGGTGGGGGTGGAAATTGAGATGGAAAAGAAAAACAAAACAAAATGAGGAGGGACACTGAAATGGATAGGTAAACATGAAGACAAAGAAGCCTCCTGAAGCATAAAAGGGGTGAAGCTGGTGGAATTCAAATTGACCTTTATCTTACCAGTGAAGTAGGAAATTGGATCTTTGGTAAAAGTGGAAATTGGATCTTTGGTAGATAGATCTGGGAATGGAAATTTGTGAGCAGTGGGAATGTTTTCATATACAACTATGGGAAATCAGTAGGGAGATGATAAAACAGCACTTAGAACCCTGCTGAGATTAGAGTAAGGCATCTGTGGTAGATTTCATTAACCTAGGGTGGATGCTTTTCAACTATAGCAGAAGAGAAAATATAGACAATGGGAATTTCCCAGGAATTCCCAGGTAGTGGGGAATACTGTTGTTTTATTTATTACTGTTGATGGGATTCATGTTAGATGAAGATTCAAGCAGACTGGGCAGAGTGAGGATGAGTTAAGGGCAAAGGTCAGATTTCCAGGATTGCCTTTATACTAGGATTTCTAATGGTTTTTGCACACATTGTTTCATCTAATCCTCATGACGAGTAATCATAACCTTTTCAAGCAACCTTATGAAGCAGCCTTTATTTGCCCAGTTTTACAGGTAGAAATCCTTAAAGTCACACTGAACAAGCAACTGCTCAAAGACTCACAGTTGTAAATGTCAGAACCTTTTCTTCTTCAAGCCATGTTGGCTTTGCTCTCTGGTAACCATGAAAAAATACAAAATTGGGCAGATAAGGTTGAGGTTAGTTGAGGAATTTCAGAATTAAAGGTAGAACACTGCCCACTGAGAAGTTCCAAAGGGAAATAGAGTGTTAGTCGCTCAGTCGTGTCCAACTCTTTACAACCCTATGGACAGTAGCCCACCAGGCTCCATTGTTCATGTGATTTCCCAGGCAAAAATACTGGAGTGAGCTGCCATTCCCTTCTTCAAGTGGTCTTCCCCACCCAAGGCTATAATGTGAGTCTCCTGCATTGAAGACAGATGATTTATGCTCTGAGCCACAGGGAAACAGACGTGATGGAAAAATCAAGATGATAGTGATAGGTGTCAAGGCCCAAGAAGTTAGAGAGTTATTTTTCACCAGAAACATTTTATTGAAATGCAATAAAAGTGCACACATCGCAAGTGTAGAAGTCAGTGAATTTTTATAAAATTAGTATACCCATGCAGTCAGTATCCACAACAAGAAATGCATCATTGTCAGCCCCACAAAAGGCCCTCTCAAATCCCCTCCTAGTCACAATCCCCCTCAAGGTAAGCACTACCTTGACTTCTAACATCACAGATTCATTTTTGCCTCTTGTGAACTTTATATAAATTAACTCATATTTTTATGTGCTTTTTAATATTTTATTTCTGGTGTTCGACATTTACATTTATGAGATTCATCCCTGTTGTTTCACGTGGCAATTTCTCTGATTTAAACACCATACAACCTTGCAAACCTTGTACCACCTTCTCTAGCAGTCAGAGAGTCTGATTATGTAAGACAGAGAAACAAAACGTTAATATTTCTTTTCTTTTTTTAAAAATTAATTTATTTATTTTAATTGGAGGCTAATTACATTACAATACTCTAGTGTTTTTGCCATACATTGACATGAATCAGCCATGGGTGTACATGTGTCCCCCATCCTGAACCCCCCCTTCCACCTTCCTCCCCATCCCATCCCTCAGGGTCATCCCAGTGCACCAGCCCTGAGCACCCTGTCTCATGCATCAAGCCTGGACCGGTGATCTATTTCATGTATGGTAATATACATGTTTCAATGCTATTCTCTCAAATCATCCTGCCCTCGCCCTCTCCCACAGAGTCCAAAGGACTGTTATATACATCTGTGTCTCTTTTGTGTCTCACATACAGGGTTATTGTTACCATCTTTCTAAATTCCATATATATGCGTTAGTATACTGTATTGGTGTTTTTCTTTCTGGGTTATTTCACTCTGTATAATAGGCTCCAGTTTCATCCACCTCATTAGAACTGATTCAAATGTATTCTTTTTAATGGATGAGTAATATTCCATTGTGTATATGTACCACAGCTTTCTTATCCATTCATCTGCTGATGGACATCTAGGTTGCTTCCATGTCCTAGCTATTATAAACAGTGCTGCGATGAACATTGGGGTACACGTGTCTCTTTTGATTTTGGTTTCCTCAGTTTGTATGCCCAGCAGTGGGATTTCTGGGTAGTATGGGAATTCTATTTCCAGTTTTTTAAGGAATCTCCACACTGTTCTCCATAGTGGCTGTACTAGTTTGCATTCCCACCAACAGTATAAGAGGGTTCCCTTTTCTCCACACCCTCTCCAGAATTTATTATTTGTAGACTTTTTGATAGCAGCCATTCTGACCATCATGAGATGGTACCTCCTTGTGGTTTTGATTTGTATTTCTCTGATAATGAGTGATGTTGAACATCTTTTCATGTGTTTGTTAGCCGTCTGTATGTCTTTTTTGGGAAAATGTCTGTTTAGTTCTTTGGCCCTTTTTTTGATTGGGTTGTTTATTTTTCTGGAATTGAGCTGCATGAACAGCTTGTATATTTTCGAGATTAATTCTTTGTCAGTTTCTTCATTTGCTATTATTGTCTCCCATTCTGAAGGCTGTTTCTTCACCGTGCTTATAGTTTCCTTTGTTGTACAAAAGCTTTTAAGTTTAATTAGGTCCATTTGTTTATTTTTGCTTTTATTTCCATTACTCTGAGAGGTGAGTCAAAGAGGATCCTGCAGTGATTTATGTCTGAGTGTTTTGCCTATGGTTTCTTCTAGGAGTTTTATAGTTTCTGGTCTTACATTTAGATCTTTAATCCATTTTGAGTTTATTTTTGTGTATGGTGTTAGGAAGTGTTCTAGTTTCATTCTTTTAAAGTGGTTGACCAATTTTCCCAGCACCACTTGTTAAAGAGATTGTCTTTTCTCCATTGTGTACTCTGCCTCCTTTGTCAAAGATAAGGTTTCCATAGGTGTGTGGATTTTTCTCTGGGCTTTCTATTTTGTTCCATTGATCTATATTTCTGTCTTTGTGCCGGTACCATACTGTCTTGATGACTGTGGCTTTGTAATATCGTCTGAAGTCAGGCAGGTTGATTCCTCCCATTCCATTTTTCTTTCTCAAGATTGCTTTGGCTATTCGAGGTTTTTTATATTTCCAAAAGCCTCTTGATGAAAGTGAAAGAGGAGAGTGAAAAAGTTGGCTTAAAGCTCAACATTCAGAAAATGAAGATCATGGCATCTGGTCCCATCAATTCATGGGAAATAGATGGGGAAACAGTAGAAACAGTGTCAGACTTTATTTTTCTGGGCTCCAAAATCACTGCAGAAGGTGACTGCAGCNATTCATGGGGTTGCAAAGAGTCAGACATGACTGAGCAACTGAACTGAACTGAACTGATACAAATTGTGAAATTCTTTGTTCTAGTTCTGTGAAAAATACCATTGGTAGCCTGATAGGGATTGCATTGAATCTATAGATTGCCTTGGGTAGTATACTCATTTTCACTATATTGATTTTTCCGATCTATGAACATGGTGTATTTCTCCATCTATTTATGTCATCTTTGATTTCTTTCATCAGTGTTTTATAGTTTTCTATATATAGGTCTTTCGTTTCTTTAGGTAGATTTATTCCTAAGTATTTTATTCTTTTTGTCTCAATGGTGAATGGACTTGTTTCCTTAATTTCTCTGTCTGATTTCTCACTGTTAGTGTATAAGAATGCAAGGGATTTCTGTGTGTTAATTTTATATCTTACATCTTTACTATATTCATTGATTAGCTCTAGTAATTTTCTGGTAGTGTCTTTAGGGTTTTTCATGTAGCAGATCATGTCATTTGCAAACAGAGAGTTTTACTTCTTCTTTTCCAATCTGGATTCTTTTTATTTTCTGATTGCTGTGGCTAAAACTTCCGAAACTATGTTGAATAGTAGTAGTGATATTGGGCACACTTGTCTTGTTCCTGACTTTAGGGAAAATGCTTTCAATTTTTCACCATTGTGGATAATGTTTGCTGTGGGTTTATCATATATGGCTTTTATTATGTTGAGGTATGTACCTTCTATGCCTGCTTTCTGGAGGGTTTTCATCATAAATGGATGTTGAATTTTGTCAAAGGCTTTCTCTGTATCTATTGAGATAATCATATGGTTTTTATCTTTCAATTTGTTTATGTGGTGTATCACATTGATTTGCAATGTTGAAGAATCCTTGCATTCCAGGGATAAAGCCCACTTGGTCATGATGTATGATCTTTGTAATATATTGTTGAATTATGTTTGCTAGAATTTTGTTAAGGATTTTTGCATCTATGTTCATCAGTGATATTGGCCTGTAGTTTTCTCTTTTTGTGGCATCTTTGTCAGGTTTTGGTTTTAGGGTGATGGTGGCCTCATGGAATGAGTTTGGCAGTTTACTTTCCTCTGCAATTTTCTGGAAGAGTTTGAGTAGGATAGGTATTAGCTCTTCTCTACATTTTTGGTAAAATTCACCTGTGAAGCCATCTGGTCCTGGGATTTTGTTTGTTGGAAGATTTTTGATTACAGTTTCTATTTCCGTGCTTATGATGGATCTGTTAAGATTTTCTATTTCTTCCTGGTTCAGTTTTGGAAGGCTTTACTTTTCTAGACCTTAGAACTCTGTAGCTCAGATGGTAAAGCATCCATTTCTTCCAAGTTGCCCATTTTATTGCCATATAGTTGCTGATAGTAGTCTCTTATGATCCTTTGTGTTTCTGTGTTATCTGTTGTGATTTCTCCATTTTCATTTCTAATTTTGTTGATTTGATTCTTCTCTCTTTTTTTCTTGATGAGTCTGGCTAATGGTTTGTCTATTTTATCTTCTCAAAGAACCAGCTTTTAGTTTTGTTGATTTTTGCTATAGTCTCCTTTGTTTTCTTTTTCATTTATTTCTGTCCTAATTTTTATGATTTTTTTCCTTCTACTAACCCTGGGGTTCTTCATTTCTTCCTTTTCTAGTTGCTTTAGATGTAAAGTTATGTTATTTATTTGATTTTTCTCTTGTTTCTTGAGGTAAGCTTATATTGCTATGAACCTCCCCCTTAGCATTGCTTTTACTGAATCCCATAGGTTTTGGGTTTTCATGTTTTCATTCATTTCTATGCATATTTTGATTTCTTTTTAAAATTTATTCTGTGATTTGTCAGTTATTCAGAAGTGTGTTGTTTAGCCTTCATACGTTTTTATTTTTAATAGTTTTTTTCTTTTCCTGTAGTTGACATCTAATCTTACTGCATTGTGATCAGAAAAGATGCTTGAGATGATTTCAATTTTTTTGAATTTACCAAGGCCCAGGATGTGATCTATCCTGGAGAATGTTCTGTGTGGACTTGAGAAAAAGGTGAAATTCATTGTTTTGTGATGAAATATCCTATAGATATATCAATTAGGTCTAACTGGCCCATTGTATCATTTAAAGTTTGTGTTTCCTTGATAATTTTCTGTTTAGTTGATCTATCCATAGGTGTGAGTGGGGTATTAAAGCCTCCCACTATTATTGTGTTACTGTTAATTTCCCCTTTCATACTTGTTAGCATTTGCCTTACATATTGTGATGCTCCTGTGTTGACTGCATATATATTTATAATTGTTATATCTTCTTCTTGGATTGATCCTTTGATCATTATGTAGTATCCTTCTTTGTCTCTTTTCATGGCCTTTATTTCAAAGTCTATTTTCTCTGATATGAGTGTTGCTACTCCTGCTTTCTTTTGGTCTCTATTTGCATGGAATATCTTTTTCCAGCCCTTCACTTCGGTCTGTATGTGTCCCTTGTTTTGAGGTGGGTCTCTTGTAGACAGCATAAATAGGGGTCTTGTTTTTGTATCCATTCAGCCAGTCTTTGTCTTTTGGTTGAGGCGTCCAACCCATTTATGTTTAAGGTAATTATTGATAAGTATGATCCTGATGCCATTTACTTTATTGTTTTGGGTTCGGGTTTATACACCCTTTTTGTGTTTCCTGTCTAGAGAATATCCTTTAGCATTTGTTGGAGAGCTGGTTTGGTGGTGCTGAATTCTGTCAGCTTTTGCTTGTCTGTAAAGCTTTTGATTTCTCCTTCATATTTGAATGAGATCCTTGCTGGGTATAGTAATCTGGGTTGTACATATTTCTGAAGGAGATCAACCCTGGGATTTCTTTGGAAGGAATGATGCTAAAGCTGAAACTCCAGTACTTTGGCCACCTCATGCAAAGAGTTGACTCATTGGAAAAGACTTTGATGCTGGGAGGGATTGGGGGCAGGAGAACAAGGGGACGATCGAGGATGAGATGGCTAGATGGCATTACTGACTTGATAGACGTGAGTCTGAGTGAACTCTGGGAGTTGATGATGGACAGGGAGGCCTGGCGTGCTGCGATTCATGGGGTTGCAAAGAGTCAGACACGACTGAGCGACTGAACTGAACTGAAAAGCTTTTGAATTCTCCTTCATATTTGAATGAGATCCTTGCTGGGTATAGTAATCTGGGTTGTACATTTTTCTCTTTCATCACTTTAAGTATGTCCTGCAATTCCCTTCTAGCCTGAAGAGTTTCTTTTGAAAGATTGGCTTTTATCTTTATGGGAATCCCCTTGGGTGTTATTTGTTGCTTTTCCCTTGCTGCTTTTAATATTTGCTTTTTGTGTTTGATCTTTGTTAATTTGATTATATGCATCTTGGGGTGTTTCACCTTGAGTTTATCCTGTTTGGGACCCTCTGGGTTTCTTGGACTTGGGTGGCCATTCCCTTCCCCACTTTAGGGAAGTTTTCAACTATTATCTCCTCAAATATTTTCTCATGGCCTTTCTTTTTGTCTTCTTTTTCTGGGACTCCTATGATTCAGATGTTGGGACATTTAACATTGTCCCAGAGGCCTCTGACTTTGTCCTCATTTCTTTTAATTCTTTTCTCATTTTTCCTCTCTGCTTCATTTATTTCCACCAATCTATCTTCCACCTCACTTATCCTATCTTCTGCCTCAGTTATTCTACTATTGGTTCCATCCAGCGTGCTTTGGATCTCAGTTATTGCATTATTCATTATTGATTGACTCTTTTTTTTATTTCTTCTAGGTCCTTGTTAAACATTTTTTGCATCTTCTTAATCCTTGTCTCTAATCTATGTATCTGTAACTCCATTTTGTTTTCAAGACTTTGGATCATCTTTACTATCATTATTCTGAATTCTTTTTCAGGTAGATTCCCTATCTCTTCCTCTTTTGTTTGATTTGGTGGGCATTTATCATGTTCCTTTACCTGCTGAATATTTCTCTGCCTTTTCATTTTGTTTAGATTGCTCTGTTTGGGGTGGCCTTTCTGTATACTGGAAGTTTGTGGTTCCCCTTTATTGTAGAGGTTGCTCCCTGTGGGTGGGGTTGGGCAAGTGGTTTGCCAAAGTTTCCTGATTAAGAAAACTTATGTTGGTGTTCTGGTGGATGGCGTTGGATCCCTTCTTTCTGGAGTGCAATGAAGTGTCCAGTAGTGAGTTTTGAGGTGTCTATGGGTTTGGTGTGACTTTGGGCAGCCTGTATTTTAATGCTCAGAGCTATGTTCCTGAGTTGCTGGAGAATTAGCATGGTATGTCTTTCTCTGAAACTTGTTGGCTCTTGGGTAGAGCTTGGTTTCAGTGTAGGTATGGAGGCTTTTGGATGAGCTCTTGTCAATTAATGCTCCCTGGAGTCAGGAATTCTCTGGTATGTCTTGCTCTGAAACTTGTTGGCTCTTGGGTGGAGTTTGGTTTCAGTGTAGGTATGGAGGCTTTTGGATGAGCTCTTGTCGATTAATGCTCCCTGGAGTCAGGAGTTCTCTGATATTCTGAAGTTTTGGATTTAAGCCTCCTGCCTGTGGCTTTCAGTCTTATTCTTACAGTAGCCTCAAGACTTCATCCATACAGCACTGATGATAAAACATCTAGGTTAATGGTGAAAAGATTCTCCACAGCAAGGGACACCCAGAGAGGTTCACAGAGTTACATGGAGAAGAGAAGAGGGAGGAGGGAGATAGAGGTGACCAGGAGGAGAAGAGGGAAAATCAAAAGGGGAGAGACCAATCTAGCCAGTAATCAATTTTCTACCTGTTCTCCACAGTCTGAAACACCCAGAGAGGTTCATGGAGTTACACAGAGAAAAGAAGAGGGAGAAGGAGGGAGACAGAGGTGACTAGGAGGAGGAGAGGGGCAGTCAAAAGGGGAGAGACTAATCTAAACAGTAATCAGTTCCCTAAGTGTTCTCCACAGCCTGGAACACCCAGAGAGATTCACAGAGAATCTTAAGTAGAGAAGAGAAGGGGGAGGGAGGAGATGGAGGTGACCTAGGAGAGAAAAGGGGAGAGAGCAATCAAGCCAGTAATCACACCCCTTCTTTCGAAGAGAATGGGCTGCCTTTCTGGGTGCCCAGTGTCCTCCACCAGTGTTCAGAAGTTGTTTTGTGGAACTTTCTCAGCATTCAAATGATCTTTTGATGAATTTGTGAGGGAGAAAGTAGTCTCCCTCTCCTATTCTTAGGACCGTCTCTTTTTACCTTTCTCTTCTATGTGCTTTCTCGGCGTATATAGTTGGGAAGACTTGATAGATATGTGTCTAATATAGACAAAGTCTTGCTAAATTGCATTTAGATACATTTAAAATACATAAGAAAGTTCTTTATGATCTATTCCATAGCACTACATACAGTCTTATCCTTAGAAAAGCAGGCTCAAAATGTTCTATGAACTTTACATAAACATTGTCAACTCAGTAAAGAGGGTAGAGTTCAATGAATGTACTGGCATCTTGAAAGAAAAAAGATGTATTATTGTCATGGTTGGGATTCACTGGACTATTCTTAGTTGTTTGGAAATTACTTACGCTGAGTCTTGGAAGAAGATTTAAGGAAACACCAGTTGCCATTTGGTCATTTCTCTCCGGGAAGGCCCTATGTTAGCCATGCTGCAATCCAAATATAAATAACTGGATACATTTTAAGACACATGACACAATGGTCTGAAAAATAATTCCTCTGAAATTTAGATGCGTATGTGATTAGCATGGCAAGGAGGTTTAAAAGAACTCCAAGTTACTCACTTCCCTTGAGATTCAGTTTCTTCTTCTATAAAACGGAAATAATACTCCATCTCAACTGGCTGCCATGAAAATCAGATGATGGATTTATGAGAAACACTTTGCAAACTGTAAGGTGAGTATTTGGTATAATTTGTACAGGTTACTTTACAGCCTTTTCAGTTGCACATTGCACACTAAAGAGAAGGAATGATACCCAGATTGGAAGCATCACAGATTATCTAGCAGGGGGATGAAGAGTTATGCCTTTGGGGTCAGACAGTCCTGGGTGGGGGTATAGGCTCTGCCATGGACTGGTTGCCCTGTGGCCTCAGGCAAGTTATTTAACCTTCTCCACCCACAGATTCATTTCTAGAGTAGAGATAGTCACACTGCTTACCTTTGGCAAGAAGAGTAGATAATTGTCAGCAAAACACTCCTCATGGCACCTTACCCATAGAATACACCCAGTAAATAGTCAATTACCGTAATTCTATAACAACAGCATAATAATACTATAATACCTTCAAGTAGCTACTTGGTGCTATGGATGTATACAGGGCATCTTAAAAATGTTAATCTCTTGGGGCACTGATTTGTGGTTTCATTATTTAGAGGAACCTCTGCAAGGTTGAGAGTAGAGAACAGGCAGGGGACCTGCCTGGTGGGCACTGGTAGGTTTCAGGATTCAAAGGCACCTCCTATGGGATGGCTTCTGATCAGATGAACCGCTCTCTCCCTCTCCAGCCTACTGCTCCAGGTAAGCTCTTGTCCTCTACTTCTTCATGAGTCAGAGCTAGAAGAGGCCCTGGATATCATCTGTCTCAACACTGGATTTGCTACGAAATGGAACTGAGAGGCTGAGGGGCTTACTGGATGAACTGCTGATAAAACTGGGACTGGAATCCAGATCTCCCTGCTCCCAGTTCAGAGTCTTTTTTCTACTCCACACCACTCTTAAGAAGTGGTTTCACCTCCCCTCTCTCAGTGCAAATACAGGATTACCTCCTTCAGAGTTGGACCTGAATCTGATTCCTCATGAAATCCCCAGATAATGCTTTGCATGTGATAGTTGCTCAGAAAAAAAATATTTTTAAATGGTATCAATTTTCTGGGATACTCTCTCTGTGTGTTCAGTTTTTAGAATCAGGGATCAAACTTAAAGATCATCTTTAAATGACCTGGTTCATTCCTCTCTGCTGCTATATATGCACATATCTACTTTCTAGGGAAAGTGTCCCTTTCTAATTCTTCTGGGCCTACAAGCCATCTTTCCCCTGCTCTTTCACTGCTCTGGCATAGAGCTTTATGTTTGTGCTTATGGTGACATAGCACAGCAGAGTGACCAAGAGTGTGAGATGGGGAATTAAGACAGAACAAGGATCTGGCTACAAATTACAAGGTACTTAATGAGTCTAAAGTTATATTTCCTTCCCTGTAAAGTAAGGAAGATAGTATCTACATCATAAGATGTTAAATGTTAATCATATAGTACATAGCACAGAGAGTACTCAATAAGTGTCTTAGTTTTAGGTTGTATCACAGTTTGCACAGTGACATGGCTGCCTCCCCTGCCAAACTATGATCTTCTTCAGGTCCAGAACCTTCCTAGTTAACTTTATATCCATGGGGTCTTGGACAATGTTTTCTGGTACATAGTAAATATTCAGTGTTTTCAGAAAGCAGAGAGGAAGGGAAGGCAGGGAGGGAGGAGCAATTCTGAGATACAGACGAACTCCCAACTGAAGACACTGAAGACCTGGATTCAGGCCCAACTCCTCCAGCTCCGAGCTGTGGAGTGTGAGCCCAGTCACTTAGTGCCTGTGAAATTCAGATCCTCCTCCACAAAATGGTATTTGTTGTTTGGTCGCTAAGTCCTATCCAACTCTTTTGCAACCCCATGAGCTGTAGCCCACCAAGCTCCTGTGTCCGTGGGATTTCCCAGGCAAGAATACTGAGTGGGTTTCTATTTCCTCCTCCAGGGGATCTTCCTGACCCAGGGATCAAACCCATGTCTCCTGCATTGTCAGACAGATTCTTTACCACTGAGCCACCAGGGACTCCCCAGCTAAATGGAGGTTTGCTAATCCTCAGTGCATAGCATCCTTAAGTGGATCATTTGAGACTGTGTATGTGAGGATGTTTTGTACATTGAAATGTGCTTCTCGAATTTATGGTGAGAATCCGTATTGTTGTGAGATCTGCCTTCACTGTCTTTTGGAGTTTACTATTAACCAGGTAGCCACTGGGCAAGGACCTGGCTATGGAGGAGAAGTCACTGTGTCAGCTGCTTGAGGAACTCTGCTTTCAGGATGTTTGCAGTGTGGAAGGGAGGTTAGAATCATGGCCTCCCCCCATACCACGGAAGGCAGTTTGAGATGGCTCTTGGGCAGAGGCCCTTGACCTCAGTTGACCTACCTCTGTGAGTGCCCAGCAGTTGGTGGCTGACTCTGAAATGACCCCTCCCAGCACTGCCAGGCCTGCCTGAGCTCGTCTTTGGCTTGCTGCCTCCTTTGTCAAATGCCACCGGCATCATGTTCTCATTTCCCTCATANGATCAAACCCATGTCTCCTGCATTGTCAGACAGATTCTTTACCACTGAGCCACCAGGGACTCCCCAGCTAAATGGAGGTTTGCTAATCCTCAGTGCATAGCATCCTTAAGTGAATCATTTGAGACTGTGTATGTGAGGATGTTTTGTACATTGAAATGTGCTTCTCGAATTTATGGTGAGAATCCGTATTGTTGTGAGATCTGCCTTCACTGTCTTTTGGAGTTTACTATTAACCAGGTAGCCACTGGGCAAGGACCTGGCTATGGAGGAGAAGTCACTGTGTCAGCTGCTTGAGGAACTCTTTGCTTTCAGGATGTTTGCAGTGTGGAAGGGAGGTTAGAATCATGGCCTCCCCCCATACCACAGAAGGCAGTTTGAGATGGCTCTTGGGCAGAGGCCCTTGACCTCAGTTGACCTACCTCTGTGAGTGCCCAGCAGTTGGTGGCTGACTCTGAAATGACCCCTCCCAGCACTGCCAGGCCTGCCTGAGCTCGTCTTTGGCTTGCTGCCTCCTTTGTCAAATGCCACCGGCATCATGTTCTCATTTCCCTCATAACACACATTTCAGAGCAGCAAACTGTATTCCCTGTGACGTAAATAGTACAGTGGCACAGCAGAGGGCAAGGGGGTGGCCAGCCGTGGGCAGAATAGAAAGTCAGGGGCTGATGTCTGACAAGCCACTTCCCCACTCTGAGCCTGCATACAGGACCTGCTCTGGGACTCTCATTTACACCCTCACACACACAAGTTCTCTTTCCTGAGGTCTACATCCCCAAGTGTGTAAGTCTGGGAGCCCCTGGAGAAACACAAATCAAGGGAAATTTTGTTATAATGCCTCTTATACAGAAAGCCATAAAGCCTGTTTGGTGTAAAAGAGGTTCCTTATTCTAGACACTCCCTGAAGCATTGCCTAATTTCCCCACATCCAAATCCAGATTTCTTTAACCTTCCCTTTTCTTTTGAATGAGGCACTGAAATGGTTGTTATACCTGAGTTCTTAACCCTGGAAGCTGGAGAGTTTCTCCACAGTGTTTAGAAGGATTAGCTCACGTGCATATTGTATTAGTTATGACGGCCTTTGTAAGAAATTTCACAAACTTCATAGCTTAAAAGGTTTTAACAGGGATGTGTTCCTCTCTGGAATCTCTAGGGGAAAATCCATCTTCTTGCCTTTTCCAGCTTCTAGAGACTGCCTGCATTCCTTGGCTCCTGGCCCTCTTCCATACTCAAAGCCAGAAGGGGTCAGTTGAATATTTCTCACATTCCATCATTTGGACACTGACTCGTCTGTTTTCCTTTTCCACATTTAAGAACACTTATACATTAGCCCACCTAGATAACCTAAAGTAATATTTTTATTTTAGGGTTAACTCGTTAGCAGTGTGTGTGCTCCATCATGTCCGACTCTTTGTGACTCCGACTGTAGCCTGCCAGGCTCTTCTGCCCATGGAATTTTCCAGGCAAGAATACTAGAGTGTGTTGCCATTTCCTAATCCAGGGCATCTTCCCAACCCAGGGATTGACCCATGTCTCTTGCATCTCCTGCCTTGACAGGTGGATTCTTTACAACTGTGCCACCTGAGAAGCCCATTAGCAACTTTATTTTCATTGAGAAGCTTAATCCTCTTTTCCTGGGTAGTCTAGTATATTTGTAGGTTGCAAGGATTAAGATGCACACCTTTGTTCTTTCTCCCATAGGTAATGTCAGTCTACAGTAATGATTGGCAAATATGGCCCTTGGGATGGATACTTGTTTTTGCAAATAAGGGTTCATTGTAACACAGTCACATGCATCTGTTTTTGTATTATCTGTGACCATTTTCATGCATAAATAGCAGAGTCTAATATTTGAAACACAGACTATGTGGCTCACAAGCCTAGAATAATTACTATCTGGTCCTTTTTAAAGTTGATTGACTTTTGCTCTCTAACACTTCATATATCTCTTATTCTAACTATAACTAGAGAATATCACTCAGGGCCCTTGTGGATGTTTTCTTCATGGTTTTCACTTCCCTCCCCCCTATACACATACTTTTAAAATTCCTAGCAGTGCTCTGCTTGCCTCTCCTGCTGTTCCCTCTCTCCCTTAATTATGATAAAAACTACTCAACTCTTATAGTAATGCCAAATGCTGTATTGTATCATCTCTTTGCTTCGATATATGCTATTTCTTTTGCTTATAAAGTATATTTCTTTCTTTTTCTATTTCTTGCCTGGCAAACTCCTATTCACCCTTTAAAACCTTGCCAAGTTATAGCTTCCTCCAGGAAGCCTCCTCTACTACTCCTCCACAAGGAAAAGCAGTTATTCATATTCTCAAAACATTCTTTCTTTTCTGTAAGTGCCTCAGTGTCAGTGATTGCTCTATTTACCCTTCTGGCATTCTCTGTGTCTAGCATGGGGACTGACATCTGTTATGTACCCACAAATACTACTTTAATTGAATAGTACTTTAACTGTTGCCAGTCAGAGATGAGACACAGTAAAGTGGTAACAATAGGTTCTGTAAAAATTCAGAACTGGTCCCTGCTGTTTCACAGAGGGAATGGCTGCATGATCTTGGAGATGTCAGTTCAATTCTCCCGGCCTTAGTTTCATCACCTATGAACCAAGGAGTTGTTTTAAATATGATGGGTCTCTTGGGCCTCTTCCAGTTTTAGTGGTGCTCTCCGTGGAGAACTTGGCCTTCTGTCTTGCAGATGTTGAGAAGAGAGAAATCTCCTGCTTTGGGCTTATGCCTTTCAGAACTATAAATCACCCAAGACTTGTATCACTCTTAGCTTTGCTTTGACTGTTGCAACTGGGAACTGAGGAGATGGGGGAGGAGAGAGTGGAGGAGAGCAAGGAGTTGGTGAGATAATCTAGAGGAATCTTATATTTGTTACTGGTCTTTCTCTAGGAATCAATTAGAAGGTAGACACAAGCCCTGGAGAGTCATGGACAGGGAGTGTGTGCTTACAATCCCCAGCTCATGCTTGGCAGCAATCCATGCTTGGAGCTCAGTCCACACCCTAAGTCCTTATAATTATATGGGTATCACATCAGACTCCAAGCAACATTTCCCCACCTACCCCAACTCCCTCATATCAGTCATTGGTTCTGTTCTTAAGTCCACTCCAAGACTAGAAACTGTAGCTACACCTTCCTCTCCCTGGAGCCTTTTGGATACCTTTCTCTCCCTGGTCATCTCTTATTGAGAACGACATACATTTTTGCCTCGTTATGAATTATATATATATATATTTTTTTTTTTTTTTTCCTTTCCAGACGTTACTTAGAACTCATCTATTCCATTCTGTTGTCACTACCTTTTCTAGCCTGTGTTGTTTTCAGTTTCTATCCCTACAATTGGGTCTTCCTGGGATCCCTAACTCTAGCTACTTCCCATTGAGAATCATCTTACATATTCCTGTTGGTCAAATTATCCTAAATTACCTCTTTCCTCGTGTTTCTCCCCCCATCAAGAGCTTCCAGGAGTTCCTTGCTGCCCCTACATCAAGTCCAGAGTCCTCCACTTCACAGTCTGCTCCCCCTTACTTTCTAACCATTTTTCTTCAACACCCCTTGCATTTAATTTTGGACTCTACATCTTTTCATCTATGATTACCTTTATTTGGCTTTTAACTCAGTTAAGTTCAGCACATTTCCGCAAACATATATTAAGCACTTGCTCTGTTCCAAGCGCAAGCATGCCTTAGCTGCCCCCACTCCCTGTTGGGTAATCCAGCCCACGGCCCACAGTGCGCCCTTGCTGGTTGCCTTCTGTGTCTGAACATCCCTGCTCCCTTCCAAGAATCACACATTCCTTGAGGACAACAGCAGCCTGTCTTTTGCTTCTCTGTGCCCCAACTGGGACCTATTATTGAGCTCAGACACTCAGGCCACCTCTCCAGCCTCATTCACCATTTCCCTGTTCTGTCATCTATGCCTGGATGGTAATGCAATCTACCTCACGAGCTTGTTTTGAAGATCAGAGATATTTTGTTCAGGCAGACTCTGAATTGATGGTGGCTCTGATTAACATTATCCTCATCCATCCTTCCCATGGTCCTCAGTTTTTGAAGCATAAGCTCTTGAGTATTTGGAGTCAGAGAAAGTAACCAAAGGAATTTTATCACAATGACTAGACTTAGAAACTGTTCTCGAGCCTAAGTCTTAATCAGAACATTCCACACTGAATCTATAAATTATAGTAGGCTATCACATTTCATTTTACTTGTTTGTAAGGCAAGCAGTGCTTGCTGCTTACCAAGCTCTGTTCAAGGTTTGCCATTAGCAGTCTCAGTGGCCCTTTTTGTAGATGAGTCATTCTGTCTTCCTCATTTCAGACCCAGTCCTCTGTACATAAGAAGAAGTGTGGTACAGGAACATACAGCTTCACGTTTTTGCTACATGGTCCTGAGCTTTGGCCATGTGAAATTCACTCAATCCCTGCCTCTCCAGTTCTGAGGCTGTAGTGCCAGGTGCCAGCTGGGGCCTTCTGTCTGCTGGCTGCCCGGGCTATTCAATTTCAGAAAAATAATTTCACATCCAAACTACAACTATTTGAAATTCATTCAAAGTATAGCAGTATTTCATTCATTCAATAAATTCAATCAGTGAATAAATTGAATTCAGTAAATGTTTACTAAATGAAAGCAATCACTCAACAAGACTGATTTAATCTCAAAATGTCTGTTGTATGTTTCTGCAAATAAATTTTGTTGTATAATCTACTTTGTAAAAGATCAGTATTCCCTTGTTTACTATTTCAAATACTACTAGTTCTCATAATTCAAGGAAGCCTTTTAAACTAAATTACATGACAGTATATGATAAATGCTAGAAGAACCACCAGAGCAGAAACAAAACAAACAACACCAAACCTCAGCTAATAGGAAAACAACTTCAAAAAAATTAATATTGGAGTCAATTACCTAGATTATCCCAGTCTTAAGACTGTTCAGAACCTGTGTTAAATGGATACATGTATGAAACTGGCAAAGCAAGAGGCCAGAAATGTCAGAAGTGACATGGAAAACATCTACAGTCCTTGTTTGTAAGTGTGTGTCCAGGGGGAGATTGAGCCAATATTTTCTACCTTGCCTACGCATTTATGTTGGCGGGATTTCCCTGGTAAATATTGGTTTTTACCAGACACTGAAATCTTTAATCACATTTAACAAACACTGCATTATACTGAGTTAGACACGAAAAGGAGAAATACGGAAACACAACTGATACTACAATCTTCCAAGAGTGAAAGGAAAAAAATTGGAATCAAGTAAAATTCTTTAGAGGTAGAAACGCCAAAAAAACCATTGCTGACATACAACATTTTGTTTTTCTAAAGTCTGGAGCTGAGTTCAGTTAAGTGACGTAGTTTACAAACCAGGGGAAATTAGGGTAGGAACGGAAATACTGCTAAATTAGGAGAAATTGGTCAAAGGAAGGCAGGCTAGCTGTGACACACACAATGTTGGCTTCTTTCTCAGATTCTCAAACAATTCTTGTTTGCTACCGTGTTGAGTTGGGTTGCCATGAAACCTGGTGCCTAATTTTATATTTGTGTGCTAGTCAGAAGTTCTGAATCTGTCACATAAAGCAACTGCTCGTCTACCTGCAAACAAGGCTGCAAAAACTACTCTTCACTTTCCTACCACATATGCACATGAGCATGCCTGTGTGCACACATATAGACATACACACAACCCCAACCTCCCCCCAACACACACATACACACAACCCCAACCCCCAAGAGTCACTTAGTTTTATTCACTCTGTGCCTTCATTCACATCCAGTGGTTCTTAAGGAATCATCCAAGAATCCATAAATCACCTAGGGAGCCTCTGAGTCTCCCACTACATTCCTTCCTCCCATCCTCCCCACCTCTACACTTCCTAAATCCCCACCTCTCTCATCTCAGACACAGCCCTGAACTGCTTAGATGTTTCTAAGGATGTCTTCAGGAGGACTTGTTTTATCTCTGAAGCCTGTGTTTATGTCTGCTTAATTAAATCATTGCATGCCACCTTTTAGGGCAGATGATGATAAGATTTGAAAGAAGCAGAGACCTGGGGAGATGAGTAGTCTGCCCCACTGAAGCAGCCTAAGGGAAATACTGTTTTTGTTTGTTGTTTCCTTTTCCTTTTTTTCCCCTAAGTTTTCATCAGCTCACAGGAAAGACTGGAGAGATGAGACTCCCAGGAAAATGAAAAACTCAGATAGGGTGGTTATCACCAAAGGTGGCCAATGATGGGGGTCACCTGAAGCAATTCTAAGACCAAATTCCCAGAGCCTACCCCAGAAAGACTGCTTCAATACCTCAGGGGGTTTCACCTAGGGAGCACCCCCAAGGAGATTCAGGTGGAGCTCTTTCACAAACTGGCCTAGTGATGGAGTATCAACTTTAGGTTCAGGCTGGATTATGAACTGAGTCCCACCATGTCCCTAGTGTGACTTTGGGCAGATTGTGCAGTCTCATTAAGCCTCAGTTTACTCACCTATAAAAAGGACTAGTAACTATTTAATGCGGTTGTTGCAAAGATTAAATGAGATAATATTTAAAGTCTCTTACATGCAGCTTGACTTATGCTGCTGCTGTTAAGTCGCTTCAGCCGTGTCCAACTCTGTGCAACCCCATAGATGGCAGCCCACCAGGATCCCCTGTCCCTGGGATTCTCCAGGCAAGAACACTAGAGTGGGTCCTATTTCCTTCTCCAATGCATGAAAGTGAAAAGTGAAAGTGAAGTCGCTCAGTCGTGTCCGACTCCTAGTGACCCCATGGACTGCAGCCTACCAGGCTCCTCGTCCATGGTATTTGCCAGTCAAGGGTACTGGAGTGGGGTGCCATTGCCTTCTCCAAGCTTGATTTATAGTAGGTCACAAGTAAAGTGAGTCAATCCAAATGTCTCCTTGGGACTTACCCAACTGAGGCAGCCACTAAAGCCTTCCGAAAGACTCGTGTGTGTGTGTGTGTGTGTGTGTGTGTGTGATTGCGCGCGTGAACTCAGTCATGTCTGACTCTTTCCAACTGTAGCCCTCCAGGCTCCTCTGACCATGGAATTTTCCAGGCAAGAATACTGAAGCTGGTTGCCGTTTCCTCCTCCAGGGGATCTTCCTGACTCAGGGATCAAACCCATTTCTCTTGTGTCTCCTGCACTCCAGGCAGATTCTTGACCACTATAGCACCTGGGAAGCCTTACAGGCAGACTAAGTCTGAATTCTGACTCCACTAAATCTGTGGTTCTTAGGGAGCTACTGCATTTCTCTGTTTCTTATCTGCAAAATAAAATGATCTATTACATATAAAATAATAGGTCATGAAATTATGATAAGATTAAATCAGTTCATGCATGTGAAGTGCTTAGAAACTTTGGAAGTGGATAAATAACTACAATCATTATTCTTATTACTACCTCTTCTAAAGTGAGCATTTGGATGGGAATGAATGTTGGCCATGGAATATTCAAGTAGTGGCAATAGCTTTATGGTCTAGAACAGTGCTATCCAATTGTTGTTATATATAATGCAAAGCTCATTGATAATTTAAAAGTTTTTAGTAAACATATAAAAAGAAACAGGTGCAACTAATTTTAATAGTATATTTTACTCAATTCAGTATATCCAAAATATGATAATTTGACATGTCAAATATAAAACTTTATGGAGATATTTTACATGACTTTTCTATACAAAGTCTTTGAAATCCAATGTCTTTGTTACACCTGCAGCACACCTCCCAGCAGACCTAGCCACATTTTAAGAACTCAATAGCAATACATAATTTGTAACTACCATACTAGACAGTGCAGACATTCCAGACTCTGAAGCAAGTCCCCTCACCTTGATGAGCCTCAGTAATCCCATTTGTAAAAATGGAGAGAATTTCCATCACTTTGTTTCTAAAAGAAAATGAACACACTTGAAAATTCTTTGTCAACTAGAAAAGACTGTATGTAGTAGGCTTGGGATCTCTTTTCTTCTTACCGACTAGCCTTTTCTGCAAATAATAATCCCTGATAATAATAATATATCAAGTGCTTATTCTCTTCTCCATCCTACTATCCTTACAACTTACATCTATCAGATCAATAATTCATCTTAAAGGCTGCACGGCAGTAGCAAGAGCATGGAACTTGGGGCAAAAGGCCTAGGCTCTGTGTTTACTACTTATAGGACTTGCAGTGAGACATTTAAACTCCCTAAACTTCAGTCTCTTCCTGTTAAAACATAGACCATACATCTCTCCAAAGGCATGATGAGGATTTAAAAAGACTGTTCAGATGAAAAAGATTTATAACTGCAAAACATTACACAACTGGACGTCAGTATTGAGATATTTATAAACCACTGTGTGCCATTCTTCTGTTGAACAGTTTTCAATGGCTCCCCACTGTCTGACAAATAAAGTCAGATTCCTTAGTTTAGCATAAAAAACTCTCCAAGATCTGGCCCTGACCATTATACTTTTGCAAATCTATTCCACTCGGGCATCCTTGCTGAAACCCAGGGTTCTAACCAAATAGGACTATTATACTTGTTCTCCCAAACAGGACAGAATGTATGGCATGTTTCTAATTTCGTGCCTTTGTTTATGCTGTTCATTGTCTTAACCTCAGTTTTTCCAGCTCTCAGAATTCCATCCATTCGTCTTTACCTGGCCTCCAAGTCTCTTCTGATCTTCCTTTCCTCTATGTTTTTAAGATCTATCTGTGCTGCCTCTGAACTTTATTTGTACCTTCCATACAACAATTGTCAAAATCAATTTAGAATTCCAGTTTTGCACCAACACCTGCAGCTGTGTTTTGGGGTTAAATAACAAATTCTGCATGTGATTTTGCAGAGATCCCTTTGACAGACAGAATATCCCCTATATTAAAATGAGCCAGCTAGAAATCTAGTCAAAATATGCATGCAAAAGAAATGGAGCTATGCACTGTGGTTACATTGACTAAATCAGCAGAAGGAAGGTGGTTTGTTTGGAGACTAGTAAAAAAAGAAACAAGAATGAGAATTCCTGATATTACTTCTCCAATACTATTCAGTACGCAAGACCCCATTCCTTTGGGCAGTGGATATCCCATCTATTGACATTTGGGGCAAGTCAGCAGTTCAAGCAGTATTCTTTTGAGCTTCTGCTAGGTAAACATATACTGTGCTGCATTAAAGAGCAGCCAAAAACATATGTTCCTTGCTCTCAAGAAGTCAGGGGTGAAATAAGCCGAGAGAAAGAATTCTAATGACATGGTCAGCTGGTAATAAAAGTCTTGACCATAGTAGTTGTGAGAGCTGACAGGAAGGGAGCTTAATCTAACCTCAGAAAATATGGGAAGCTTTGTAGAAGAGATAACTCTAGGCTGAATCCTAAATGATAAGAGTTAGCCAGGTGGACAGTTGGAAAAGGCACATCAGGCTAATGGAACCACTTGAGCTAAGGGTATAGGCTTGAGTAAAGCAGACATTTAAACCATCCAGCCAATTCCCCTGCTCTGATTTCATGTTTGCCAAGCAATCATGATTAGAACTTTGTCTCCTATGTCAAGGAATGTGTAATGACCAGAGGGTATGAAAAGCTTTCTTTAAGTTATTGCTTTCTGTAAATGAATTCATTGGTCTCTGATTTCTCATTGTACTCTTGTGAGTTGGACTAGTATAAGAAAAATAAAGTTAAAATACACTGACAGAAATCACATTCTGATCTGAAAAGCTGAGATAACAGAGGGTTTTGATCATCAACCAATTACCACCATCCTAGGGATCATATAGTTTCAGCTCATAAATATGGCAAATACATTTGCCTCTCTCCATCTGCAATGTTACTTTGTAATTCTAGCCATCACTATCTCCTGCATGCTGCTGCTGCTGCTGCTAAGTCGCTTCAGTCGTGTCCAACTCTGTGCAACCCCATAGATGGCAGCCCACCAGGCTCCGCCATCCCTGGGATTCTCAGGCAAGAACACTGGAGTGGGTTGCCATTTCCTTCTCCATAGGTTAAGGCAATAAAATAAGTTACTACTAGCAACTGTCATGAATACTTTCGAGGCTGGTTACTGTTCTAAGTGCTATAATGTGAATTACTTCACTTGATCCTCATAACCACCCCACCAGAAAGATATATGTCCCCCAATTTTAGAAATGAGGAAATTAAAACTCAGAAAAAATAAGTAACTCACCCAAGTTCGCACTGCTAACAAAATAAATGACAGAGCCAGAAAGTAAACTTAGCTGTCTTCTTCCATATCCTGAGCTTTTAAATACTATTTAGCTAGCCTCTTCGCAGCTATTCTCATCTTCAAGTTCATTCTCTAGGTTTCATGGTGACTGGTATGTTTTACATGCAAATTTGGCTAGGCCATTCCAGGTTTCTCTCCGTGGCCTTCCATAGCTATGTAGAACCTGATCTAAACTCACATCAGTCTTTTTCTCTTGGTGTGTTCCTGCCACATGGACAGATCTCAGTCCATGGAGTATGCCCTGATGTTTTTCCTGCCTGGAATGCCTTCCTTCCTCTTTGCACCTAATTCTTATTCCATCAAATCTTATATGTTAGACCTTCCCTAAAGCAGAGACATTACTTTGCCGACTAAGGTCCGTCTAGTCAAGGCTATGGTTTTTCCTGTGGTCATGTATGGATGTGAAAGTTGGACTGTGAAGAAGGCTGAGCGCCAAAGAGTTGATGCTTTTGAACTGTGGTGTTGGAGAAGACTCTTGAGAGTCCCTTGGACTGCAAGGAGATCCAAGCTGTCCATTCTGAAGGAGATCAGCCCTGGGATTTCTTTGGAAGGAATGATGCTAAAGCTGAAACTCCAGTACTTTGGCCACCTCATGTGAAGAGTTGACTCACTGGAAAAGACTTTGATGCTGGGAAGGATTGGGGGCAGGAGAAAAAGGGGATGACAGAGGATGAGATGGCTGGATGGCATCACTGACTCGATGGACGCAAGTCTGGGTGAACTCCGGGAGTTGGTGATGGACAGGGAGGCCTGGCGTGCTGCGATTCATGGGGTCACAAAGAGTTGGACACGACTGAGCGACTGAACTGATCCTTGTTATAAATTCTTAGAACACTCTAAAAATTTTAGTAGCTCCCTTTCCAATTGCAATTCAATAAGTTTTTGTATAATTGTTTCTTCCTGCTAGAATCTAGGCTTCAAGTAAGCAAAAACTATGTTTATAGAATTCACCATTATACCCTTAGAGTTCCATGCTGTGCCTATAACATGATGAAAGAAAGGAAGTGTTAGTTACTCAGTTTGCTTCTTTACAATCCCATGGACTGTAACCTACCAGGCTCCTCTGTCCAAGGAATTCTCCAGGCAAGAATACTGGAGAGGGTTGCCATTTCCTTCTACCACATAATAGGTGCTCAAAAAATCCACTCATTGCGTAAATATTTGTTCAACAAACAATATTTCACATTCAACAAACAATAGCCAACATTTATCTGGCACTTATACCATGGACTGTCTTAAGCACTTTACTTTTATTAATTAATTAAAGACTACAATCCATTATATAAACATCATTATTATTCCCATTACATTGGTGAGGAAACTGAGGCACAGAGAAGTAACTTCTCTAAAGTTAAACAAGGGAATATGAACCCAGACTGTCTAGTTCCAGAGACCAGCTTTTAACTTCTACTCTAAAATGTTCATAAGGGGCTTCCCTGGTGGCTCAGCAGTAAAAAAAAAATCTTCCTGCAGTTCAGGAGATGCAGGAGATAAGGGCTTGATCCCTGGGTTGGGAAGATCCCCTGGAGGAGCACATGGCAACCCACTCCAGTATTCTTGCCTGGGAAATCCCATGGACAGAGGAGCCTGGTGGGTTATGGTCCTTAGGGTTGCAAAAAGTAGGGTGCAACTAAAGTGAACGAGCACATATTCTTCATAAATATTTCTTGTATATATTTCTTGTATTAGAAAAATAATTGGACACAAACTGACCTCCATAACTGAAGGCTTTCTTGTATCATTGCCTTTAACACTAACATGGGTAGATAATTAAGTTCCTTGGGCACCCTTTCACATTGGTGGTACGTGTTGTTACATAAATGAGTACAGATTCTCAATGGTAAGTGAAGCCAAAGTCAGAATCCTTCTGGAGAGCAGGCTTTGGCAAGGGTACAGACACTGAAAGGGAACAAAGTTTTGAGGCGGGCACGTCAGAGACAGTTTCTCCTTGTGCAATCTTACCTGGGGTGAAAGAAGAGAAAGTTGGGCCGTTTATTTGTGACAGACTTCATGACTTAGCCAAAAAGATCCTGGAATTCAGAATCAGAGAACTTAGGTTCTCCTTCTGCTGCCTTCCTTTCTCTGTTCTCTCTCCTTCCCTCTTCATCTCTCATCTCTCTCTCTTTGTCTTTCATCAGATGACTTTGAGCAAATTATTAAACATCTCCAGGCCTCAAATTTTTCACATGCATAATGGAAAATCTATGTCATAATAATAATGCTTTCTATCTCATGGGATTTATTTTTCAAGGAAAAAATGAGATCTGCAAGTGAAAGCACTTGGTAAACTGTCAAGTTGTATATACAAAAGCTAGTTGTGACTGGTGTTTTATTTTTTTAACTCATAGTCTTAGAGGAGTTTGCTAAGGAGATCAGCATCAAAATGACCTACTTTTCACTGTGATTTCCCTGAGGGCAGTGAACCTCTTCTTCCGTGAATCCACCCAGAGTGAAATCCCTGTCATGTGCAATTGCAAAGTCCCTCATATTTATAAAGACACATTAGCAAAGTCCTGCCTAAAGAAAGACCATTTGGGGCTCACAGATAGCCTTCGGAAGAACTGTGTGAGAACACTGTGTGAGTGTTCTCCAGTTCCTGGGGTTTGTTCTAAGAATGTTTTGCTCAAGTTTAAATCAACAGCCTCTGGAAAAGTTGCACTCTGACACAAGTGCATGTCATTTACCAACGAGTTAGCAAAAGAAAATATCTACCTTTGGACTTAATAAAAAGAAGAACTATTGTTAATTGTCAGGGGGGAAAACCAAACATCATAACCAAGATCACTAAACAAATAGGCTTATAGACAAACTGTTTTAAATAAAAAAAGAGGCTCATTTCCCTATGTGTGAAATATTTTTACATTTTAACAAATACTAATTGCATTTTGTGGAGGAACCAAGGAGTTAAACAAGTCTGCTAACTTCAGAGCCCTTTGAATCTAGGAAAGGCATCTACGAGGCTAGAATCTTATGGAAAAAGCTAGTTATTAGCTGGATGTAGAGAATCCAATTCATATACATGTCTCACTTCCAAGAATCAGAAGAAGAATTTTCTCCATCAAGGACTCCTTTAACATTTTTTCCCAAGGGAGCCCTTGCTTTAGAAATTTTATCTACAAAAACTGTATTTAAAGATAACAATGAGTCTACCGAATTAATTTTATTGTTACTTTACAGAGGCTTGCTTAATGTTATTTCAGTTATTTAATAATATTCACAATGTGGAGGTCTTGGGATGCTTTCCTTTCAACATCAAGGATTTACTTTGTTTTGAGGTTGAAAGTGCAGGCTTTGCTGTGATGAGGGCAAGCCCCTAGCTTGCCCTTACATCCATATGCCACTGGACCATTGCAAAAGGTCACTGTGTAGTTTGGGTACTGATCAAAGGTACTCAGCCAGGTGGTGAAGGGAGCTGAAATTCAGCCCTTGCCTCACTTTTCAAGCTTTCTGCTCAAGGGCTATGTCTGCTAAGAGACAGCAAGTTTTTCTGATTTTCACAAAGGGACAGTACAAGCTAGGGGTGGGGAGCAAGGGAGAGAAGGAAGATGATAAGGCACCCAGTTTTACAGAATGACAGTTTTGAAGACGGAAAAATGTGCAATGAACACCTCTTCTTCATTGATGTGGCCCCAGCAGGAGGCTTGGGTGTTCTAGACATTCAATGCATATTTTGTGGAATAAATGAATGAACAAATGACTTTCTTATACAGTTCTCGACATCTAAATGTCCTTTAATCTGGTGTGTCAGTCGGGATTGGGTGAATGCAGAATGACAAATTCGGCAAGTTCTATATTTTAGAAGTGAAAACCAATAAGCTCTAACCTATCAAGAACCAGTTTCCTACCTAAGGTCATGCATCTAGAGGCAGACTTTAGGATTTCATGGCCACTTTATGTCTTCCCCTACCACTAAACCCCTGGGCCAGAGCAAAACTCCACCAACTCACCTATCAAATATATGGCCATCTATTCTCAGGAATGGGCTTCCCAGGTGGCTCAGTGGTAAAGAAAGTGAAAGTGAAAGTGAATTCGCTCAGTCGTGTCTTGACTTTTTGCGACCCCGTGGACTGTAGCCCACCAGGCTCCTCTGTCCATGGGATTCTCCAGGCAAGAATACTGAAGTGGGCTGCCATTTCCTTCTCCAGGGGATCTTCCTGACCCAGGGATCGGACCCGGGTTTCCTGCATTGCAAGCAGATGTTTTAACCTCTGAGCCAATGCAGGATACCCAGGTTCAATCCTTGGGTCAGGAAGATCATCTGGAGGGAGAAATGGCAACCCACTCCAGTATTCTTGCCTGGAGAATTCCATGGACAGAGGAACCTAGTGGGCTACAGTCCAGGGGATCACAGAGTCAGACACAACTGAGTGACTGGGTACTCACACACCCTCAGGAAAGTGGCCAGGACAGGGCAGAGGCTTGGGCAGTTGGGGTAGAGGAAAATGTTCCTGACAGGTACTAAGCTCCATATCAAAGCCTTGGCATGCCTTGCTTCACTTAATTCTCATAGCTAGGTCACCGCACTAATAAATGAACTGTAGAGTCAGGCTCTGTAGACAGTCGGGCCAAACATCAACATGTTCCACTGAATTTTGAGTTGGTAAGAGCATCCTGGTCTATGCAATGTCAAAACCAATATCCTTTTCAGCTGTGTGTGATTTACTCAAATTCTGTTTCTACCCATTGCTGTGGTTCAATGAAAGGAAAGGAAACAAGCTTTTTAGAAACCCTGTTCCTATTTTTTTTTCTTTATTTTAAACTGGAGTTTCCCTAGGTGAAAATCTCTGTTGAATACATACACAAAACATAAGAAAGACAGGGAAAAGTGTACAAATCACTAGAAATCAGGGAATTTTCATAACGTGAACAGACTCTTGTAATTAGTATCTAGACTAAGAAGTACATCATTGTCAGCCCCATGGAAGTCCCCCTCCAGTTCTTGCCTGGTGGCTAACCCTCCAAGGGAACCACTATCTTAACTTCTAACATCATAGATTCATTTTTGCTTCTTTGGAATTTTATATAAATTGCATCACATTTTATGTGCTTTTTAACCTCTGGGTTCTTTTACTCAACGTTTACATTCATCAGATTCCTCTCTGTCTTTGCCTATGGCAATTGTTCTGATTGATCTAACCATCACACAATTTTGAAAATAGTACCACCTTCTCTAATGAAGAGTTCTGACTATGTAAGGCAGAGAAATAAAACTGTGAAAGTCGCTCAGTCATGTCCAACTCTTTGCGACCCCATGGACTATACAGTCCATGGAATTTTCTAGGCCAGAATATTGGAGTGAGTAGCCTATCCCTTCTACAGGGGATCTTCCCAACCCAAGGATCAAACCCAGGTCTCCCACATTGCAGGTGGATTCTTTACCAGCTGAACCACAAGGGAAGCCCAAGAATACTGGAGTGGGTAGCCTATCCCTTCCCCAGGGAATCTTAATGAACCTAGGAATTGAACTGGGGTTTCCTGCATTGCAGGTGGATTCTTTACTAACTGAGCTGTCAGGGAAGAGAAACAAAAGGTTATTTATATTTCTTTTCTATGCCCTGTGTTGGGGTAGAAAGTCTGGGAATCTTGACAGATTGGTTTCTGATATCTACAAAACTGTGTTACAATTGCATTTAGAATGATCCCTTATATCAGAAATCTGAATTACTCAAACTCATAGAAGCTGAGAGTAGTAGTTACCGGGGGCTGGGTGAAGGGGGATTGGAGAGCTGTTGATCAAAGGTATATAGTTTCAGATCCTCAAAGTGAATAAAATCCTAGAGACCTGCTATAGAGCATGATACCTATGGCTAACCATGCTGTATAATATTTGTAAAGATTAGTTAAGATAGATCTTCTTTAAATGTTCTTATCATACATGTGTACACACACACACATACACAAAGAAGGAGGGAGGAAACGTTTACAGGTGATGATTAAGTTTATGAGATTATTTATGATGATAGTTTAACAGGTATTCATTTATCTTCAAACTCATCAAGATGTATACATGAAACATGCCCAGCTTTTTTGTATGCCAATCATATCTCAATTAAAAACAAACTGCATTTAGATATTGTTTATATAAAATTTATATTGGGGGTGTATTATGATGTTTTCTTCTGCTAATTATATGAACTTGGGACCTCTCTGAGACCCAGTTTTCTCATCTGTATTGAGAAACCCTCATTCTGAGGCCTTCTAAGCCAAATGATATAATTATGTAAAGGTCCCCCATCTTGATTTTTTCCCAGAGATCAGTAATAAGATCCTGCTTTCCTGCACAGAGTGTGGGGCCAACTTTTAGGGCATCTGAGGTCTGTTACCAGCTGGACCATTGACTTCATCACTGCTCAAAATCTGGTTCCCTGCTTTCCAGCTCTGAGCAGCTTGCTATTTGTGGCCAGGCTGAGGTTTCTCATTGCCCTTTCCTTCTGCCCTTCTCTGCATCTCTCCCATCCAATACCTCTCTTCCAGCACACATAGAAACACACACACATGTTCTACTGAATTTGCGTGAAAAAAACTGGGAACACTGAAATATGAGCTAAATATTAGCTGAGCTGGAAAATTATTAAAGTAGAAGAGGGGAGATTGTTGACTAAAACAGAAGAGTGTTACACAACAGTTTGTACAATGTTGCCTATTTTCCTTTCTTTTTTTTTTTTTTTGGCCAGGGTGCATGGCTTGTGGGATCTTAGTTTCCCAACCAGGGATCAAACCCCGGGCCCTTGGCATTGAAAGCATGGAGGCCTAACAACTGGACCACTGGGGAATTCCAAGTGTTGTCTATTTTTGACTATATACATGCATACATGAAAGGACATACACAGGGGGATAACAATAGTGATCTCTGCTTGGTCAAAAGTGACATTTTATCATTTCAAATATTTTGCTTCTCTATAATTTTCTAGTTGTTTCCAATGCACCTATATCCTCTCTATAATAATAAATGTGATATTTATAAAATGTGCATTAAACTTAAAGGTAAAGTCTGGTTTTGTGTGAATTCTCCTATTTTAGCTTCCCTGTGAGAACAGTATAAGTATTCTTATGTTCACTTTCCAGATAGAGAAATGTAGTCTCAGCAAACTTAGGTAACTTGCCTGAGGTTACCAACAGAAACAAGAGGCAGGACCAGAACCAAGCCAGTCTTCTGAGTAAATATTGAACAGTAAATATTTTGCTAATAGCTGTGTTAGGTGGATCAGAAAAGGGAAGAGGAGACTCGAGAAATGACAACATTCAGGAAAGCAATTACACAATTTGAAATAGAAAAGACCCAAGGGTAAGATGCCACTTTAAACACAGCAATTTCAGGAATGCATGGATTTCCAGCCCTGTAGTGAATCCTCTGTTTTATTGACCAAGATATGGTCTTACCCTGGAAATCTTGCTCGGTTAATTTAGCCTGTGATTTAGGTTGTGCCTTAAGGTGCATTCGAGATAAGTCATACCTCTTCAGTGTTTATCGCATGGAGATGTTGCAAGGATTAATGGGTAGTGTCCTGGCGCTCCTTTGAGGAAAGAGCTTTATGAATGCCATGTATAATTATCAGATTAATATTAATTATAATTATTCATTCATCCTTTCTTCCGGTTTCTCAGCATCAAATGCAATACTTATCAGACCCACAGAAGGAAGTAAATCTTTTGTCATTCTTGTTGAAGTGAAAGAGGAAAAGAAGGGAAACATAGAAAGGAGGTTCTCCCAGCTCCTTCTTCCCTCTGAAAATTCTTGACAAGTAGGGTCACCCCATGACCATACACAGTCCCATTATCTGCTCTTATCCTCTTGAGACTTGCTTCTGAGGTGCTAAGCATCCTTCCTTCCCAGAGTCATTTTTGTAAGAAAAGGAACATAACCAGCTTTGTGGGCACGTGACTTGCACAGCTGCACAGGGCTCCTCATTCACAAGGACCTTATAGTCAGTCTTGAAACTTGTGATGATTTTATCTTTGATCTGTTTTTTAAGTAAAGCCTGATGGGAAAATGGAGCATAGATCCTGGTGACTTGGAGCATCAGCTCATGCTGTGCCCCATCTCCTGCCACCTGCCTGTCCCCTGGAGGTGTTCTCAGCACCCATTTCCCTGATCCTTGTCGCCCTGGGGCTCCTCCAGCACCCCTCCCCCTCCCCCATCCCAGGACCACTGTTGCTGTCCACTCCCAGTGAGGGCCTGGGTCCAAGTGCAGAGAGCATTTGAGTTGGACATGGATGCCTTGCAAAGTCTTAGGTGGGGCATGGGAGCAGCCGTCCCTGCCCTGGGCCAGCATGGCAGTACCACAGTAGACAGGGGCCATGTCTTGATCCTCTTGTCCACCCCAACCAAGGTATCTAGCGCATCCTTGTGCAGAGGTTGTAGCCTGTTTTCTGGGGCTTGGGGCATTGGCACCATGGAAAGGGGGGATGTCTGACTTCCCCAGAGCCTGCCCAGGCTTGGGGCATGAAACACAGTTTGGAAGTTGGCAGGTAGGTGCCCTCCAGCAACTGGTAAGTTGTGCATGTGCCCTAAGTCAGAGGTTACAGGGTCTCTGGGGTCCTGCAGGGGTCTGCACTATCCTCCTGGTATCCCTCTGCCTGAAGTAACATGATTTTAAAGAGTAAATGAAACACACTGTGCCATTCATTAATTGTGACAAATGTGCCATTTTAAGATATTAACTATAGGGAACCCTGGATATCGGGTAGATGCAAACTCTCTATTATCTCTGCAACATTTCTGTAAATCTAGAACTGTTTTATTATAAGCAGTTTACTTAGAAAAAATAACAATACCTCCACAAAAGGTTGAGAGAGAGCAACTTCAAAAAAAAAGAAAGAAACTTCACATTTTAAGACCTTTCACAGCACTTTTTCCTGCTTTTTGAACAAGGGATCGTGCATTCCATTTTTCACTGGTCCCAGCCAATTGTGGAACTGATTCCAACTATAAAACCTCTTATCAAATATGCAATTCTTCTATCTCTCTTCTCTTTCCTCCCCACCCTCACAAACCAGGTTTGGGGAGTTCCTTTTATTGTCGCTAATAATTATACTTCTGTGTACTGATTACCTACTAAGAACTGGTTATCCTATGAGATGGGGCTTCACTGGTGGCTCAGATGGTAAAGAATCTGGCTGCAATGCAAGAGACCGGGGTTCGATCCCTGGTTCAGGAAGATCTCCTGAAGAAGGGAATGTCTACCCACTCCAGTATTCTTGCCTGGAGAATCCCATGGACAGAGGAACCTGGCAGGCTACAGTCCATAGGACCACAGAGAATTGGACATGACTGAGTAACTAACATACACACACACGTCATGGAGATATTTTATATACTTTATCTCATTTAGCCCCTTTATAACTTTATGAGATAGATATTCTCCTTATTTGAAGATGTGGGAAATAGAGTTCCAGGATGATGAAGTAAGTGGTAGGAGAGAAAGTCAAAATGCCTGCGGTTCACTCCAAAGCTGGTACTCTTTCCTCAGTGTTCCAGATGTATCCTCAGCCTCCAGATGCCCAAGTATTTGCATGCTTCTTGGGCAGACACTTTTGTTTCCATTCCTCTGAGTATCTACTGAGAGTCTACTAGATACCAAGCATAAGATTTGGTGCTGGAACCACAGTGTTATAGTGTGGAGGCCAGCCTGAGCTGCACTGATCCTTTCCTTTGGCTGTACTGATAAGTAGCTGGGCTGTGATGCCCCCATCCTTAAGCCACTCTGACATCTGTGCCTCCTGCCTTAGTTACTGTGATAAGAAGGCTCTCAAAGGGGGCATAAGGAAAGCCTTGACAATGGATGAAGAATCTGGGAAGGAGCAAATTTTCATTTACTTCAAAGTTTAACTTTTTACCCAGAAAATATCGTGAATGACCAGAATAAGAGAAAGCAGTGGAGTAAGATCCTGCTGTATTCGTTGGCCAGTCACCGGCACCTCACTAATTTTTTTAAACATTTATTTTTATTTATTTGGCTGTGCTGGGTCTTAGTTGCGGCACCCAGGATCTTTAGTTGCAGCATGTGAGATCTAGTTCCCTGACCACGGATTGAACCGGGGCCCCCTGTATTGGGAGCATGGAGTCTTAGCCACTGGACTACCAGGGAAGTCCCTGGCATCTCACTCTTGTCCCAACTCTAGGAACATGTTTGTGCTCTTTCTCTATAATAGACAAGGAATGAGTTGTGGTAATGGCACTTAACTGATGGATCATTGAAGAGTTTTCCTCTTTCTTCAGGGCTTCACTGCTCTCCTTACTGTTTTTCTTTGTGAGTGGAGGTCTGATCCCTTTTTTCCACTTTCTGAAAGAGAAATGTAACATATCATCCCACAGTCGTTCTGTACATCAGTCTATTCAAAATGCTCCGCACAAGCTGCTCACTCCCCACCATCCTGGTGAATGTCTAATCTTAATTACTGAGAACCACGGGTTGTGATGTGGAAGATACCAGGGTGGTGAAGCCTGAGGAATTAGGAAGTGGTTGGACTTTTTTATGAGAGGTCTGGAGGGAGAATGGGAGAGTTCTGTCACTTCAGGAAAAGCTTCCTTAGATGAAGTGCTCTTCTGAAAGGAAATAGAGAAGAGGAGGTGTTTCAGATACACTATAGAGAGTCAATGAGGAGATGCTTTGTGTTGAAGCAGCATGGCAAAATTAAGGAAGAAAGGAGGGAAGGCATGTGTGAGTCTGGCTTGAAATGAGTTTTACTAAAAACACCTCAATTCTGGTCTGCACATTTTTGAGGAGGGTGGAAAAAAAAGGAGGAAGTCACCTCCAGTGGTTTTGTGGCTTTTTAAGTGTGACATACAGGATATTGAATTTTAACCCCTGGTTTCCCTGAAGGGTAAGCATATGTGGGACATAAACAAAACACCTCTTCTTTGAAATGTGCGTCTGTGCTAAGTGGTTCCAGCCACTTGGAATCTCTCCTGTGTTTATTCCCCTTTCTGCTTCAAGTGTGAGTGTCACACACATAAAATTACTCAAATAATAATAATAAATTATGTGGTCTCCCTAGGAGTTCTGTATGAACATATAAAAAATGTATTCTAAATATGACAGGAACATGTGAGTCTTTTCTTTATAATAGAATTTCATGTGAGATGTTTCATTTTATTGGTGTCTATTGT